>JAVLUX010000009.1:165000-742500 GCA_032164185.1 Moxostoma hubbsi | reverse complement strand
TTGACTTAATAACAGACTAAACTTGATTTGGCAAATTTTAGCAAGTTACCTAAGGTTTAGTTAATTTAAAAGCATTACATCGTTGGCAGCAAACTTACCTCAGAATTGTTGATGTACCGCGAAAAGTCGTCCATGTAAAAAGAGGAGGATGGCCTTATCTTGATTCTGATTGGTCAAAAGGATTGGCGAGGATGATTTTGTCAGCTCGAGAGATGGTCTCACTCGCTCCAGCCTATGAGCTTGCAATTTCGGTCGGTCGGTCGGCGATTTGCATAAATGACATATTTTGATTCAAAACGGCGAATTTCGCCGAAAGGCGACTAGTTTGCAGGTATGAGTAGTGCATTAGAATTTACTATGGAGGTCCATCGTGATGGAATTAATTTTCTAGACGTATAGGTCAACAATACCGTGACTGGGTTTACAGTATAGATTTGTTTCAAGACCACTGAACATAATATGTTACTATATGGGTCTTCTTACCACCCTGTTCCATTGAAGCATTCTTTACCAATTTCTCAATTTAGCCATATCTGGAGGATCTGTAGTAGAGATGATGACTACCAGCATCAATCAGATATTCTGGTACATTGTCAACAGTGACCTAGTGTTGTGCAATCTTCTCCATAGTCAGATCGTCCAATCGTCAGCCTGTGAAATCGCCAATTAATGATATTATCACGCAGGGGGAGGGGCAATAATTATTTGATAATTTATCTGTCCATTTTGTGAACAAAGATGGAGTTGGTGATAAAGAAAAATGTCACGTCACCTATTTGGCAATATTTCGGTCTTAACCCAGATTCAAAAGGCGAGCCCGTGGATATCACACTGGCAATTTTCAAACTTTGCCCGAGAGTTGTGCCGGTAAAGGAGTCTCAAACCACAAACATATCTTTACATTTACGTATCCACCACCATGCTTCTAAGCTAGCACCAAAAGAAGCAGTGGTCAGAGAGATCTAAGTCAGCCATCTATAATCGGAGCTTTTGCAAAAAGCACCAAGTACAAACGAAACAGTGAAAGGTGGGTCTAGTACACAGCAGCTGTCTCCAAGTATATTGCAAAGGAGATGGTCTCCTATCATACAGTTGAGAAGGCAAGTTTTAGAGAACTACTCCAAACCTTTGACAAACAGTACGAGCTGCCGGGGCGCAAGTACTTCAACACCGCTATCCCCGATCTATACAATAAAAAAAGGGAGAGCATTAGTAAAGCTCTGAAAGCGGCTGACTTTGTCGCTTGACCACAGACATGTGGTCAAGCATAAACATGACCCTCTTCATGTCCGTGACAGTCCATTATATTTATATATCATATATTATATATGAGGATTGGAAACTGGAGGCAAAATGTCTCGAAATGACATTTATCCCGGAGAACCACACTGCAGAGGTATGGCACTCTTGACATAATTTGTGAATATAGGTCAATCACCTTGCAAATTAATTTTGATGTGGGATGTAGTTTTGTAATCTGATTTTAAAACAGTTTCAATATAAAACATTTTTAAACCGCAAGTGTCGGAAATATGCAGTGATTTTTGATGTGTAATATTAATTTGATAATAATAATAATAATAATACATTAATGGGAAAACGAGCTAAAAATCATCTTGATGTCATCAAAGGCATCAGCTATTGGCTATATATCTGACTATCATCGATCCCTGATATCATCATCTATCGGCACAACGCTACAGTGACCCCCTCGTTTGGTATAAAAGAGAACACCCAACATGTTGGTCAGATCTGATCTATCTACTCTTAAAATATCTCCTTTTTTGAGTAATGTGCCTTCTGGCAACTATCGATGTGATGATTGTCAACAATATAATTTTACTTACAAAACACAAACTTTCAAACACCCACATACTGGAAACACTTAAAATTAGAGGAATTATTTATTGTAAGACCATGAATGTTATTTACATGCTGCGTTGTCCTTGTGGACTTTGTTATATTCGTAAAACCAGTAGACCTCTTAAAACCTGTATTTCCGAACATCTAAGTGCTATTAGGCATCAAGAGTCCATCAGCACAGCATTTTTGCTGCTTTATGACATTCCATCTGCACACTTAAGTATATAGGTATCGAATCAGTGAATTGTCCTCGAAGGGGAGGTGATATTAATATGTCTTTAAGGTGTTAAACTCTTTTACACTTAGATACTGTAGCACATAAAGGCCTGAATGAAGAGTTTAACTTTAGTTCCTTTCCAGGGCTCAACACTAAGAATTTTTTCTACTGGCCCGTTTGCTAGGGAGGGGGGAGTCACATGGGATAACATCCTTGTGATTACTATAATGTGGTTCTCACTCTCGGTAGGGCGTGTGGTGAATGCCAAGGAGAATAGCGTGAAGCCTCCACACACGCTATGTCTCCACGGTAATGCGCTCAACGAGCCACGTGATAAGATGGTCGGATTGACGGTCTCAGACGAGGAGGCAACTGAGATCCGTCCTCCACCATCCAGATTGAGGCGAGTCACTACGCCACCACGAGAACTTAGAGCGCATTGCGAATTGGACTTTCCAAATTGGGGAGAAAATGTTTTAAAATACAATGTCCCCCAAAATTGAATCACATTTATAATTTGCAAGATATGATTTGCCTTATGTAATCCCATATATGTGCTTCATAGATATAAATTCATAAATGCATCATATTAACCTCAGCCGTCCTGCCATTTACACATGTGCTTTTAAGCCAAGAGTTCTGTGGAGGAGATTATGGGTTTTCGGTCACCCGTTTAGCCAAGCAAGTTTTACCCATGTGTAGTGTTTTCACAAGAAGGATCAAAGATTATTCACCAAGTTAAAGATTTGATAATTGTCTGAGAGAACAGACTTGCTACTAAATTGTTTGTGATGTGTAATATACAGTAGGAAGATATTAGGCCTAATCTGTGAATTAAAAATGTGTATCAAACAACCCAAACAAGATCAACACTGACCAGTGTTTCCCCTGCCATTATATTAGGGGGGTGCCCCGCACCCCCTTGAAGGTAAAGTTAATTATATTTTCTATATAGTGCCAGATCACAACAGAAGTAATTTAAGGATACCTTTCCAATAGAACAGGTCATACCTTGTTTTACTAAACAAACTATATAGCCCTTAAGTTATGTATCTTATTTACATGACGGCATGTCATTTCTGTCTCTACATGGTCGCACGTTTACTATTCTCCTCAGCTCTCTGTATCGCGCACGGCGGAGTTCCGCCCCTATGCGCACACACACACACGCCTGCACACACACACACAGACACGTTCGCGCACACAGGTGAGCATAGGGGTGTTCGATTCCAGGTTTTCTGGTACGGAGGTATGCATAATTACAAACTAGAGTCACTATGACTGTTATCTATTTCTAAAGAGATAAGCTACAAGCTACGTGTAGGATAAATACAAAGTTTCTACGACAGCTCTCTGGCATGGTGTAATGCCGCGGATACACTAGACTTTGAGACTACGGTCGTGATATGTAACAAATAGTAATACACTCAAAATGTAAAAAATATACAATCTACTTGATTTACTGCAAAAACATAATTTTTATAGGGATTAGACACTCACAAGTGAGTGATTTCGGACACAGTAACAGAGTCGACACCAAGAGTCGATTCCTGTGATGGAGTCGACCCAGAGTCTGGGGCTATTCAGAGTCGAGGAATCGACTCTTTGGAGTCGACTCCCCATCACACACTCCCACCAGCGGACAGAAAGCGTGCGTTGGAAATATGTTGCGTCAATCACCTGAAAAGAAGACAAAAATATCTGTGTTTTTTAAACGCTCCCAGGGTGGTGAAGATGGCAACACTCACTCTCCTGTAAGTAGCACCCGGAGTAGCGCTACTGCTCCGAGTCCAAGTACAGAAAAGAGCCCAAGTGCTGCACGCCCTTTCCTTGACAAGCAGCAAAAGTCCAGTCACTAGTGATGCCTAAGAGCCGACTCTTGTAGGTGAACGTTGGGAGCCGGCTCGCATATCAGAAGAGCCGGATCTATTAATAAAAATATTTAAAAAAATTAAGATATGAACAATCAAAAGATTTAAATTAATATAATTAACTAATTCAAAGAACGAAAAAATAAAATAATATAGGCCTTAATGCTCAATCACACACATATTTGTTCTGACTGTCTGCTCAGACTAACAGCCTGCTGGCTTCTATTGCTCTGACGGTCCCAGTCAGTAGTGTAAACTGTGAAAGGGACTTCTCAACCATGAACAGGGTAATACAAACTTTTCACAATAGGATTTGCTGCTTTTAGCTATATGTTAAGCTATCACATTTAACAGTTAATGCATTTGCAGGTCAAGACAAACATCCGCAATAGGCTGTAAGGAGACCATCTTGCAGCATGCATGAGGATCTCAATAAATGGGCCAGACGTTTCTGACTTCCCATATCAAGAGGCTCTGGAAATGTTCTTCCAGAAGCCCAGAAAGATACACTGCAGTGACAAAAGCTGCACACTTTATGGATAAATTACATAAAAATAAATGTTCCAATGTTTAGTTTAATGTACAGTTAAAATAATTGTTCAGTTAATATATTCACTGCTGCCATTAAAAGAAACAAATGAACACCATGACTCCTTTAAGTGTTTGTGTCAATTTTCCCCAACCAAACAACCCCCCCCCCCCCCCCCTGTTAACTGATGTAACAGGTGTTTTATGAGGATGATATGAAGTAGACCATTTCAATATTTATCTTCACCCTGCAACTGAACAGCTCTGATAATAATAGCCTATTAGCCATAGAGATCTTCCTTCTTTTCATATCAAATGGCATTATCATGTCAAATTAATGTTTACGTTTTGAAACATTACCTAATTAAATATATTGTAACGGTGGTGGCCACCCTAACATAAATAAATTATTTTAAAGAGCTCTTCGGGCGCCAGACAGGATTATTCCCGCCAAAAATTTTATTAACCCAGGATAGCAAAAAAATTTTTTAAAAAAAGTACCACCTGTTACACAATAAATCACAATAATAGTCTCAGAATATTTCAGTTCACAGGGGGAATTTATTCTATAATGTCCAAAACAATAGTAAAAAGAACTGGTTTATAATCCAAGCAGAAAACGTGTCACATTAAGCCAAGCTTGCAGATTTGTGTCCACTTTCATTGATAAATTGCTCAAAACAAAGAAAAAGGGAAAAGAGAAACACAATCAAACATTGGATAAACATTTTGTTGGAAAAAATATTAATAAAAAAAAACACCAAACAACAATCTTAAAGAGCAGCAATAACCACGAAAATACCCCAAGTGCACGGAATGTGCGAAAGTGGAAGTTAAGTGAGTGGGTGCGAATGTAATGGCGGCGTAGAGGTACTGACCAATTTGCTGTCATGAAGACAGCTAAAGAGAGTGTAAAGGGTCGTTGTCAGACATCAAGATATGTGGATAATCAGCCTTGACTTGTCTTCAGGACAGCTCTCCTAAAAAAACAGTCGATCTAGAAGTGCAATGCTTGAGTCGAACCTCGCGCTGCACCAGACATCACACACAGGAAGCATCCGATTGACAAGCGGCCGTCTTTCCACAAAACACCCAACCTCTCTCTACTGGCAAACCTTGCATCCAAACCAACCGATGACCCCCTCTTCCAGGTGCGTCACACTTCCTTATACATTTTTCCCTCCACCGTTAATTGAATCACTCCACCCATTCACGGCAATGGAAAGTGAAAGTAAAACGGAACCGCTGATTGTGGCACAGATTTTCTGCACTGCCACAGTATACTTACATTTTGGATATTGAGCAGCTGGAGATTTCCAGCTGCTCAATTGGGGTTTAACAAAATTTAGATGGCGCTTCATCTCTAAAGGTGAATTAATGAGAGAAAACTTTTTTGTTTTTTTACACTGGGAATAAAACTAGCGCTCTGTCCTGTTGCGAGAGTAAATGCATGTTAAACAGTCTACGCAAATGTGTGGATTACTAATTTTCACCAACATGTAAAAACAAAAAATGTGGGGATATTGGGCACTGTGAACACGGAATGTGCGGGGATACTTTAAATGTCCGAAATTAAGTGGGGTTTTTTTCCTGCTATTTTCTACACATTGGTAATAGCTGCTACTAAGACACTTGGAAAATAGCGAGGACAGTGCTTGGAGAGTGCGCTGGGTGTCTGCACGATCTTGTGCGTGCACGCGACTGTGCCCTGGCCCAACCAGTATATTATGAATTTGAGCGTCTTTGCGAGATAAATATACTTGCGCTCGCTCCACGGTTAGAAGACTTTGTTCGCTCCATGTAATGTTTGTGCTCTCTCACTTGATGTTTTCTTGCACTAATGTTATAAATGCAGCACTGGCCCGATCGGGCAACTGGCTCGAATCTTTCTCACGCTGGCCCCGGGCCATTGGGCAGTCCTTATTGTCAAGCCCTGCTTTCTCTAATTTCTTAAATATTTCTTACTTGTTATCTGTGCAATATACAGTAGTCTAGCTATACTAAAAATAGTCTGCAATAAGGTTGTTGATGTAAAAGGGTGCTCATTTGTGCATTTGTTGGGTTTTCACCTTTAGTTAATATTTCAATGTGAATTTTCCTTTGCCCCATGTCCTTATGGTATCTTAATTTCTTACTGTGGATTTTTTATTTTTTTTTCAACATTTTTATTGAAAGCTATGGCACAATGTTACAGACATTATTTTGTATGTCTTCGTGAATCAACAAAATGAGAGCCATACTTGTTTTGTGTACAGATTAGAACACACATTCATACATGCTCAAAAAGTATCAATAACTAACAAAAACAAACAAACATAAATAAATAAAACAAAAAATATATAAATAATTGAATAACTATAATAATAAAAATGAATAAATTAATAACAATTCAAATAAATTAATAAACTAAAAAAAAATACAAATATAATAATAATACTAAAAAAATTAAAAATAAATAATAAATAGAATAAGGGGGGGGGGGGGGGGTCCCCTCAATCTGAAGACAAAAATGGCAGAGAATTGAAGAAGGCTAAGAAAGGCTGCCACTTACTGTGAAACTTATCTGAGTTGGCATCCAGAGAGTACCTAATCTTTTCCAATTTTAGAAAAGACATTACATCCCTGAGCCACTGAGTGCTGGAAGGAGGCTTTATGGATTTCCAATGGAAAAGAATGCGCTGTCTTGCTTATAATAAATACTTGAAATAAGAGATTTCTGAAGAGGGTCAAAAGAGAGAAAATCATCCCATAATTGATTTGGAGGTGAGGAGGGAAAAGTGGGAAACAATGATTTGAAAACTTGAAAATAGCGAAAAAGATGGGACGGTGGAAGCTGAAATTCACTCGACAAATCTGCAAAGTTACGAAAAACACCGTCCCTATAAAGATCTTTGAAGGTTTTAAGACCTTTGTCATGCCAGACAGCAAATGTGGGGTCAGATAGTGCAGGTTGGAATGAGTGATTTTTCAGTAACGAGCTAAAGTAGACGCAGAAATAAATTCTTCCTGAACTGGTACCAGATTTTTAGAGTTGATCTAACAACTGGGTTATCTGTAAAGCCGGAGAAATTGGTGGGAATAGATGAGGTAAGCAGAGCCATTGAAGAGGACGAGCTATATGAACGTACCTCAAACGTACACCATGGGGAATGCGCTGGTCTCGACCAAAATAAGATTTTATGAATCTGTGATGCCCAGTAATACAGCTGGAAATTTGGGAGAGAAAGGCCAGCATTGAGTTTATATCTCTGAAGCATTGACTTACTTATTCTGGGTGCCTTACCACACCATAAAAAGCTAGAGATGTCTCGATCAATAGTCCTAAAAAAAACGTTTAGATAAGAAAAGAGGGAGACATTGGAATAAAAAGAGGAACTTAGGCAGGATATTCATTTTTACCGTGTTAATTCTTCCTATAAGCGATAGAGGTAAAGACCTCCATCGCTGAAGGTCAGTTTTGATTTTAGACATTAACGGGGAAAAGTTAGGAGAAAAAAGTGAAGTTAGAGTTCTGGTTATATTAATTCATAAATACTTAAAGCCAGAGGGGCTCAGTCTGAAGGGGATATCAGATTGATTTAATTGTGATGCTAAAGTATTAACCGGATAGCACTCACTCTTGGAAATATTAACTTTATAACCTGAAAATGAACCAAATCTCTGAAGAAAGGAGAGAATTCCTGGTAAAGAACTACTTGGGCTGGAAACATACAGTACTAAATCATCCGCATAAAGAGATAGTTTAAATTCCATTCCCAAACGTGATATCCCAATGAAAGAGGGGGAGGACCTCAGATAGATTGACAGGGGCTCTATAGCTAATGCAAAAAGTAAAGGAGACAAGGGACAACCCTGTCGAGTGCCGCGGGATAAAGTAAAATAAGATGATTGTATACCATTAGTGGAGACACTAGCTTGCGGGGATGTATACAGAAGGCGTATCCAAGCAATAAATGTATCACCCAAACCAAATTTATGTAATACAGCAAGCAGGTAGTCCCATTCAACCCTGTCGAATGCTTTTTCAGCGTCGACCGAGATCACTACTTCAGGGGTTATAGAGGAGGGTTTGGAGTAGATAATGTTTAAAAGGGTGCGGACATTATAAAATAGCTGACGCCCCTTTATAAATCCTGTTTGTTCTTCTGAAACTATGATAGGAAGAATTCTTTCCAAGCGACTTGCCAAAGCCTTAGCAAGAATCTTAGCATCCACATTTATCAAGGAGAGGGGTCTATAAGAGCTGCAGAGATTCGGATCTTTGTCTGTCTTTAAAAGCAGATTTATAGAAGCTTGTCGCAAAGTAGGAGGAAGAGAACCATCCAGCAGAGATTCCTTATATACAGAATGCAGTAAAGGGGAGAGTCTAGATTTAAATCTTTTAAAAATTTCTACTGGGAATCCATCAGGGCCAGGAGCTTTATTGTTTTGCATGCTATTTATGGCTAGGCTTATTTCCTCTAAAGCTAATGGTGAATCAAGATCTTTAGCAACATCCGGATTAATGGTAGGGAAATTGAAACTGCTTAAAAAAGCATTCATTTCAGAAGTCCCAGATGGAACTTCTGCCGTGTAGAGAGGAATAAAATGAGCAAAACAGTGAGTTAATGGTATTAGGGTCTGTATGGAGTATGCCAAATGAATCTTTTATTTGAGGGATCATGCACGAGGTTGCCTGGCGACGCAGTTGGTGTGCCAAGAGTCGGCTCGCCTTATCACCATGTTCATAATCTGCATCAGCAGTAGTAATGAGGTCAAATTCAGTCTGTGAGTCAACACGCTCTTTAAGTAAGTAGAAGAGGGGCCAATGACCAATTGTCGATCTATTTCATCAATTTTAGTCGATAGCTCTTGAAGTTTGGCTGTACGCGTTTTGTTTAAATGTGCGGAGTAGGAAATTATTTGGCCCTGTAAGTACGCTTTTAATGATTCCCACAGCAGAGAACAAGAAATAGGTTCAACCTCATTCTGATTGATTTCAATAAAGTCATCAATCGAAGCTGCAATGAATGTATTAAATTTGCTGTCTGACAAAAGCAAAGTATTAAACCTCCACGGTGTTGAATATCGGGGTTGGGGGGAAAAACTGAATATCCAAAGAAAGAGGGGAATGATCAGAAATCACAATCGAAAGATATTTAACCATAGACACTTTGGAAATAAGTTTGGCGTCGATGAAAAAATAATAAATTCTAGAGAAGGACTTGTGCATCTGCGAAAAGAAAAAATATTCCTTGATACTGGGATTATAGAATCTCCAAGGATCAATGCAACCATTCTTGGCCATAAAATCAGAGAGCGTACTTGACATTAGTGAGGGTGTCATGGTCTTGGAAGTAGAGCGGTCCAACCTAGGGTCAACAACACAATTCATGTCTCCTCCAAATATAAGGAGAGTATTATGTAATGAAGGGAGGCGTTCAAAGAGCTTATTCATGAAATGTGGGTCATCAAAATTTGGGGCGTAAATATTAACTAATAATACAGGGACATGCAACAATGTACCTGAAATTATTAAGTATCTGCCATTTTCATTTGATATTACTTTAGACGATGAAAAGTGAATTGACTTACCAATTAAAATGGCAACCCCTCTGGCCTTAAGAGTTGAAATTAGAGTGAAACACCTCAGAAATCCATGGACATTTAAGCCTAACCTGGTCAGTAGTGCGCATATGAGTTTCTTGTAGAAACACTATGTCCGCATTGAGCCGTTTCAAATGAGCAAATACCCTAGATCTTTTTATAGGGCTCCCCATACCTTTAATATTCCAGCTCACAAAGTTCACATGTGAGCCAGAGTGTCCAGTATTAATGGCCATTTATTAAGCGCTTACGGTAGGGAGAAAATGAAAACGAAGCAACGCCTCTGAAAGAAGGAAAGGGGGAGAGGAGACAAAAAGGGAGGGGGGGGGGGGGGATAAAAATAAATAGAAAAAAAAAACCAACACACACTCACTCCAAACAAACACTTGGTAGGCCAAACTGGCAAAACAGTGAACAGTGCCAACCCCCTCCCACCATAGCACTTATCGTCCCCATCCTTAAACGATGAAGAACCCAGTGCAAACTCCACAAGGAGTCAAATCCCTAACAAAAAAGCTAACAGCTGTTGACCCAATAGTAATAGTCAAACAAGGTTGGGCTCCTGCAAACTAAACAATGAAAAAGCAAGGCATGCGAACATATTCACTGCAACATCTTGTGTTGTAGAGTTAATAGTCATCCAATTCGATTCTGTAGACGGATATTCAGCCTGTTATAACAGTTTTATTACTTGCTCAGTGTCCTAATGAAGGCTCTGGTGTCCTCCGGGGATTTAAACACCCTCTCGGTGCCGTCATGTGTAACGTGGAGGTGTGCCGGATAAAGCAGACCAAACCGTATTCCCGGTATCTCACGAAGTTGGCGGCGGATGTCACTGAAGGCGGCACGAGCACGGGCTGTCTTCGCGGTATAATCGGGAAAGATAGAGACAACCATGTCACCAACCTTCACCCGTTGTTGGGCTCTGGCTCGCCGCAGAATGTCCTCACAGTCCGCATGATAATGTAGCCGGGCGATTATGGGGCGGGGGCGCTCGCCGGGTTTGGGCTTCGGCTGCAGGGTGCGATGAGCGCGGTCCAGAGGGGGCTCCTTGTCCAGCTTAAAGGCCTCTTTAAGCAAAGTGGAAACAGCTGCAGGTGTGGAAGAGCTGGTCAAGTCTTCAGGGACACCCACGATCCTTAAATTATTGCACCGCGACCTAGCCTCGAGATCCTCGCATTTATTTTCCACTCTCCCCAACTCGGCAGATAGGTGCTCCACTTTAGCCTGTAGCGTAGCAATGTCATCACAGCAGGTGGAGAGTGATGTTTCCATTTCCCCCACGGTATTCTTCAAGGTGCTCACTTCTGACCGGATATTCGTAATACTTACTGTCAATTCTGACTTTACGGTCTGTAGCTCTTCCTTGATAGAGGACAAGTTTTCGCCCAGGGCCGCCTGGAGCTCGGTTTTAAAAATAGCCGCCATCTCGTGTCAGAGTGAAGAGAGGAGGTCCTCCTTGAAATCGGGAGGGACAGCGGACATAACAACTCCCCCGCCGGGGGAGGGGGGATTACTGTGAGACGAGGATTCAGCGTGTGGAGCAGGCCGCTGAAGTGGAGCAGACGAAACGCTCCCGCCTTTGGATTTTGCTGGCATTTTGGACATCAAAAAGTAAAGATTAAAGTATTGGACACGACTTACACCTGAGTCGCATGGAGCCATGCAAGGGTTGGATATGTTAATGGTAAGCTCTGTGCACTTGGCTAGTTTTTAATACACCATTAAAGGTTGTTGCAGGAGCCCCGAAAGTTGCGTCTTACTCCATCTATCGCTCAGCCGGAAGCCTTGCCTATGGATTTTGATTGTTTTGTATATACTTTGTATTACATCTGTTGCTCCCTGTTCTTCTATTCTAATCTTTTCAATTTGCAAAACTAATGTTTGGGAGTCTAACATTTATATTTATAATGACACACTAAAGCTGAAGATATAAATAACCATCTTAAGATAAATGCTTTTGTGAAACATCTTATGTGCCTAAGAGTTTTGCACAGTACTGCATATATTATTATTATTATCATTATTAATACTATTAATTTTTGTTATTTCTGTTATCATGATTCCCTATTATTTTATTTCTTTTTTATTCTGTTTTGCATTTTTCGTTGTCTTTAGTTTGATTGTTTATTCTCTTTGTGCACGTTGAGGCATCACAACATTTTCTAGTGTTTATCTCTGATTAATCGTGATGTATATTGATTGATCGTTCCGGAGTACATAAGGGCTGACCTTTGAATGGTTTTATTGTCTGATGAAGAGCAATGGGCTCAAAACCTCAATTTAGGTGAGAACATCAAAACACATTTTCCTATTTTGAGCTGTGGTTTGCCTCTTTTCCTCACTTTTTCTGATACCAATTTGGTAGGGCACCCACATTTGAGCTTTTTTGCCATTGGATGTGTGTGCTTTAATAAAAATTTTAAGTTATGACCAACAGAAATACACACAAAAAGGAATAACGGTATTATTTTCAAAACATTTCTAATCATATTAAAAGTAAGGTAAATTGGTGTTCTTTTTAGGATACCTTACAGTAGCAGTAATTTCAAAATGTTGTGCACTATAACATAACCTGTAAAATACCCTTTTCTACTTTATTTAACCCTTAACATTTGTTCGGTTGGTGTTACCTCGTGTAGTCAGTTTGATTCAGTGATGTTTTTTGAACTAATAAAAACAGTTAATTTAGATGTTACCTCACATTTTCGAGATTAACGTGTTTTTTTTTCTATTCAGGGTGATGGATTGACCTAGATGAGTGGTGAGACTCCTGGCCTGACCACACATTCTAATGGATTTAATTTGTAGTAGCTGATTGATGAATGAACACAAACCTCTTTGTTCCTCAGTATCTTCATCTTTCATGGCATATGAACTGCATGGTTCTGGATAACTCATGTCCTCACTCTCTTCTTTAATAAACATCATTTTACAATGATTTATCACGCAGATAACACCTGGAGTTATTCCTGTTCGTGTTGAAACAAGTCTTCTTCACGTTTAGAATGAGAATATTCGCGGGATTTTACGGATGAACTTCCATACTTCTATACGCACTATGTAAGTATCGAGATTCTTAAACTGTCCGGATTACACGGAGTTACATTTAAATTCTGATGTTGGATATTCGGACTTTATATTTCCGACCATTCCGTTGTCTATTGTCCAATGCTCGGAAGATTTATTATAAACAAACAAACTGGCTGCGCTAATATTCTTCTGCATCATCATCTGCTTCTTCTTCTTGATTTTTAACTGCGGACCGCAAACTACCGCCATCTACTGTTAGATAAACGTGTCCTAAACCAGTGGTTCTCAACCTTTTTGACTCCAAGGCCCCCCCACTGTCGGAGAAAATATTCGAAGGCGCCCCATGTAGACTATTACATATTTATATTATATATCTGTTATGAGATATTTCCTTAACTTATGATTCCAGAAATGTCTAGAACTGTATATTCTTCATAAAAAGCAAGCTGTTGAAGGGAGATATTACATTTTTAGAATTTTCATTAAGTTATATATAATTAAGTTAATTATAATAACCTATCATATTTTAAATAATATTAAGAGATCTTGAGGTCCCCCTGGAAGTGTTCTGAGGCCCCCTAGTAAGTTTTACACTGGCTGTCCAAAAAAAATAAGGTCACTGTTTGGATTTAAATAAGCAGATAAGAGTCTATGATTGGATCATTATTGCAGTGATTAATATGTTTCAGCTGGCAACAATTCTTTTAACCACAACCAATGAAATGTGTAGCTTCACATTTTTTAAATAACCATTTCAGAAGACATATCCCTTGGTCGTAGAAAAGGTATTATTCTGTTTCAGAAAGGGCAAATTACTGGCCTCCATGCATCAAGTAAAGAAAACTGAAGATTGCTGAAATACCTCTAATTGGGTAAAGAACTGTCAAACGCATTATTAAAACCTGGAAGGACAGTGGTGAACCATCTGCTTCAAAGAATAAATGTGGCTGGAAAAAAATCTTGAATGATCGTGATCGGAGATCACTAAAGCGCTTGAAGTCACATCATAAAATCCAACAGTAGAACTCACAGCTATGTTTAATAGTGAAAGTAAGATCATTTCCATGCGTACAATGCAACAAGAATTTACAGGATTGGGAATAAACAGGTGTGTGGTCACAAGAAAGCCACTTGTTAGTGAGGCTAATCGGGAAAAATTACTTCAAAAATAAAGATTGGACTGCGGAGAAATGGAATAAGGTCATGGGGTCTGATGAGTCCAGATTTACCCTATTTCAAAGCAATGGGTAAAAAGGGAAGCGCATGAAGCGATGCACCCGTCATGCATAGTGCCCCACGAAATGCAAAAACTCAAAAATTAAAAGATACACATATCTTACATCGTTGGAAAGCTGAGACTCTTGTGATTCGAACGATGTAAACCATTTTAATATACACTTAACACAGCGGGTACAATCGGTGTATTTCTCAGACCACTTACAGCAAAATGAACGAATCCAAAATGGTAGAAACTCACTTATAATGCTCATCTTACTCTACTGATCCACTTCATTCCATCAAAAATGGTTTAGTTACACTGTAAAGGGTCCATACAATCCAATTCAACAAAGTTTTTGGTCCATAACACATTTATATATCAATAAACACCCACGTAGTATAGACGTAGCATTTCGAGCTAACCGACAGAGCTGACACAACTTTGTATTCTTTGATGAAGCTACCTTGAACATGTAAACATTACAGATATTTTTATGTCAAAATGTCCGCTGACCCCTGGACTTTAGATGGACAGGTCATTTTAGCCAGTCGGTGCATTTTAGAGGTGTGGCCAGGTATCAATATCCTTGAAGCCTATACATACACTTGGATAAACATGTGTAAAACACTCATTTTCTAATGTATTGTTATCAAATTTTATATTGGGTTTGGTAAGGCTTCATGCTATGATCTAATTGTGTTTTCCAGCTATGTCCTCCCAGCTGTAGTTATCTGCAGGCATCTTTTTACAAAAAAAAAATGTAGGCGGAGTTTATTTCCCCTTTTTGAGTGTGTTCAAAGTTCTATTACTCAACACAAGTAAGACTTACAGTGATTCTGACTATTCAGGAACAAACCTCAAAGTCTCCCCTTTCAAAAGAGACCAAAAGCATGCATATACTCCAAAGGGTTCAAGAACAGCATGCATTTTAATTTGGGTAGGCCTTTTTTAGGCGTTTTTGGCAAATATTGCAGGATGTTTAAAAAGGCGGTCCAACATAATATGAGTGTATGCAACTTTTTTGGGCCAGGCAGTGTATATTCAAAAAGAGTTACTCAGAAGCCTCTGTATACAGTATAATGTCCTACATTTTGTAATACCAACATTAAGATTAATAATGAAACCCTAATGCAAAAACATAATATTTGATCTATCTGTCTGTCCGTCCGTCCATCCCTGTGGGATTTCTCTACTGTGGCTGATGTAGGAGTCAGTGGGATCTTCATCAATATTGTTCAACACTCGTATACTGTCTGAGCAGTGATTGTCTATAAACACTCAGGAGTTGGATAATCACTGAATTGAAGAGATTTTGAGAGTGTGCGTGTAATACTATATACAGTCTGCCCACATTCTGTTTATGTGGCGTCACATTCACTATGATGCAAAAATCAATAATAAGATCTTCTTGTTTTTGTTGGCATTCCATAGTTGTCATAGAAACTAAATATTCCCTAAAAGGAGCAGAGAACAGGGGCTTGGGTGGGATCTATATAATGATATTGATTATCTATTCACCATACTGACTGTCATTTTCAACTCTAGGATCTTCTAAGTAATTATTAATGTAAGATGTGAAATCTGTGATATGTGTGAAATGAGTTCTTAGGAAAAACTCAAATGTGTTGTACATTATATTGTTAAGCTTTAGCTGGAAATATATACATTTACAGGTTATATAAAAGGCTGATCAGAAAAACAGAGAGGATAACAATTATTTAAATAGGGCCTTACATTTGAAAAGATTTATGGTTTTAAGTCTAGAGTGTCATTTTTCCCATGTTTGTAAGGCCATTTAAAAAAAATATATAAATGCTTTTATTGTGCAGTTCTCATTTTGTGAGTGTAATACTTGACTAAAATAACAGACTTAGATTTAGGATTAGATCAGGGGTATTGTGATCCATTAATATCGTTAATCCATTAATCTCACTTAATACAAAATGTACTCATATCAGTTATGTGCAAGCCCAATTAAAACCTTTATCTCCTCCTAAAATAGTTTCAGTAACGATAAACAGGGAAATTGAATCCCAGTTTAATCCCACCCACCCCCCACCAAAAAAAAGAACCGTGTGCCTCTCTGAGTCGCATGGAGCCATGCAAGGGTTGGATATGTTAATGGTAAGCTCTGTGCACTTGGCTAGTTTTTAATACTTTTTATGTCATAAACTGGTGAGATTCACCCTGATCCATAACTGTTCTATGAAGACAATATTTCAAAGAATTAAAAATCCTTGAGATCTGGAGGCATTAAAAGACACTTCCATTCTCAAGCTGACGTGGGAGAGATTCAGCGCCAACTGTAGAGCTTGTCGGCAATGCTGGCGAAGGTCGTAGATGACTTGGAGGATCTTTTTGTAATATGTCGATTGATCACTGCCATGGAGGCAAAATTCTCATTGGAGAGGGAATTAGCTGCTAACCCGCTAGTCACCAAGACGGACTTGGAACACGTTCGAAGAACCACAACATTTTCCTTTTCCCAGAATTTGCAAATTCGATAAGAGAGAAATGTGATCGATTCAAGGAATGCAAGAAACTCTTAAATCAACGGAAGGTCGATTTTGCATTGATGTTCCCGGCCAAACTGAGAATAGATGCTAAGGATGGCCGTAAAACATTCACATGCCCAGATTTGTTTTGGTGTAACAATCCTTCGGGACAGTTGTGGATGAATCTGCACGTTCAATGTTCTTATACCTCTTATATTTCTTGCAAAACATTGGAGTGATTAAGGCAGTTTTCATGTAACAGCCAAGTGAGCCTGACTCACTGAATATTCACTTGACTGTCCGGAGAACTGATTGCCTTTTTTAAATTTTGTTCCGTCTAGTGACTGGAGTTTGTTTTGTGGAGGAACACACCTTCGGAACAGTTTTGTGGATAAATCTACATGTATTTGTGTTCATCCCGCCTATTGGCTGGAGTTTGTTTTAAAGATTATATTCTGTTGTGTAATTCTGTCTCACAAAATTTGTACAAGGGCACTGGACTTGAACAATCCGATGGCAAAGTTGGGGCTCTTGTAGGCATACAAAACTGTTTGAGTTTAGAGGGATGGACGCCGGTTGGCACTGTCATATGAGTTAATGCGAATGTTTTTGGGTGGACATGTTTTCTTTAGTGCTGTCTCAAGTAAGAGCAGGGGAGTCATTACATTGATAAGTAAACATCTACAATTCGAATGTCTCAAACAGATTAATGATAAATTAGGAAGAGTCATTATTGTTTTAGCAGAAATTCAAGGGCAAAGGTTGATATTGGCTAATATTTACTCACCTAATGTTGATGATCAGGGTTCCCCGTCTGTCGCTCACTTCAACGTAGTCTCGAAGAAGTGGCACTAGGGGTCTCTCTTGAGCACCTTTTGATCTCTGATCTATGAGAAAAGGCCAATAAGAAATTGGCAGACAGAATTTGCATGTCCCGCCCCCAGACATACGGCCAGTCTGCTGTGAACAAAGCTGCATTCATTCCAGCCTTTGCCACACAGTCCACCCTCAGCATCCTGGCACTGATGGAGACATGGATATGTCCTGAGGATACAGCAACACCTGCTGATCTCAACTTCTCCTTCTCTCACACCCCTCATCATGGGGGAACAGGTTTGCTCCTTCATAATAACTGGACTTTTTCACCACAGGCTTCGCTATGTAACAATACATCTTTTGAATTCCATGCCGCTACTACAATACATCCCACAAAAATACATGTTGTTGTCATCTATCGCCCTCCAGGTCAGCTGACAAGCTTTCTTGAGGAGCTGGATGTCCTGCTGTCCTCCTTGCCAGAGGATGGCAGGCCACTTGTGGTTTTTGGTGTTTTCAACATACACCAAGACAAGCCCCAGGTCACTGAACTGAATACTCTTCTGGCCTCATTTGATTTGGAAAGACTACACACCACAGCAACTCACAGATCGGGCAACCAGCTGGACCTAATTTTTACACGTAACTGTACCACCTCAAATATTCTTGTTACACCTTTACATGTCTCTGATCACTACTTTGTACAATTCTACATGATTCTCCCATCTATATTAAAACCAACTCCACCGTTGGTTTCCTTTCGCATAACCTCCGTTCCCTCTCACCCTCTCGCCTTTCCACTGATGTCTCTACCTCTCTTCCCACAATAAATTTATTTTCCACGCTTGATGTAAACACTGTCACAGCTACACTTAACTCTACTTTAACAACCTGTCTAGACAACATTTGTCCTCTCTCCTCTAGACCAGCTCGTACTACACTACCCAAACCCTGAATGTCTGACGTTCTTTGTGAACATCGGACTGATCTCAGAGCAGCTGAGAGGAGATGCCGTAAATCTAGAGATCCAGCAGATCTAGGTAAATATCTAGGTGAACATCGGACTGATCTCAGAGCAGCTGAGAGGAGATGCCGTAAATCTAGAGATCCAGCAGATCTAGGTAAATATCTACTTCTGCTTGCAACTTTTTCAGATAACGATAAAGCTGCAAAAACCTATTACCAGACCAAGATCAACAGCACCACAGACACTCGTAGCTTATTCAGAACATTCAACACACTTCTCTGTCCTCCTCCTCCACCACCTGACACATCACTGACAGCAGATATCTTTGCCACATATTTTACAAGTATGGTTACACCCATCAGCAATACATTCACTATACCACACCCTGACAAACACCTGACTCCTGTATGCAACCATTCTTTCTCTATGTTCTCTCCTCTGACTGACACTGAGGTCTCTAAACTCCTCCTCTCCAACCACCCCACCACCTGTTCCCTTGACCCCCATCCCATCACACCTTCTCCAGGCCATCTCTCCATCCATCTTACCTGCACTCACACACATAATTAACAAATCTCTACTTACAGGCACTTTTCCCACTACATTTAAGCAGGCTCGAGTAACCCCACTTGTGAAAAAACCTTCACTTAACCCCACACAGATAGAACACTACAGACCAGTCTTTCTCATCCCATTCATGGCAAAAACACTTGAAAGGGCAGTTTTCAATCAGATCTCTGCCTATCTCTCACAGAACAAGCTGCTGGATGACAATCAGTCAGGCTTCAAAAGTGGACAGAGTCACTGAGACAGGCGAAAGCTGAATCCAAATCATCTGTTCTGATTCTGCTGGACCTTTCTGCAGCCTTTGACACAGTCAACCATCAGATCCTTCTCTCTACTCTTGGCATCAGAGGAACTGTGCTTGACTGGTTGGTCCTTCAAAGTAGTCTGGAGAGGTGAGGTATCCAAGCCACATCAGTTACTTACTGGGGTACCTCAGGGATCAGTGCTTGGGCCACTTCTCTTCTCCATATACACATCATCACTGGGACCCATCATTCAGTCACATGGTTTCTCTTACCACTGCTACGCTGACGACACGAAACTCTACTTGTCTTTTCAGCCCAACAACACCACAGAGACTGCTCGAATCGCTGCCTGTCTGGCAGACATCTCGGCCTGGATGAAGGAACACCACCTACAACTCAACCCAGCCAAGACCGAACTCCTTGTTTTTCCAGCCAGCCCTGCTGATGAACACAACATCACCGTAGATGACAGTATCACCTTCCAAAACGGTCAGAAATCTAGGGGTAACCATAGATAACAAGTTAAATTTTACAGACCACATCTGAAAGAATGCAAGATCATGTAGATTTGCACTCGAAAATATCAGGAAAATAAGACCCTTCCTCTCTGAACATGCCACACAACTACTTGTTCAGTCACTTGTCATAACTAGACTGGACTACTGTAACTCTCTCATTGCAGGCCTTCCTGCTTGTGCAATTAGACCTCTGCAAATGATCCAGAATGCAGCAGCATGTCTAACCTTTAATGAACCAAAGAGAGCGCATATTACACCACTCTTTGTCTCTCTCCATTAAATTCGCCAACCAAATCCAATGCAGGTACTCAATCTACCCTGTACTAGAATAGTTGCTCCACAGGTTGGGCTCCTACGTGGACTTCCCCCCAGTGTGTATTTTACACAGTACGGTCCCCTTGCTAGTGGACCCGCGTCTCCCTTGGGCAGTTCCCACTGGCCCCTGGTCGCCGTGTCTGTAGCAAATCCTCCCTCCCAATAGGCAGGATCTACCACCGCACCACTTTCCACATGTGACCTAAAAGCCCATGTGATGTATTTCACCAATATTTGCCTCCCCCAGTCTGGGCAGGTGTGGTCTCCGCAGGGTCTTTTCCCCCTGAAAGAATAGGAATTGGGAAAGATCGCCTTCCCCGATGCATATGATAGTGTTAAGATGGCCCCAGCCACTTTAGCTCTATGCGAGAAACATAGAGAGAGAAAAGGCGCGGCTGACGCGGCCTGCTCCCATGCTTGGCACGTCGCCTTGTTCCCCCCTGTCGGGGATAAAGAACCAGAAGGCTCTGACGATTTTATGGGGTGTTGGGGAAGGGTACATGCAGTCTGACACAGCCGGTCGCTTTGGCACGTAAAATACCTGCCCGCTCCTGTGTCAGCAGTACACGTACACAGCTCAGTGCATGGCATGATTTAAATTGGACCACTAGTGTCGCTTCTTCGACACAACGCCGAAGTGAGCATCAGCCGGGGAACGTCTAGGTTACGGATGTAACCTCCGTTCCCTGATGGAGGGAACGAGATGTTGTGTACTCCCTCCACATCGCTGAACCGAGCCACTGTTGCGGCTGAACCATTGTCGGCTCCTCAGAAAAATCCTGAATGAAACAGATGCATTTCCCTCCCTTTATACCCATATTCTGTCTGCCAATTTCTCATTGGCCTTTTCTCATAGATCAAAGGCACTCAAGAGAGACCCCTAGTGTCACTTTTTCGACAAAATGTCTTGTTCCCTCCATCAGGGAATGGAGGTTACATCCGTAACCTAGACATTTTTTTATAGATCTTGAAGGGATGTTGCAAGCTGCTGGCACCCTCATAAATAATATATGGAGGAGACTTTAATCTTTTGATGGACTCAGTCCTTGATCATTGTGAAGCAAAAGTGTGTAAGCCCCCTAGAGCATCATTGATGCTTCTGGATCTTGGTCTTACAGACTTTTGAGACTTTTGAATCCATCTGGTAGGGACTATACATTTTTTTCATCAGTCCATAAGATTTATTCTAGAATAGATTTTTTTTATATCTAAGTCCCTCGTTTCATCTGTTGTTGGTTGCTCAATTCTCAGATCACGCCCTGGTGAGATTAGAGGTGTTGCCACATACAGAGAAAAAGAAAACATATAGTTGCCACTTTAAAGTATCCCTTTTGCAAAATCCTGAATTCTAACAAATGTTAAAGGCTGAAATCAATATTTATTTGGAGACCGACTGGTCTCTTGTATCCTCTGTGGGTGTGGTTTGGGAGGCACTTAAAGCGGCATCATTTTCATTCATCAAAAAATACAAAGCACAAGAACTCATGGAGTTGAAAGGGAATATTAAAAATGCTGAAGCAGAGCTGAAGCGGCAAATGTTGTCTGATGGCCTCAGAGAATTGATCTGATTGAAATACAGATATATTACTATTTTGTCACGGAAGGTGGAGTTTTGGCTATTCAGGGCATTACAGTTATACTTTGAGATGAGAGATAAAGCAGGGAAGCTTTTGGCTAGATATACAATGCAGAGAGAGTATTTTTCTACCATTCCCTCAGTGAAAACTGCTAGTGGTGGAATATTTACCTCATTCATTGACATTAATAATGCTTTTAAAGAATTACGTATATCTTAATCTTTATAGTTCCACGTCTTAATCTACTGATGAAGATATTAGAAACTTTGTGGAACCATTAGATCTCCTTAAACTGACGACTGAGCAAAAATATTCTCTTGATTCTGAGATAACCTTGGAGGAGCTTGATGAAGTAATTAAGGCCTTACCTACAGGTAAGGCTCTGGGGTCAGATGACTTTGCCCCTCAATTTTTTTAGATCTTAGGCTTATGGGGATCAATACTTCCTATACAAATCTTTTAACTATGGATATTAATATTATTTGGTTACCACGAAGAATAATCATAAGCTTCAAAGTGAAATAAAATGGATTAGCCTCTATTACTAAATATTTGTGCAGGATGTGATTTTGTTTCTTCTTCCACTCAACATTCATAAATGCTGAAAGACACAAGTAGACAAGCGCTTGCACCATCACAAAACTAATTCAAACAAGTGGGATCAGTGCCTTGTAATGATAGAAAATCAGAGAAACAGCTTCTGGTGTGTAGTTTAGGGCATACGCAGACATATACCGCATACCCTCCTATCAGTTTTAGAATTTTGCGTATGCCCACCTGAAATAAGTGATGATACGTGTGGCCGCCAGAACAACAAGCTTTTGACTAGGAACTTTTTTAATCTAATAACGTCATGCTGCAGCACCGTTGAGTGAATTGTGTTGTATTATTATTATATTTAACATTTACAGAGATGAGGAGCACTGGGGAGACAGACAGTCGGACTAAGCTGATCCACTAATCAGATTGTTAATTTCAGACGGAAATGGATATTTGCTAACCAATCATCTTTTGTGTTTCAGTAAGGGGTGGGATATTTCCAGCATCTGACACACAAGCATCCCTGGAGAAACTATAATTTGCTCTGCATATTTATTTCCCTGCTAAATGTAAATATATGTATATTATATTATATATGTTATTGCACCCCTGATAGTTTCTGATGCTCTTTTTTTCTTTTTGCCCTTTACTGCTGTCCATGGTGCCTTTTTCTCGTGATATCAAATAAGTTACATTTATATTTCTAAGTAGGAAAACAATTTCACTCTACACAGGAAAGCACATAATTGTACACCAATAAAAAAAAAAAAAAACTTTAATTTTAAAATAATTTTATAATAAAATATAAAAATATATAGAATATGGTAATACAAGTTAACGTGTTAACGTGAACATTACTACACTCATATGAATGCTTAACAGTTTATTGCATATTATGAATGAGTTTATTAGTATTTAGTTTTTTATTTATTATACTATTAACAATTTTAATAGTAGCCTATTAAAGGAAAATTTATTAAAGTAAAGGAAAAATAATGACACCTATTAATTTAAATACATATTTAACATGAAGTTACCATACCATTGTTCTTAGCAGTGTACTCTACACCATGCCAGCAAGATACTTGAGGGGCCATACAAACCATTATTCATTCAGGCCCTTTCACATACATACATTCTCCTTTCACATACATATATTTTCACTCGCAAATACATACATTTTCACTCGCACATACATATATTCTGGCCCTCTCACATACATATATTTTGGCCCTCTCACATACATACATTCTTCTTTCATATACATATACTTTCAGTCTCACATTCATACTTTTCCTTTCATGCACATGCAGTCAATGTATACATGTAATATTATATATAATATATGGATGTAAGAAGAAAATATATGTATGTAAGAGAAGAATGTATGCATGTGTGAGACAGAGTATAGTGGAAATGGAATGAGTATAGTGGAAATGGAAGGCAGGTGATTTATCGTGCTGTGATAGGCTGAGAAGCTTGTACTGGGTCGGGTCATGTTCAGGTTACGATCAGCATGGAAGGAGGAGATGAGACGCGAGTGCTGCAGCAAGCCATTGGGGTGTTAAGAAATATTTTATCATCCCCCGAAACCGTCACATCCTTGTCCTCTTCTCTTGAGCGGCAGGGGACAGGATCATCTGCACCTAACGTTACTCACAGCACAGCGGAAAGTGAGATGAGACAACTTTTTAGACCTGGCAACTCCCAAGTTGCTTCATCCGGCCAAGCGGTTCCACAATGCCAAGCTGGAGGAATGCGGCAGTCTTTGCGATATCAGACTCAGCAACACTTTTGCAACTGGAGCTCCCGGTCAAGGTGAGAACAATGTATATAGAAACTTAACAGAAGGTTACTTTGGAAAAAAAAATGTGTGTAGTCCACAGGCTGTATAAAAATAAGCTGTAGCCGCGATGTTTCTGGTTATTATCACTGTGCTGGCTGGACAGGTGACAGGTGTTTACGGTGTTTGTGTGCTCTAAAAGACTTAACAGCTAACAGACATATATCATGTTAATACAACATACAAATATGGATGAGACTTGCATAGACAGCCGCAGAAGCAGCAGTCAGAAACAGATGGAAGAGTCGCGCTGGAAAAAGGGCGATAATTAACGTGTCCACACGGGTGTCATGTCTGAGCTAATGTTAACGCTAGATCAAGCAGGTAAAGTGAAGAGCTTAAAGTAGTAGTAGGGTCAAAATATTGTCAGAACTTATGTTTAATGCAACGTAGACCACAACTACAGACCATTGTAACATTGTTCAGCCCTAAGTTACAGTATCATTGCCAACCATCTTAAGATATTTACAGTGCCTAATTTTAAGTAAAAAATAGTTTTATTGTAGTTTGTTGTAGGACAGTCTTTTCTGTTTTCTAGTTCTGTTCTCTCTTGTTCATCCATCAGCTTGTTCATTTAAATTTATCAAATGGTTTGATGTACTCTCTGTCATGTGCAACTTTAAAGGGCATGCATGATGAAATTAATAAGCCAACTTTTTTAAAAGAGCTGCGTTAAGATGCTTAAAACACAACATCCTAAATTTTGCCATATGAATTGCTCAGAATGCAATTAAGGATGAATAAATATAAAATATAATGTCTGCTTTGTCTTGTAGGGCAAAAACAAGTTATCATGATACTTTCAACAAAGACGTCATCCTTCTTTCGAGGCCATCAAGCGGTCTTGTCGTCAAGCAGCAGTTACATGAACAGGGACATATATTGAATGGATTTGAATTCCAGAAATCCTGGGACCAGAGGACTGTCACTGAACAAATAAGGGATGCCTTTGGAGAAAAACTCTCTGCTGATGTGAGGTTAGCACACATAGTCACCGATGTTCTTGTTCATTTTTGTCCTCAATCCTTTGTTTTTGGACATTTTTTTTATTTTTTTTATTCTTTTTTAACATTTTGCAATTTTACCCTCTGTTTTGCAGAATAGAGTTTCTGATGGCATGTGGCAACAGACTGATTTCGCCCAAACTGCGTGCTGGACAGGAGCTGCATGCAAATCTCATACATAAAGTATATAAATCAAAAGCCCTATACATCCGACCTTCAAAGACAATTGTGGTATGCTATATCATACTTGAATTGATCTACAGAACATTGTAATAATAATAATAATAACAACAACAACCCATAATCAGTTTATAAACATGCATGAAGATTAAATGTTGACATTTACCTCTGACCTTTGTAATCTCTGTTCTTCTTAAACTTTCATTTTAGCTTTGTAGCTATGAACATTTAAAATAAGTAAGTTCAATAAAATGTGTTTTCAAACGTGTTTCACTATATTTTGGTTACAATTTGAACATTTAAAGTAAGAAACATTAAAATATTAACATGGAGACTTGAGGTCACAGAAATACAATGATAAAGGTCTTAACATCTCATACAAAGCAAATATCCATGAAATGGAAGAAAACTGCAACCATTAACATGTAATGATGTACTACCATTCTTTGGATTACACAAATACAGTGAGTAACTATCCTGTGTGGACATTTTCAATGATGTCAATGTATTCTTGTCAGTGTTTGTCAAATCATAAATATCTGTTGAGAGGGGTTTTGTTTCTTTTTTTATACTCAATATGGCTTTGATTTTAGAAATTCCTCTCTTCAAGAAAATGCACAAGGTTGCAAAACAAATCTATACCATGATTTCCATCATCTTCAAATGGATCAAAAGTCTGCTGAATTGTATCCATTGTTGTGTCACTGATGGTAATGTTGATTAATGGAACAACAACAACATTGTTTGTCTGTAACTCTGAGAGTGGTCTGTTGTCATCAATGCCAAAGCCCCTGTCTGTGTCACGAATACCATTCATACTTGGGTTATGCATTCCTGCATTGCTGACTATGCCCCTTTGCCATAGCTGAAGAGGAGTTTGTCCCCCTTGTGTTGAAAGACCACAACCAGTGGTTATTCCACTGGTTCTGAAATTCAGTAGCACCCCTTTGAATTTGTGGCAAATAAATATAATGAAGACTAAATAAATGGAGCTCATTAAGTGAATCTAAGACCATGTGCTCCTCCATAAAGTTGAAAAGATGTACAAAATGAAATGACACTACTCGATTTAGCTCTGCCCATAATCTCTCAATTCTTTGATTATGCACTGACCTGCCAGTAATAACACTATGTCTGTTTAATCCTCTCCTGTGAAATGAAACGGGCAACACCAGTGTTTTCCAGTCCATGATCGCATCTCACTCTGGACAGTATTCCAAAGTTCTGAACACCAGCAATAAACAGTGACAAAACACTAGAGGCTCTGTTGTTGTCTAGGCAAGCAAGGTAGATGATTGTTCGACTGAAACCATCAACACAGCCATGGAACACAAATCTCCATCTCACAAGTTTGTGGTTTCCATCTACAGGTCCTTCTCAAAAAATTAGCATATTGTGATAAAGTTCATTATTTTCCATAATGTAATGATAAAAATTAAACTTACATATATTTTAGATTCATTGCACACCAACTGAAATATTTCAGGTCTTTTATTGTTTTAATACTGATGATTTTGGCATACAGCTCATGAAAACCCAAAATTCCTATCTCAAAAAATTAGCATATCATGAAAAGGGTCTCTAAACGAGCTATTAACATAATCATCTGAATCAACTAATTAACTCTAAACACCTGCAAAAGATTCCTGAGGCTTTTAAAAACTCCCAGCCTGTTTCATTACTCAAAACCGCAATCATGGGTAAGACTGCCGACCTGACTGCTGTCCAGAAGGCCATCATTGACACCCTCAAGCAAGAGGGTAAGACACAGAAAGAAATTTCTGAACAAATAGGCTGTTCCCAGAGTGCTGTATCAAGGCACCTCAGTGGGAAGTCTGTGGGAAGGAAAAAGTGTGGCAAAAAACGCTGCACAACGACAAGAGGTGACCGGACCCTGAGGAAGATTGTGGAGAAGGACCGATTCCAGACCTTGGAGTAGAAACATCTAGAGCCACCATGCACAGGCGTGTGCAGGAAATGGGCTACAGGTGCCGCATTCCCCAGGTCAAGCCACTTTTGAACCAGAAACAGCGGCAGAAGCGCCTGACCTGGGCTACAGAGAAGCAGCACTGGACTGTTGCTCAGTGGTCCAAAGTACTTTTTTCGGATGAAAGCAAATTTTGCATGTCATTCGGAAATCAAGGTGCCAGAGTCTGGAGGAAGACTGGGGAGAAGGAAATGCCAAAATGCCTGAAGTCCAGTGTCAAGTACCCACAGTCAGTGATGGTCTGGGGTGCCATGTCAGCTGCTGGTGTTGGTCCACTGTGTTTTATCAAGGGCAGGGTCAATGCAGCTAGCTATCAGGAGATTTTGGAGCACTTCATGCTTCCATCTGCTGAAAAGCTTTATGGAGATGAAGATTTCATTTTTCAGCACGACCTGGCACCTGCTCACAGTGCCAAAACCACTGGTAAATGGTTTACTGACCATGGTATTACTGTGCTCAATTGGCCTGCCAACTCTCCTGACCTGAACCCCATAGAGAATCTGTGGGATATTGTGAAGAGAAAGTTGAGAGACGCAAGACCCAACACTCTGGATGAGCTTAAGGCCGCTATCGAAGCATCCTGGGCCTCCATAACACCTCAGCAGTGCCACAGGCTGATTGCCTCCATGCCACGCCGCATTGAAGCAGTCATTTCTGCAAACGGATTCCCGACCAAGTATTGAGTGCATAACTGAACATAATTATTTGAAGGTTGACTTTTTTTTTGTATTAAAAACACTTCTTTTATTGGTCGGATGAAATATGCTAATTTTTTGAGATAGGAATTTTGGGTTTTCATGAGCTGTATGCCAAAATCATCAGTATTAAAACAATAAAAGACCTGAAATATTTCAGTTGGTGTGCAATGAATCTAAAATATATGCAAGTTTAATTTTTATCATTACATTATGGAAAATAATGAACTTTATCACAATATGCTAATTTTTTGAGAAGGACCTGTATGTATGTGAGAGGGCCAGAACGAATAATGGCTTGTACGGCCCCTCATATAAATTCGTACACATTTTACATGAACTGTATTATAAATGTAAATTAATTTTAGAGATCGGGTGCATGCGTTTTTCATAAATTCACAGTATGCGCACCTCTTCAGACAGTACTACACCACTACTTCTTGAGTAAATTCACGTAAAATAACAACATATCTAAAGGTGACATTTCTTATTTCTTATAATTGTGTGTGATTGTTGTTAATAAGTAATTGAAAAAATAGTTAACTATGGTTTTAATATAGTAATATAGTAGCAGAAACCATGGTTAATTGTGAAATTAATTTAGCAGAAGTATCGGTATCAACGATATTGGTCTTGAAATTGTTGGTATCGGATTGTAAAGAACATTAGTGGTATCTATGCAATTCAAGCTTGTGAGTATCATTGTAAGAGTATTGTGTATGTGAATTTAAGGGAAGCCTTGGATGGTGGAAAGAGGGACGTAATATAAGCACGCTGACAAGAAGCATTTGTATACCTGGATCTCTGTTCTTTTATTGTTTCGTTATTAAACCAAAGAAAGAGTCATCATCTGCCTCCTTTCTTGACATGGTGTCAGAAGTGACCATGAAAGGAGAGAACTATATGTCTGAAAATGGTGGCAGCATTTTGTGAGATACAGAACAGCTGCCAACCTCACAGAAGAGGGCAGGACTGTCCAAGTGAGTACATTAATTTAAGCGATGGGAAGTGAGGCAGAAAATATTTTCAAATCATTCATTTTCAATGAAACAGAGAAAGAAGACGATTTCGAGACATTTTTGAAGAAATATGATGACTACTTCGTACCACAGACTAACATCATTCACGAGAGGGCGCAGTTTCACCAGCGAACTCAAAGACCAGGGGAAAAAGCTGTTTGTGCAGTGTATGAGTTGTCAGAAAACTGTGACTTTGGCACTAACAGAAATGAGAACGTCAGAGAAAGCATAGTTGTAGTAATTAGAGACAAAGATCTTTCAAAAAGATTACAACTAATTAAAGACCTCACACTGGATGTGGCTTTACAAATCGTAAGATAAGCAGAGGAAGTTACTCAACAGGTTAGCCAGCAGAGGGATCCAATGTGCAATGATCAAGAGATCAGTCGACCCAAACAGCGGACTGGCTACAGGTCTGAGTACAGCAGAAAGCGCAAACCTGGAAATACAAAGAATGGTGAGGACAAATGCAGCCAATGCAGCAAAACAAAACAAAGACAAAATGTGGCAGGAGATGTCACAAGAAAGGCCATTGGGAATGCATGTGCAAAACTAAATTAGTCCATGAAGTCATGAGGGAAGAAAGAGAATCCGACTCATTTTATCTTGGATTGTCGTGGAATATCTTTGTAGAATCTCTCTAAGATGCAAGAAAACTCTCAGAGTCCAGGGTTCCAGATGACAAAGTTGAAGTTTATTGTGTCACCAACAAACTTCAGAAGGTCAGCTCTTCGTTCTGAATACACAATTCTAAGTTCTCATTTATATACCTTTTAGTTATCTCATTTGGGCCTATCTCTGACCAATGGGCCCACACTCAGAATTTTTCCACACGCCACCATTATTTTTCAGGCCTTCTACTTTTTAACTATTTGTGGAAAGTCCTTCGCTTACCTATTTTAAAAAAAGGATATCTTTCTTCCATAGATATGGAAGTATAGACTTCTTCCAGTTATCTACTTTCCATAGAATGTGCTGTTTCACACCTTACGTAAGGGACTTTTCTACACGTAGTCTTAATGGTGACCCAGATACACCTCTGTCTTCTTCTACAGTATAATAACATCATATTGGTTACACATAATATTAATTAATTCTTTTAGAAAATATACCATATATTCCCCCCTCTGAGACTCCTCACAGTCTTATCCTATCACCCTCACCCAGAGTGCAATCTCACACAGCAGTCCCTTCTTTTTCCATTAATTGACCAATGTAGGCCACACAGTATTTTGCCCACAACTACCTTTATGAAACTGCACTCCGGAGGGAAAAGGACCAAACCTCTCCTTCCACATTTAGCAAGGAGGAAGTAAAAGATCCCAATCTCCTAGCTAACTTCTTTCTGGGGGTTTTCCGGAAACAAATCAACTTCTGCATGAAGCATGTGCATGCAGTCTTAGCCTTGTGTGATGTAGTATACAAATGAATACACTTATCTCAGTAGTTATACATACTTAGTAAATTAATACAAACCTTTCCAGTAGCCCAGAGCGCTATCTGGTGGTGTGTTGGAACAGACAGCGTTTTTTTTTAAACCACCAGTTGATTCTTTTTGCTCTTGTAGCCATGCACTGAGGTGCTCGCCGATCCATTCTTCACATTTCTCCCACACACATCATCTTTCTGGGGAACTTTTTTCATAACACTTTCCTATACATATTTTACTTACAATCATCAACATTACTATTTCTACTTGATTAAGTATATTAAAGTGTTATTGCAAATCTATTTCTATAACAGTGATAATTAAACTTTTATATGAATAAACAGTATTATCCAGGAAGGGGAGTATAAATGTCCTCTAACTCCTCTCTTTTTGTGTTACTATCTTATTTATCACATAAAAGAAAATACAACAATCATGCTATCTCCATTACTATCAAACCAGGAGAAAAGTTTGTAATTGAAAACAACAGAAATAAAAAAAGTTCCCCTTCCTTCATCTTGGTATGGTTTCTTTAATCAATTTCTAGAACTTGTCCAACTCATCCAATCCAGGCCCCATGGTATACACTGTGGTCTCTACACTTGTTCCAGATGGTTTCATTGGTACAGTCACCATCTGTTTAACCACTGTCTTAGCCATTATTGATCTGAGGACAGGTATAACACAACAGAACAACAATACAAACAAGGCCACACCTATAGCTATCATTATTCCAATTTTAACGAGCCATGCTTCCCATGACCCAAAAAGGATATCAAACCAATTACCAAACATCTGATCTCTTCCTGCATTGGAATTCACTTCTTCTCTTAACTCGTGTAATTTCTTCATTGCTTGTGTAAAGGAGCCATCTGGGGCTGCATTATTTGGAATATACATACAGCAATCGGTTCCAAACATTACACAGACACCTGCTTTATCCGCCAATAGCCAGATCAAGGTCTGTTTTGCCATGCCATTTTACTAGTGGCCGCTAATTGATCTCTTAATGCCTTCATTGCCCTCATCTGTGTAGTTAATAAAACTTTGCTGGTTGTAGTAGATATAGTTGTTCCATTCTACATTTTTGTTAGCCGTTATCCATACAAACATTGACTCAAAGCCCGACTTTATCTAATTTCTAGCCTTAAATTCTTGAGGTATCCCTCTGGGTTGTCCAGTTGCATCTAAGTAAACATTGGGGTCTGGTACATATGCTCTTTTCACTCTGTGCCTGTCTTGGACAATTTTCCTTGGTGCAGCTTGGATTTCAGATTCAAAGGGGTCCCATGCTACCATGGTTACTTCTTGTATTAACCTAACTCTGGCACATATTCCTTTCCACTTTCTCGGTAGGGTAGTTTTTAACTGATTTCCTCCACACAGGCAAAAATAATCTGCTACCGTTTCTGTTTGTTCCACATAAATTCTTATCACGGGAGAGACCAAAGTCTGGTTTTTACAGTTTGTAAGACAATTTCCTGTGAGCATACCCAGACACCTTGGGGCTATAATTGTGGTGAAATTCTGTCCTACTGTTGCCGTTGCGTATTGTGGTCCACTAAATCTGATTACATCTTCTTTATAATACATTTTTTCATCTAAGTGCCATGTTACTTTACAGTTTCCCTTAAATTTTCCCACATTTACTTCCCCTTTTGATTTGTTAAAGCATTCATATTCCAGTTGTCAATCTATTGGCTACGCTAGAAGGCTTTCCCTTTTTCTATTATCTACATGAATATCCAGCCTTTTGCATTCCTCCCCCCACCCTTCCATATCATAATATCTATAGTATTCTGGATTTCCCAGAAATGCCAGGCACTCTGCTGGGCAAAACAGTGTTTTCTTTTCTCAACGCAGTTCCTTGCGTAGTACCGAGCACAATGCCTATAGTCATATTGATTTGGAACTGCCACTAGTTTTTACAAAGGAGAGGGTGAACACATTATACAATTTGTCATCTTTGCTTGTTTTACCATATATTCGGCCTATTTGTACCAATCGTTTTGATATGCAAGTTCTAATAACCGTTCTTCTATTGAATCTATGGAATCTGCTTCATATTCTGTGTCTACTGGTGTCATCGTAGTTTAATGGGGCACTTTCTCAGGTAGTTGTATGTAGAAGATGTTTGGCCCACCAAACCTTGCCTCATATTCATCGCGGGTAAGTCCATAATCATAGTCATCTCTGTATGGCGGGTCGAGGGCTCTTTTCTTTCTGGATTCTTTTCTAGGAGTATCTTGTTTCTGCTCAGCTTCATTGGAGAGACCATTCAAGGTCCTTGAGGTTGATTGTAAGGAACTCATTCTGTGGTGTGCTTTCTGAGGGTTGTTCACCTGGGGATCCTGGACCTTCTTGGGACGTTTCTCCGGTAGGCCCTGGGTCGGGGGCAGCACTTGTCCCAAGTACGTCAGCAATAATATCCATATCAATATTTTTTTCAGTTTCCACTCTTCTGCCTCCTGTAGCAATTCTTCCACCATCTGTTCTTGTTGTCTTGCCTCATCGTTTTCAGCTGCTTCTAAATCTGATGTAGCAGGACAAGCACTTTCTTCTTGTTCTTCTCTTTCTTCTTCCAGTTCTTGCTCCTCTGGGACATGTACTTCAGTTGCTCTTTCTGTCTCAGGGGACTCTTCTCTTACATTCTCTTGTCCTACTTCTACTTCTCTTTCTTTCTCCGAGGGTTCTCTGTTCAGTTCTTTTGGGTCTTCTTCTGTTTCAGGTTGCTGATCCTGTGCAGATTTCTCATATGTGCCCTGGTACAGTGATTCAAGTGATACCACATGTTGCTGCCTCTTACCTTTACCGCAGTCAGAGTTGCCTGTACTACTTCTTAGGGCCCTTCTCTTCTCGGTTCGTTCCATCTTCGTCTGAATACCCTCAGATGCACGAAGTCTCCAGGAATTATTGGTCAAGGCTCTTCTTCCTCATGTCTGGGTCCTCTACTTTGTTCCTGTGGACAGATTTTTATATGTATAGTGGTCAGCTGTCTCATATAGGCTTTTAGTTCCATCTCTAACTGTTCCAGGAATGGCCCAATATGGCCCTCATTTCATGCAGGGTCAAATTACTGATTCTGTTTGTCTGCATTCGATTATTTTATCAATGCCAGTGGAAGTGCATCAACCCAATTGAGTTTAGTCTCTTGGCAAATTTGTACAATTTTTCACCCTTTCCACCATTCCTTGCGATTGTGGATGGTAGACGCATCCTAGTCTTTGTTTTATCCTCAGTTGTTGTATTATTGCTTTTACTGCTCTTTGGATAAATGTTGAACCATTGTCTGAACTAATTTGAGAGTGTATCCAAATCTTGGAATGACTTCGTCAGGAATTTGATTACTGTTTGTGCTCCCTGATCAGCTGATGGCACAGCTTCTACCCATCTGCTGAATCTGTCTATTATTACCATCATGTATCTTTTCCCTCAAACTGGCTTTAACATGTCTACATTGTCCATTACCATCTGGCACTGGTATGTTTCATATTGGAGCAGATGTACCTTTCCTGACATTGTTTTTTACATATTTCACAGTTAGCTTAAAATTAATCTACTGAAGCTTGCAAATATGGGGACCAGTAGCCTTGTTGTTTTATTTTTCTCATTACCTACCCCCTCGCGCAATGATCAAATCCATGCTCATCTGAAATTAGCATATTGAGGAGTGCTACTGGAGCCAATATTTGCCCTTCATGTGTTCTCCATATTCCATTCACATCCCTAGTTAGCCCCCCCCCCGTTGCCATTGTGTTAATTCAGGTTGGCCAGCTTGGTGTTGTATACATGCAATATCATCTAAATTTGGTTTAATTTGAAGTATAACCTATACTGTGGCCATTATTGCCACCTTACATCCTGCTGCATCATTTACTTGGATGACAGAGTCTTTTTAATTATAGCCAACCTCTTTGGATACATCATGGCTGAAATGAGTTTAACCCTCTGGGGTCGACGGACGTACCGGCACGTCCTGCTGGATATTTTAGTCATTACAGCAGAAACAACTTAAAATACTAAATTTTGGTGTATACAGATAAGTGTAAGACATCATTAGAGACTAAAAAGGGTCTACTTTTATTTGTGTACACTCATAATAACAATGATGTACTTATAAAGTGCTTTTGTAAAATAAAGAAAATAAAAAGGGTGAGTTAACAGCAGTCTCTGTGTTCACGAGCATATTTCAGAAACACGTCATTAAAATGAACTGAAACTCTGCGAATACTTATCACACAAACATGAAACATATGTCTAAAGAAAGCTTTAAATGTCTACTTTTTAATAAACCAGTTCAAATTTAAAACAAATATTCTCCTGCAATGCAATCTGTTTGAAACAAAGTGATGTTCAGTTTTTACCGGTTCATCTAATTATCTATAATGTGATCCCTCCCACCAGCTGAGTGTGCCATTCATACACTAATGTACTGAGATGATCAACGCAAATGTACACGCCCCCACTGTGAGGTTGTAAACACATTTAGTTAATTTTTCTGCGCGTTTGCAACAATACACAGGCGAGAAAGCTCCAGGAATGAAGGAATTTGAAGAGAGACTTGATCCAGCCAAGGATACAATTTCAGATGAGCAAGTCAATTAGTTTTCTTTAGTTGACATGCTATTTTATATACACTTAAACATATTTTACTAGTGGGACTGTTTCCAGATTGCCAGCCAGGATTCAGAGTATGAAATTAGAAATATGTTCTAATAAGCAAGTTTTAGTTACATTTAAATAATGTTTTGGCTAAAGCAGGCATTTAAATTGTATGCTGTATGATATAAATATGATATGTAATATAAAAATAATATGGATGTTTAGATTATATTTTATCTAGTGTTTATAATGCCTCATTATCATCAAAAAGCTTGTGCTTGCAAAGATCTGTTCAGGTGTAAATGAGTAAAATGCACTTTAAATATGCCCATATTAAAAAAATCTGCATATTATTATGATTTCTGAAGGATCATGTGACACTGAAGACTGCAGTAATGATGCTGACCTTTATGACCTCCCTCAGCCAGTTTAGTAAGTACTTTGATTGTATATTGTTGACACTGCTCCAGTGTTGGTGAGCAAATCAATAAGTCATCTACGTATTGCATTAATGTACTATCAAGTCTTAGATCTTCTAGATCTGCTCTCAGTACTTGATTGAACACATGTGGTGAATGCTTGAACCCTTGAGGCATTCGGGTGTATATTGTTTACCTTGATAGGTGAATGAAAAAAGCTGTCTGCTTTCTTCTGCTAGAGAGATGTTGAAAAAGGCAGAACACAAGTCAATTACAGTAAAATAATTGGCAGCAGGAGGAACATTAGTCAGCAGCGTATGCGGATTGGGCACCTCTGCAGGCCAATCTTCCACTACTTTGTTAACTGCTCTTAAGTCATGTCCTAAGCGCCATTTTGATTTATCTGTCTTTGCTACTGGTAGTATAGGTGTATTGCAACAGCTTGATGTTTCAATTAATACTCCTGCCTTGAGTAGCCCTTCAATAGTTTTCTTTATTCTTGATACTGCCTCTTGTTTTAGTGGGTATTGTTGTTTCTGGGGAGGCTGTGTTCCTGGTTTTATTCTAATTCTAATTGGATTTGCGGATTTCACTAACCCTACCTCTGTATCATGTTGTGACCATATTTCAGCTGGCACTTGTTTTTCCATTTCTGCCATTAGTTCCGCTGTTTTTGAATCTAACTTTTCTTCGGTAGTAATAACCACTACTTTGGGTGTTCCTAGCATTTCTGTGGTACACAAACTTTTTAGGTGCATTTTCTCTGGTGGTTTTTTAATCATTGGTCCTAGGTCTTTTGGCTCTCTTCCCTTGCTTATGTATAGAGTTACATGTTGAGTCTGGTCTACTTGAAACCATTCGTCTATGAAATTACTTTTCTCTATTTGGAGTGCGGCACCCTCTTGTCCAACAATTATAGATTTTGACATTAGTAAGGTTTTCTGTTGCTTTGTTTTACTCAGCCATTCTTTCTCCAGGTCTGGATCTCTTACTGTGTCATATATCAGTGTACAATGATATTCAGTCCCTGGCACATTTGGTTTTCATAGCTGTGCGTCAATGTATTTTCCCCATTTACCCACTGTGTCTTCTATTTCCCCTCCCTAATTCTCCTAACCAATATACATTTGCTTGTGGATCTTGAGATTCTTGCGGCTGTGTAACTGTCTGTAACACGGTTCAATGTCAGGACAGGAAGGAGGACACGGGAACAGGACTCAGCACTCAAGGTAAGCTTTTAATTGCCACAGTAGTGTTCACAGACTTTACAGGAACAAACATAAACTAAAACTCTTTCTCGGGATGCCAACACTAGACTGACGGGAGTCTCTCTCTCTCCCGACTGCAAGTTCTCAGGCTCTTTAATGCCGCTCTCCCCGTACTCACTGAAATTAGAGACAGGTGTTAGACATAATTTAGCTCAGGTGCAAGCGCCCTTACCGCTTTCTCTCCCTGGACGGGCGCTTGACTACGCCCCCACTGCCACACTGTCATTTGTCTAACTCCTCTATCGTCTATATATATATATATATATATATCCCTTCTGGAGAGCACCATATTTGTAAGTTCATTTTGCATATAGCATCTCTTCCCAATAGATTTACTCGTGTTTTCTGATATTAGAATTGGGATTCTTTTGTTCCTTTTACTTCTATGTTTACTGGAGCCGTCATTGGAATTAGCTGTGTTTGTCCTGAGAATCCTACTGTCTTTACATATTTCTTTGTTGTCTTGCCATACTCTCTTCCATTTGTTGTTGTGTCAGTTTACTTGCATTAATCTCGGTGCATCTTTCCGTATTGCTTGTCTCTTTTTGCTCTCTAGGTTCTTTCTCCCTCTGCTGCTTTCTATATTGTTCTAATTCACGTCTTATCTCTTGTCGGCTTGGTGCTCTTTGATACACAATTTCTTGGTATGATTGTTCTGGCTCTTCCTGCGGTTCTAGTGGTGTTTTTTTGTCTATGTCCAATTCACCTGCAACATGCACTGTTCCTTTAAACTGCATAACAGGCATCTGACTCTTCATTTGCCTCAAGTGGTGCTGCATATGGGGGTGGTCTCTCTATTTTTTTCTGTCCCGTCTCTCCTGTTTTATCAATCTTAATAGGTTTAATTTCCCTGTCTCTTTTCATTATCCTTTTCTGTCTTTTATCCTTAGGCTTGTGATTCTTTATCAGTGCCTCCATTTCTCTACACACACATAAAATGTTCCCTCCACTGGCCATTTTGTGTTCAACCCTTTTGTTCTTCTCTCCCATTTTCTAGAGACCTCTCTTATGATGTCCTCGTACACCGGAAATTCAATGCACATTTGATCTATTGGTGTTAATGCCATTTTTCTTCTACCACTATGTATTGCCTTACGATTATTTTTTTTATACCCCTTTAACCCCAGACCGTTCTTTCTATTATGTTAGTCTTCACCAGGCTGGTAAGACGACGACCACTAAAAGCATCCAACCCCTGACTTCCCCTAAACTTTTGCTGGGTTGAGGACTTCTTACTACTCTTTTTGAGGACTGCTATTCATTTTTCTCAGGTGCTTCAATACAGCATTTGTTTGTTTTTGTTTAATGGTTTTGCTGGCTCCTCTTCTTGTCCAAACCTACACTAATTATTTTGCTTCCAAATAATGTCTCTCCTTAGGACTATTAAATCAATACTCTAGGGTCTTCCCACAGCGCACCATCGACCTGTTCCAATTACCTGGCCTCCCAGTATAAAGGTAAGATATGTGGTTAATTTTATTTGGCATTTTTCCCATGTAGTCACAGAAATATTTATTTCATCTCTTTCACATTGCTCCAGATAAAAGGTTCAAGGAATCTGGTCAAGTCTTCTCTTTCATTCTTATGTAATATGCCCTTTCCTCTTTTTCCTCTTTTAAACAAGTTATCCATTCTTTATAGGGCTTGATCACTTTTTCCAGTCTTTATTATTGATTGGTTATATTATTGAAACAATTGGTTGCTTAAATATTTCTCATATAGTCTTCATGTTTTATTGTTTATTATTTTAATGTTTATTGTTTATTCGTTCTCATATTGTCTTCATGATTTACTGTTTATTATTTTCATTCTCTTATTCATTTCTTTTCTGACTTTGATCAGTTTATATTCTTTTTTATTCCTTTCAAAGTGCAAAACGGTAACTGTTTGCTTATACATGCCATTTATACTTGCTTCCACAAATTAATTTTGTGGGTTACGATATTTCATCTTAAACACAGTTACACATTACTTGTTTCTTGTACATACAATGTGGTTGTCAACACTAAGCTAATACAGCCTTTGTTCTACCAGCTATTTTATTACACATTTTCAGTTGATTACACATCATTCTTAATATTTGTATGATTAACATATGCAAAGTCTATGCCTTACTACTTTTTCATGTATATATTTTTTTTTCTGTCAAACTCCTTGTCAAACTGTCCCTTGGCTTTTGCTCAGTTTTTCCCTTCTCAAATACTTCCAAGTTATCTTCTCTTCTCTGGGGGATCTATGCAAAATGTTACCTCTAATATCCCTATGGTTCCCTCAGTTGTAGTGGCTGGTATTATTTCATCATCTTTACCATCTTTATAAAATATCACTTTGCTTTTCCTCTGTACCTTTCTTATTTTAGAGGAAACGGGCCAATTGGTCCCCACAGCCGGGCTTACAAAGCTTCTTTATATTTTCTGCAAATGGTTCAAGCCATATGTTGCGTAATGCTATTTCCATCCAGCTGGTCCAAGGCCAGTCTCGTTCAATGTCTTCCAAATTGGTTATTCTAGTCAGGTTTCTTAATAACTCCTATTTCTTGTCTAGAGTTAACTCTCTCCTCTGCCCAAGGAATCTATGTTTTCTGACTCTCTCCAAAAATGATCACTGATTCCCTTTGTTTCCATTAATGCTCTAATTCTTCTTCCAACTCTTCAGGTCTGCAAGGAGCTTCCTTTTTTTCAAAACCAGTTTGCTTCTGCATTTTTTTTTTTAGTCGTAATCACTGTAAGGGAAAACATTTCTTTGTCTATGTCTCATCTAATTATTAAGCTGTTGCCTTTTTTCCTCTCTATCTCTGAATCTCCCTCGTTCACAGGCCGCACTAATCAGTCTGCCAGCGAGAGAGAGAGAGAGAGAGAAACAGGTGCTTTTATCTTTTTTATTAATGCTTGTGTTTTTCCATCTGGATCACATTGTAATTTGGCAAATGCCCAAACAGTCGACATAGTACATTTTTACCTTTGGGACAAACCACCTTCTTTTTATTTTTATTTTTCCTTTTTCCACTTATCAATTATCTATCTTTTGCACCTTCTTCTCTGATCTACATCATACTTGCCACACAATGCAACACAATTACTGAAAGCATGCAACCAAGCAAGCACAAAAACAGTATGGTTAGTACTATTTACACATATACACAAATAATGTAGTTAGTTCTACACATGCTTCATTATTATATGCATGCACACATTTCAATAATTCCCCATTTCTTACTCAGCCCAGGCTTTTTAAATACTTCAACCTTTTTAAATATGTCATTAACCACCTATGTAGGAATTTCACTCACTCCATGTCCCCTTTGGGAACCCAATTCTACTTTTAACCAATCAGTCAAATTAGTCTATGTCTGGGCTGGCAAGGCCTCCAGGGTAACTACTTACTAGGTCAAACTTACATCAGATCACACCTTTTAAGCACAAATGCTTACCTCAGTTTTTGGCGCCAGTGGTTTTGTGCAATCCACGTCAGCCCCCCCAGGAGCTTCTCCACCCTTTTGGCCTCGATCCAGCCCAACATTGGGTGCCAATTATGTCGTGGAAAATCTTTGAGAGTTTTCTTGATTCTTAGAGAGATTCTTCAGAGTCCAGGGTTCCAGATGCCAAAATTGAAGTTTATTGTGTCACCAACAAACTTGAGAAGGTCAGCTGTCCGTTCTGAATTTCACAAATTATGCAGCCCTGAAATGTATTAGTTTTCACATATCCAAGCTAAGCTGGGGTCAGAGTGCAGGGTCAGCCAATAGGAGCAGATAGGGTTAGGGGCTTTGCTCAAGGGCCCAACAGTAGTGTCTTAGTGGTGCTGGGGCTTGAACCCCCAACCTTCTGGTCAGTAACCCTGAGCCTCAACCGCTGAGCCACCACTATTACTAATACAAAATCACCGGTGATCCTTGGTGTCTCCATGAGTCCACTCTACAGGAGTTAAAAACTAACACCGAACAGTTTTGAATCTACTTTGTGTTGTGAATTGGCCAAACAGATTATGAGATCAAGTAGGTACACTCTCTGAATGATGATTGATCATTAGTGATGACACCTGCTGTTAATAAGTGGAGTCTACTAAAGGAAAGATGAACAACAAGAACAGAAAAACAAGAGAACAAACCAGCAGACACCACAACAACTGAATCTGTCAACTGAGATGTAAATCAACAGCAAATAAAATAGATTATTGGACAACAATCTCTTAATGTGCCATGTGAGTGTTATTTTGTTTTTCTTGTGTTCAAAGGTTCTTTATTGAGAATTAATTATTTATCACTATTACGGTGATAAGTGTTCACTTTAGTATGACACTTGAACTTTTCAAACTGATACCCAGGTAGCAGACATAGTTAGCCCACTTCTGGCATGAAGCTGGCACAGGTGGCATTCAGTTGGCACCGGCGTACGGCATGTGAACCGAACATGGCCCAGGTGGGGCAGAGGTGGCACTGGCTTTAATGCGGCAAACAGCATGTGGGCCAGTTACTGACCAAAGTATTTGGCCCAAATACCTCTGGGCCACATATCAAAATGAGATGTAAATAAATGTAGTAAAATTGTTTTAGCAAAAAAACGTCTCGGTTACTGTTGTAACCTCTGTTCCCCAAGGGAGGGAACGAGACAGTGTCGAAGGAAGTGACACAAGGGGTCTTCTCGGACGCTGAATTGTACCTCTGAACTTGAGAAAAGGCCAATGTCAAGTTGGCAGACAGAATTTGCATGCCCCGCCCCGGATATATGGGTATAAGGGAAGCGGGGCAGCGAATGCCAGTCAGGATTTTGCACTGAGGAGCCGAAGGATGAAGCACGGCCATTTACAGTGCTAGGTCTAGTGCCGTGGCAGGAGGGACACTATGTCTCGTTCCCTCCCTCTGGGAATGGAGGTTACAACAGTAACCGAGACGTTCCCCTTCTGTCACTCTCTCGACGTTGTGTCGAAGGAAGTGACACAAGGGGTCCATATAAAAACGCCACGCATTGACCGTGTGACGTGACTGTCGGAGCAGGGACAAAGCAGGCTATTGCGTGTTAGAGGCACCTGAACCGAATGCACGTCACCCTCCCCAACGCCCCCTCAAAGAGTTTTAGCATATCCACCTTAGGTTTTCCCGCACCCCTGGGGGGAAAAAGGTATTACATGCTAGCATGGGAGCAAGCCCAACAGCTGCGGCCTTCTCTCTCACTATGTCTCTCACATAGGATGTAGAGCGGCTGGGGCTCAACCTATGTCGGGGAAGGCGGTCATTCCCCGGGGGGGGGAGCAGGAGAGCCTGGGCGGTGCCGAGAGAAGACTCGAAGCATTAACCCTGCTCCACTCACCCGGCAGGGGGCAGCTTAGAGACTGAGGAAGAGGCCTAAGGAGGCGTCTTCAAAACTCGTCGGCTCCGGCATGCCGGGCGCTGAGGCAGGAACGGAGGTAAGGTAGCTGTCCGGCCTGCAGATTTCCTATTCTTTCAGGAGGGGAAGACCCTGCAGAGGCCATACCCTGCCCAGTCCAGGGGAAGGTAATGTATGGCAAATACACCACGAGGGTTGTGAAGCCGGACGTGGGAAACGGCGCGGTGGTAGGTCCAGCCTAATGAAGGGGGGACTCTACAAACACAGGGCCGAGGCAGCGGGGCTGCCTGAGGGAAACGCGGGTCCACCGAGAGGGGGACCGTACCACGGAGGATACATCATGGGGAGTTAGCCTGAAGAGGGAACTATGCCCGTGGAGCCTGACCCCAGTACAGAGCCCTAAGACTCGTACTGGGTCTGGCCGCGAGTTGCTCTGCTGAATTCGCGGGCCAGAAGGCTAGGGAGGAAAAAGCATGCAGGCAGCGACACTCTGTGGCTGACCTGGGACAGAAGGCGCACTGGATCACATTGGTGAAGGGTGCAAGATGCAAGCGGAACACCCGGTCGGTTGTGCCGCGTTACCAAGTTCTACCGGCTCGGACCTAACAAAACACGGGACGAGACCAACTCAACCCTTAGATTGTAAAATCTGGCAAAGGTATTGGGTGTTGCCCAGCCCGCTGCTCTGCAGATGTCTGCTAGGGAGGTGCCATGGCTTAGTGCCCACAAGGATGCCACACTTCTAGTTATCTGCAGGTGGTGGGCACGCCCTGGGCGTGATAGGCTAAGGCAATAGCATCAACGACCCAGTGGGCTAGCCTCTGTTTGGAGACGGCGTTCCCTTTCTGCCATCCGCCAAAGCAGACAAAGAGCTGCTCAGAGTATCTAAAGCTCTGCGTGCGGTCAACATAGGTACGCAAAGCACGCACCGAAACACGCACAGCAACGAAAGGGCTGGGTCTGCCTCCTCCCGAGGCAGTGCTTGCAGGTTCACGACCTGGTCCCTGAAAGGGGTCGTGGAAACCTTGGGCACGTAGCCCAGTCGGGGTCTCAGGATAACGTGAGAAAGTGCCGAACCGAACTCCAGGCAAGAGTCACTGACAGAACGCTGGTCTCCTACCCTCTTGATTGAGGCTGACGCGATCAGGAGGTCCGTCTTCAAGGAGAGGGCCTTGAGCTCGACTGAATCAAGTGGCTCAAATGGGGGTCTCTGAAGGCCCGAGAGGACCACTGAGAGATCCCAAGAGGGAAACAGGTTAGACCGGGGAGGATGTAGTCTCCGGGCGCCTTTCAGGAACCTGATAATCAAGTTGTGCTTACCAAGGGACTTGCCATCTACTGCGTCGTGGTGGGCTGTGATAGCAGCTGCATACACCTTCAAGGTGGAGGGGGACAGCCTCCCCTCCAGTCTCTCCTGCAGGAATAGAAGCACTGACTGAACTGCGCATCTCTGTGGGTCTTCGGCTCGGGAAGAACACCAATTCGCGAACAAACGGCACTTTAGTGCGTAGAGTTGCCTGGTTGAGGGAGCTCTGGCTTGATTGATCGTATCTACGACACCAGGTGGTAGATTTACTATATCTTCCACGTCCCGTCCAGGGGCCAGACATGGAGATTCCAGAGGCCTGGGCGCGGATGCCAGAGGGTGCCCCGTCCCTGAGAAAGAAGGTCCTTCCTCAGGGGGATTTTCCAGGGAGGGGCTGACATGAGGAGCGTGAGTTCCGAAAACCAGGTGCGGGTGGGCCAGTAAGGGGCCACCAAGGCGACCTGTTCCTCATCCTCCCTGATCTTGCACAGCACCGATGCAAGAAGGCTCACTGGGGGAAAATACGTACTTGCGCAGCCCCTGGGGCCAGCTGTGTGCCAGCGCATCACCCGAAGGGAGCGTCCGTCAGGGAATACCAGAGCGGGCAAGGGGAGTTGTCCTGGGAGGCAAAGAGGTCTACTTGTGCCTTGCCGAATCGGTCCCAAATGAGCTGGACCACCTGGGGGTGGAGCCTCCACTCACCGCTGGGCGAAAATCTGTCACGACAGCACGTCCGCCGTCGTGTTGCGGTTGCCAGGGATATGAGTGGCGACCTGAGTCATGGCTGACTCCAGAGAAGGAGATGGCGGGCAAGTTGTGACATATGACGAGAGCGCACGCTGCCCTGGCAATTTATGTACGCTACCGTTGCAGTGCTGTCTGAGCGAATCAGAACGTGCTTGCCTCGGATTAGTGGAATAAACCTCCGTAGAGCAAGAATAACAGCCATCAACTCTAGGCAATTGATGTGCCAACGCTGCCGGGGACCTTTCCAGGTGCCAGTGGCAGCGTGCCCGTTGCACAGCACTTACCTTACTCCGCACATCTGGCAGGGGGTGGGTTAGAGACTGAGGAAGAGGTCCCGAGAGGGAGTCTTCGAAACTCGTCAGCGCTGGCCTGCCGCGGTTGGACAGTCGCAGGGCCGGAGGCGAGAGAGCTGCTTCCGGGAAACTGGGACTGGAGAGCTGTGGGGCCAGGGTGCCATGAGAATGGCACACACCGGCTGAATGACCCCGGGAGTGAGGGAATCGCTCTGTAGGTACCGCAGCCCGAAGACGGTTTGGCAGGTGAAAACAAGGATTCTCTTCCCGGCCCTCCACCGGGGGACAGAGTGGTCTTGAAACCATCTCCGGAGCGAACATCCGACTGCCTGGGGTGTCCGTCTCAGGAGCGCTTCGGAGCATTTATGGTCCAAGAGGGGGTCCTGGAGACGGGGGGCATATGCCGCCTGCGAGGTGCACAACGGTGGGGCTGAGAGCTGGGCCCGGGTTGCGGAGCTACCTGTTGTTGCTTTCTCGTCGCGGGGGCGCCGCGGCAATATGTGAGAAACTGTCCCCATCTGCTTCCTCACCACTGAGAACTGCTGGGCAAAGTTGTCGATGGTGTCGCCGAAGAGGCCAAGCTGGGAGGCGGGGGCGTTGAGAAATCGGGACTTGTCAAAGCCATGCATCTCGACCGTGTTCAGCCAGAGGTGGCGCTCCTGGACCGGAGTGTGGCCATCGTCCACCCGAGTGCCTGCGCCGTGACATTCATAGCTCTGAGAGCAAGGTTGGAGCAGAGCGCAGTTACTGCAGCACATCGGGGTTGGATCTACCCAGGTGCAGATCTTTGAGTGCCTTGGCTTAGTGAATTTGCAGGAGAGCCATGGCATGCAGGGTGGAGGCGGCCTGTCCAGTGGTGCTGTAGTCTTTTGAGGTCAGTGATGATGTCATTCTACGGCTCTGGAGAGGAGTACCGTTCAGTCCCACCAGGTGGCGGTGTTCCGCCATCCAGGGTAGTGAGAGCGGACAAGCGGAGGGCGGTTCCGACCGCGTTGGCGCGTCATGCACTTCCGGGAACGACGGAACCAAGGGGGGGCGTGGCTATAAGCGGCGCCATGACACGAGGAACCGATCGAGAGCCAAGAGGGTGGGACGGAGATCTCCAGTCCAGCCTCGCGCTCGCGACGGCCCGGGAAAGCATAGCGGACATCTGCAAATCAGCCTCAGACTGGGCGAGCAGACCCAGAGGTGGCAGCCCAGGTGAGCCATCAGCAGCAGACGCCGCTGTGACGCCGATGCAGCGGCGATGTTGTCATCCAATTCCGGGAGCCGCAAAAATGCTGACTGGGAAGCGAGCCGCACTCTTCCCGAGCTCGGACGGAAGCAAACAAGCGTGCAGGGGGGGCGGGTGGTTCGTGGGGATTTACCCGGCGAAACAGAGCATGTGGTCATCCCCAAATCGCCTTCATTGCCAGCCGGGTCGACCTCAATCCCGTGGGAAGGAACGACGCGGGGGGCGGCTGAAGAGGCTCTCTCATGACAAAAGAAAGCGCGACCGCAATGTTGCCATGGTTATGTTCTCGCACTGAGAACATAAACCATTCATAAAACGCTGCCTGCGTGTGATCCTGTCCGTCTGGCGGTCCGAGGGAGTCGTACTCGGAACCATCATATCCTGCCAGAGATAGGAGGCAGGGGCGAGGAACCTACCCCCGTGCTGGACGAGGCTCAACTGGTGGTGGTGGGGTGGTGGAGGTTGAGTGTATTATTTGCTCCTTTTTCCCGCTCTTGAAGCTGCATCACTGTTGCCTAGCAACAAATGTTTCTAGTGTTTGCTTAGTCTATTGCAAAGCTAAAACCTAGCATTATCTTCAAGCTAGAACCAAATAGAAAATTGGTTTTACCTATGCATTTAATTAAAATCCTGTTGTCCGTGTTTAAAACGCTCTACCTTATTGTGCCAGCAGAGGGCACCACCGCGGTCCATCAAATGTCCGTGTTGTGGTTGGCACCCTCTGCTGGAATTAAAAAGTTAGTGCACATTTTCACATTCATTAGAATTAAAAGGTAATGTCCTGATGTTTATTACATATACTAACAGTACTTGCCCATTTATTCTTAGAATTTATATTAATTATTGAAATGATATGCAAGTAATTCTGACTGGTTAAACATGATTGCTATGGCCATTCTAGTATTCTGGTAGTTCTAGTGTTAAAAAAACAGTGAATCAGCTAAAAGTTCTGACTGGTTTAGGGGTGCACAATGTCAAGGCAGTGTGGCAATTCTTAAAATGAATATAACGGCTTAGCCAACATCCAAAAAAAAAGCCAAAAACAGTGTATTGTCATTGACATTTCATTCTCATTTTGAACTATGAAAATTATAATTTTAGATTTAATAAATGTCTCAATTATTTATATTCTTTTTTTTCAGGTTGAAGGACAAAATTCTAGAGTAAAGCCAAGGTATGGAAAAGACTTGGATGTACAATGATAGGAGAAGGGCATTAGGGTATTGATTGAAAATGAGCAGGACAGGGGAGAGACCATGGATGGAATCTTTGCATCAAGTTTTTGTGTTCATGATTCCGAGAAATCTGAGATGCAAATTAGTGATGAAGAAAGTGATCACGATCTTAATGTTGAGGATGATGAAAATGTAGGGATGGATCAGCCTGATCTTGGAGAACAGTGTAGTGAGAATGATGGAAATCTGTGGAGCTCTCTGGCAGATTGGGCAGTTCACTTTGGCATTTCAATCATGGCTCTATCAGCGCTTCCCAGCATTCTTAAAAATCTACCATGGGTTTCTGCCAAAGGATGGACGAACATTGCTAAAAACAAAAACAAGCTATAACATTAAAAATGTAGCTGGTGGTGTTTTCCATTACTTTGGAATTATGAATTCTGTCGGGAAAATCCTTTCTATCGGGAAGACACGCAGGCTTGAGGGATGTTTAAGATGCCATTTATTTGATGAATGTAGAACAGAAATGTAATGTCTCTCTTTGGCATAGGGGGCCTATGCCTGCATGTCTGGCGGTCCGAGGGAGTTGTACTCAGAACCATCATATCCTGCCGGAGATAGGAGGCAGGGGCGAGGAGCCTACCCCCAAAAGAGATGATCCAGTTTGGTACGAACCGGGTCTTGTGTTAGGCATTCATTCTGGAGGAGGAGAACCTTTATTAATGACGAAATATCTAACAAAGAGCGGATGGAGCGTAGGAAGCTATATTGAAAAAAAAAAAAAAAAAAAGATATTTATTTCTGGCCATTTCCCTGTGGGCCATGATCCTAGACAGAACCCCTGAATCCTATGGAGGGAGCCACGTCCGTGAATGGGGACCTGTCGTCTGGAGATTCGCAGCAGCCATGGTCGATTGCTAGGTAGGAGAGTTTGTCTTAAGAATGTGCTAGTGTGAGGAGGCGGGAACGAAGGATTGGGCTTGAGGAATGATAAGCATGGCGAAGTTGAGGTGGCCTGATAGGGACTGGAGATTGCGTTATGAGAACCAAACTGGCCAGAGAATGGCGTACAAATAGACCTTATCCTGTAGTGTTTCTTTGGGGGGGGGGGGGGGGGGGGGTAGCTTGCGTGTTTAGAGAATAGAGCATGATGCCTAGAAATTCGAGAGACATTGCAGGGTTTTTTTTTTCTTCCCCTCTCTCTCCCTTTCCTTTCCTCTCTTCTTTCCTTCTTCCATCCTCTCTTTCCTTCCTTGAGCTGGAGCCAATACGGTGAGAAGATAGTGTTGCAGCTTCATACGGGTTTTATTCTTGGCTGTAAAAGTGAACATGAGTCTTCCTGTGCTCCCGGCATAGAGCCGCTGAAGATGCGGTGGACAGTTTGTTTTAGAAGGCCCCAAAACATACAATAATGTGTGTATGTTTGTGCAATCATTTTACAATGAACTGCTTTGTGCATGTGTCAATATAAATCAGGATCTTCAAAAATGTGATTCTCGTGCGTGGATCGGTACCATCTGTTCATGTCCAAGCTTTACTTCCTGAAGATGAAAGTATCGCACTTTACATTTGTGAATGTTTGTGAGTCTCCTTTCCGAATGTGCTTGAAGTTGATTCCACAGCTAATGCACTAAATTTACCATTGTCTCTGACTGCATTCATGAAGACCGGATATACATGAATATTAATAAAATATGGCTAGACTCCGGTATTTGCGCTGTCAATCATATTGGTTCTGATTTGTTGTTGCTGTAGTGTCTGGAGCGGGAACTGAAATGGCACAGCCCTCTTCCGGAAAGGGGGCAGGAGCAGTAGCTCATTGTATAGGCCTATGTCACACTTCCTGCTTCCGGAACGCAGAGTAGGGATTCGGAACTTCCGGTCAACAGTATTTCTCGATAAGGATTTAGATTATCAGCCATAATGTCTAAACCATCCGAGGTAGACCGACCACGAGCTATGAGGTTGTGAAACGAAGGTTTTTGCTCCTGTAGAAGCTATAAGTTCGTATGAAATCAACCTTGTTTTAAGAAAAACATGTTTTATCCGCGATCTTATGAAAAAAAAAAACTACACTACCCACAATCCTAAGCGTAGCAGCAACGTCTGCTGATTGGTCCAACTCGCTGTTACCATAGAAACGTTTACCTTACTGGCGAACGGCTAGAGCTATAACAACAATGGCAGGCTACATCCACAGCTGTTGTTGCAGTGTACCGGGTTGCTCTGCATCAGGACGTAGACGGCCATACCTCAGCTTTGACGCTTTCCCGAAGGACGAAACACTCCGCAAGTCTTGGGTTAGGTTAATAAGGAGGGATGAGAGGCCATCTTTTAATATTCTCCGGGGCAGCACTTTCGTTTGCATTTAGAAAAGGAGAGCATCTACGTCTTGGAAAGTGGTTGGAATAGACTTAAAGCCAATACTATACCAACCCGGTTTCCCTGAAATAACTGGGGGGATAATCAGCCCCGTCGTCAGTCAGTTTTTGACCGTGTTAACACACGCCTAGGCGTTCAGGCTGGAGCGGAGTCTGAGGTGGAGGAGGACGAGCAGTCTGCCGCCGGTAATCACGAACCTGCCTCAGAACACAACTATACCCACGTGGATGTGGACGCAGATATGTATGTAGTGGATGCTGCTGCTCATATGTGATTTCAGGCAGGTTGCGGAGAGATTTGGTCCAGCAGTATCTATCGGACTCCGCCATTGTAAAAAGCTAACCGGAAGAGCCATATCCCTACTAAAAGACGTACTTCCGGTCTTCAATTTTTTTGTGACATAGGCCTATTTAGAGAAGCATGCACAAAATCAGCGTGTTTTTGATTCCACCCAAAAGAGACATAACATGGTATAGTAAATGATCCGTGGGGTATTTTGAGCTGAAACTTCACAGACGCATGCTGGCGACACCTGGGACTTATTACACCTTGGGAAGAAATAAATAAGAATAAAATGGGCATAATTGTATCCTTTAACGGTAACAAGATTATATTAATGAGCTTGACTTGGCACAGGTTTTATCCAGTGATTGACCGATCTACTTACCTGCTACTATAACGTCCCTGACCATGCACATTAAAAGGGAATGGCTCATAAAAGTAATGTGGTTGGGCTGATATGACTGTTAGACTGAGCTTGAAGTTTGGAACATGGATAAGGCCCCGAGTGCTTGAAGATCCCTGCGGATTGAAACGTGGTCTGAGCAACGATGAGTGAATGGTTAATGAAGACGTGCCATACGAATTTCTGCACTTCAATGATGCCTGAAATAAAATGTAAATATGCCATGATAGCAACAGCCGTGCTTGCGCTGAGAACGTGGAAGTACGTATTAGTGTAAGAAAAGCGACGTTTTATGGATCGGCATTTTTTCCCTTGGAGGCGCACGGGGAACATCTCTCGAAATGTTGCACCGAACGAAATAACTTATCTATTTTCACCAACGACCCTTTCACGAGGCTTTGGTGAAGGCTATATTAACCTGTTGATACGCATTTGTTCACACACGGGAGTGCAGTCACTCGGTTTACATTTAATATTTAATTTACCGTCTATATATGTAATTAATGTTTACCGATTATACATCTTTCCAGGAAGTCTAAGGGTTCAACCTTGATATCCGATCTCTGCTGCATGATAACGATCCTCCAGAAACGGCACTTTGTTTATTTGTGCCGGGAGTATGAATGAAAACATTAAATGTCAAAAACGGGACTTCATACATTTGTTATGTAATCATGATCGCAAGATGAATCCAGTTCGCCGCGTTTGGGTCAGTTGTCCATGACGGGGGTTCGTTCAATACGTCCAATCGCCCTTTAGTCCATAAAATGATACATCTTGATATGTTCTCCATGTTTACATGAGATCTCGCCTGATAAGAATTACTTTAAACTATGCAATCAGAGCAGCATTCATGTTGTAAAACTGTATATGATTTTATATTAGATTATTATGAACGAAGCGAGCCCAAAGTTTTTTTTGTTTTGTTTTTTCCTTAAATTGGGGCGTGGTTTTCTAACTTTAAAAACAGCATGTATTAATTCTGAAACTTGGGAAATAAAGCCCAAAGTGTCTTCTTTCAAGAGACACTACACCGGTGTCCATACTCCGAAGGGTCCAGTAAATATGACCTGAAATTGATATGCCTGAAATTATCTCGGGCATGCGTGCTGGGTGAATGACAGGTGAATTAAATTTGATCAAGTTGCCCTCATGCGAAAGCACGATTGCATGCATTACTATGAGAGTGAATGCACTGTTGATATGAAATACTGGCTTTGATATTGATGCGTCATGATGAACAGACAGCGTTGCAATTTTATAATGAACAGGCAGCATGGCAACGGAAGGCCTAGACCCATGACTAAATCTGATTGCATTTGATGGATATGAAAATGACTTAGCTTATTTCTGATAGAACCACCTGCTGCCTGAGCCGATGATTTTGACGGACTTGGCGTGGAGTGCGCGCCTTCCGCGCCGGGTCGTGCAATTCGATTGAGCGAGATCTCCTAAATGAATGAGATATGGGTGAAGATCCGGGTTTGCTGGTTGTTGATTGTTTACTCCCCATGGGTTTGATGTTGGCAGAAATTGAGGTGAAGTGATGACGTCGTTGGAAATGGAAGGCTTCGAGATGTTCTGTGCGCTGGTTGTCCTGTAGCCTGAGGGGTTGAAACGTGTCTATTTGCCATCTTAGCGCACTGAAACAGCAATGTGATAGATTGTGAGCAGACTTATATAGCAATGGCTTACCTGTGATTGGCTAGGAATTACCCAGCTAATAGTGTGATGATGTACAGCTGCTAGTCTTCCCGCTAGAACTACGCTGCGCTCACATAGATGAAGTTTGGACATGCCTTTAAGCGTTAGCTGAATTTTGATGGTCTGCCTCTTTTCAGCAGTACACTGTTTTGTCCGATTCTTGGCATGTCGCAAGGATACACTAAGAAACCAGTGTTGATTGGACTGTTTTGCGGTACTTCAAAGCCAAAGTCATTGGTTGAGAATCTTCACAACCTGGTCCAAGAATTGAAAATGTTGAAAAGTTGGTTTATATTCAAACAGAAAACCTTCTTTGTGAATGTTGTTTCTGTTGTGTGTGATACCCCAGTCCGAGCCTTTATCAGAGGTGTGAAGTCACATACTGCATACCATGGACGTGACAAATGTCACCAAACAGGTGTACGAAAATCTCATCGAATGACATTTCCTGAAGTCAACGCAAGGCGCAGAACTGATGACAGATTTAGACTAGGAACAAATGAAGAACATCACGTCCAGCACTCGCCTCTTGCAGATGTTGGCAGTGACATGGTCACCTGTTTCCCATTCGCTTATATGCATCTTGTTTGTCTTGATGTAATGAGGCGACTGTTAGATTTGTGGATCAGCACCCCTGGCCCCCTGCGTTGTCGCATTTCATCTGGGCAAGTTTCTGTTGTTTCAGATAGACTTCTTGCACTGAGAAATTACATTCCAAGTGAGTTTGCACGAAAGCCACGGGCACAGGCTGAATGGTGTAGGTGGAAAGCCAAAATATTGTATGGACATGAATGAACTTGTTAACGCCCTGTTAGTTGCATTTGTTGAGCACTTTGGCCAGCTGTATGGTGAAGAGTATTTGGTCTATAATATCCATGGTTTGTGAGGATTCATGGAAATTTAGATCTTTAAAAATTTCTAGAAATTTAGGTGCGAGAGAGAGAGATCCTTACGGACATGTCTGTCGTCCTATGTGTTTGTCTTTTGAGTTTTCCATTAAAACTATCATTTATATGTCAAGCCGGTTCCTCGCCTCTTCCTTGCCCACGAGGGCGAACTTCTTTACATTGGGACAAACACATAGACGGACATGTCTCTCTCTCTCTCTCGCTCTCTCTCCCTCTCTCTCTCTCTCTCTGTGCGTGTGCGCATGTGCGGGCGTCTGAGGAGTGTGCGAGCGTCTGAGCGAGTGTGGCGTGTTTGAGTGAGTTGTTACTTTTTCCCTTTTCTCTTTATTTAGTTTAGATATTTTGGTCAAGTGTTCATTTAATTGTCGCAGGGGTTTTTCACCTAAGGGTGGAAAATGGGGACAAATTCAGATGGTTGTGTTTCTTTAACCGCTCAACACGGGTGCAAATGTCTACCTGATGAGTCCATAACAGTTGAGGATTGTCTAGTCGCGATCAGCAGCGAAATTGGTGCTTGTAATATTATGCCTGCATCAAGGATGAACAAGGCTGTTGTTGTCTTTTTGAAAGAAGTCTCTTTGGTTCAGCATTTAGTTGAATTTGGGTTATCCGTTAGAGATACTTTTTTATCAGTTTTGCCGTTGTCGAGTCCTTCTAAGAAGGTTATCCTTTCGAATGTGCCCCCATTCATTTCTAAAGATTCTCTCGAGCGTTTGCTAGGACGCTATGGTAAACTAGTGGGGCCGATTAAAATGATTCCTTTAGGAATAAAAAATCCAGACCTCAAACATGTGATGTCATTTAGACGTCAGACTTTCATGATCCTGAATTCGGAATTTAAATCATTGAATACGTCAGCGAAAACCACTGTGCTGGGTAAAGATTATATCATTTATATCAGTACTGAATCGATGAGGTGCTTTACTTGTGGGAAGTACGGTCATACAAAACTGGTATGTTCAATGAATGATGAAGCTAACACTAATGTGAATGAGCGTAATCATTCTATGGAACAATTGCCTTCTGCTACAGTAAATAATGAAAGTGACAGAATTGATCAGGTAATATTTCCGTGAATACCGTTGAAAGTGTAAATGACAGCACAGTGCGGGCTGAAGTAGAGCGCGCTGATGCAGATCCCACCGGCGCAATCGGTGAACCGGAGCGACCAGTGGAGCGGGCTGAGCTCGTGATGCCTGGCGAAGAGTTGGTCGATTCACAGGCATCAGGATTTAGCCTGTGCCAGAGCGATGATGGTGGGTTGATAGAAGGAGGTGAGATGGATTCTGATAGTGACACTTCTGATATAGCAGAACATCTTACTTTTGCAAATTCTCAGGGAGGGCTTACAGAGAATGGTCACAATTATAAATTAAAGCATCCTTATTATACTGTTAGTCAAATTAATAATTTTTTGGACAATACCTTTAACCAACGAAAACCAAAACTTGAGAAATACTTCCCAGATTTACAACTCTTCGTTGATTCATGTATGATGGCAATGAGAAAGGCAACACTGGTGGAGCTTGATCAGCCTAAACGCTATAGGCTTAAAAAATACCTGAGCACTGTTAAAAAAAAAGATTAAAAGCTCGGTTTAAAGACTATAGGGGTCATGATTGTCAGTTTATTTTTTTGGGTTCTTGGTTGCCCTAACATTATTTTTTCCATGGCATCCCTAAATATTGGCTCTTTTAACATCAATGGATGTCGGAACACAACAAAGAGACTTGCTCTGTTTAATCATTTACAATTTAAAAAGGCAGACATTATTATGCTTCAAGAGACTCATTCTGACTCACAGAATCAGACACAGTGGAATTGTGATTGGAAGGGAAATATTTTAATGAGCCATGGGAATAATCTTAAGTGCTGGTGTTGCTATACTTTTTCCTTCATGTGTCCTTAATCAACCAGATATGTTTGAGATAATACCTGGTCGACTTTTAAGAGCAGATATTATGATTGGAGAAACAGGGTTTTCTTTTTTTAATGTGTATGCTCCAAATGTTGGACAAGAGCGCAAGATATTTTTTGAAAAGTTATCCGATGCCTTGTCACAGTGCCCACAGGATAATGTTGTGGTAGTTGGAGGTGATTTTAACTGCACTGTAAACCCTGATTTAGATAGGAATCACGATGAACCTCACTTAAGTTCTGCAGAAGTATTAAAAAATGTTATTGGTTATCATGATCTTGTTGACATATGGAGAGATAGTTTTCCTGGGGTTAAACAGTATTCCTGGTTAAAAGTTAACTCAAATTCTTTGTCTGGAGCGAGACTTGACCGATTTTACGTTGCCAAGAGTAATAGTGGTAGGTTTTATAATAGCCTAATAGTACCATCTTTTCTATCTGACCATCATTATATCTCCGTAGCTGTTTCTGTCCTGTCTTCTAAAAATCACAAATAACACTGGCACTTTAACAACAGATTATTACAGGATCACTCTTTTATTCACTCTTTTGGCCTATTTTGGCAATCTTGGAGAGAGGAGAGATGTAGTTTTCCTTTATTAAGTCAGTGGTGGGACATAGGCAAAGTGCATATTAAGTTGTTTTGCCAACAATATACTGGTCATAACACTAGAACTCAAGGAAAAAATGAGATCGCTTGAAGAAGACATTCTGAGACAAAGTAACCATGGTGACTCTGCTGATTCTATTGAGAGGAATAAATTCCTTCTAAAGACTTTGTTGGAGGAGCAAGGAAAAGCAGCCCTCTTAAGGACCAGATATTCTCAATTAAATGAAATGGACACTCCCTCTGCATTCTTCTTTGGTCTGGAAAAAAAACCAAGAGAACATAAGTACTTCCATAAATTGAATTTACCACAAGGTGGTGTGACAACTGACCAGCTGGACATTCGCACTCATGCACTTTCCTTTTATGAGGACCTCTACCGTGCTGAACCATGTGACAGATCAGCAGCAGAACAACTTTTATGTGATCTACCACAGTTATCAGAGGAAGACCAGCATGTCCTTGAGAACCCTATATCCTTTGCTGAGCTTTCTCTTGCCATCCAGGAGCTGAGCCCTGGGAAGTCGCCGGGTCTGGACGGTCTTTCATCTGAGTTTTATCGTGCCTGCTGGAATTTGATTGGAGAGGACTTGTATGCAGTCTTCCTGGAAAGCTTTAATCGAGGGAAACTTCCATTAAGTTGTCGGAGGGCAATCATATCATTGATCCCAAAAAAAGGAGATCTTGGGTTCCTTAAAAACTGGAGACCAGTGTCACTGATCTGTGTTGATTTTAAAATTTTATCTAAAACACTAACTAATAGACTTAAAAAAAATATATGTCCGATATAATCCATGAAGATCAGTCATTTTGTGTCCCTAAACGTACCATTTTTGATAATCTTTTTCTCGTAAGAGATATTATTTCAGTTGCACAAAGGCACAAATTGGACATCGGTTTCCTCTCCTTGGATCAGGAAAAAGCTTTCGACAGGGTGGACCATCATTATTTGTTTAAGACCCTTGAAGCTTTTGGTTTTGGTGCAAATTTAATTTCTCTTGTCAAGCTACTGTACAGTGACATTTATAGTATGTTACGAATTAATGGGTCTTTAACTAGACCTTTCTCTGTGACTAGGGGAATAAGACAAGGATGCCCCCTATCTGGTCTTCTGTACTCTATTTCCATTGAACCTCTGCTAGTTATGCTGAGGAAACAGCTGTGTGGTATTGGTGTTCCAGGTTTCCCAGAAGTGGCCCCGGTGAAACTTACAGCTTACGCAGATGACGTGACAATAATAATCAAGAGCACTAATGACGTTACTAAACTTATTTCTTGTTTGAACAAGTTCCAGAATGCTACATCTGCTCGTATTAACTGGGATAAATGTGCATCCTTCTTGTTGGGAGACTGGGTGGATATAGGACCACCTCACTTGCCACAACAGTGTAAATGGGTTCAAGATGGATTTAAAGTACTTGGTGTTTTTTTTGGGACAGCCCAATATACTGAAAAGAATTGGGAGGGATTAGCAAATCGGGTGATCGGCAGATTACAGAAGTGGCGTTGGCTTCTTCCACAGCTCTCTTTCAGAGGGAGGTGCTTGATTATTAATAATCTGGCTGCCTCAATGCTATGGCACAGAGTTACTGTTTTAAATCCTCCCAAAGAGTTGCTTATTACCATTCAAAAAGCTTTTGTGGATTTTTTTTGGAACGGTTATCATTGGCTTATTCCTGATATACTTTATCTTCCTGTGGCTGAGGGAGGTCAAGGACTAATACACAGAGTCAAAAGTACTAGCAATGAGATTACAAACATTACAGAGGCTTTTGTATTGTTCTGCTCCTTTACGATGGGTTACATTTGGGTTATCTATACTAACAGATTTAGGTGGGATAGGCCTAGATAAACGGTTGTTTTTAATGGAAAAGCCCTTTGAGGAAAAAGCACATTGTTTCTTCCTTAATTTTTACATGTCAGTAATTAAATCATGGAAATATTTAAACTTGACAAGAACAGAAGATGTGCATTATGGGATTTCAGAGCCTTTGTTTTTTAATCCCCTTATAAGGCTACCATCTAATATGTCTTGTTTTGTTCCGCATTTTTTAAATGCTGGAGTTAGTAAAGTTATGGATTTAATTGATTTGACACAATGTCAGTGGCGAACTGTGTTGTCACTTGCTGCACAGGTTAAATTAAAATCTCTGAGAATTGCGGATAGGATAATTACGTGTATTAGGGATGCTTTGCCCCCTGCATTAATGTCCTGTATAAACTCAGCCCTGGTAGATGGTTTTACACCTCAGAACTTCCCTGAGCTGAAGGTGACCCCTAAAGATGGAGGAGTTGGGGGTAATTTAAACCAGAATACATTGTTGAAGGGATATGGGGATTTTGTTTTTCATAATGTGGCAAAGAAAAATCTTTATTATATTTGTGTTAAATTTGTGCATGTTGGACATTTGCAAGGAAAAACAGATACCAAATGGAGGGATAGGATCTCTATTTGTGACAAAGTACATCCATCATGGAGAGTATTGTATAAACCTCCTATCTCCAAGCGATGTGGGGATCTTCAGTGGAGAATACTCCATTGTGCTATAGCCTCAAATAGTTTGGTATCAAAGTTTAATAAGATTGTTCTGTTATGTCCCTTCTGTAATGCTCATGATACTGTTTTTCATATGTTTTTTGAATGTCCAAGACTTGGTCCCTTATTTTTGTTACTTGGCAAGTTGATCACAAAATTAGGGTTTTTATATAATAATACCTTGTTTATATTAGGATATAAATATAGAAAGTCATGGCAACAACAATGTGTTCTTGCCAATTTTTTAATTGGCCAAGCTAAGTTAGCCATTTTGAAATCCCACCAGTGCAAAAATATAGGAAAAGAAGTTGACATGGAAGCTATGTTTAAATCTTTAATAGAATCTCGAGTGACCATTGAGTATACATATTACAAATACACTGATAATGTTGCTACGTTTGAATGGAGATGGGGTGTGAGAGAGGCACTGGTGACTGTGAGTGTGTATGGAAGTTTAGTTTTTAATTGGTAAATGGTTTGTTGTTTGTAATGTATTTTGTATAAAATTGTTGTCTTAAACCCCAAATTGCTTTAAATAAAAGGGGTTAAAAGTCTCTCTCTCTCTCTCTCTCTCTCTCTCTCTCTCTCTCTCGCGAGTGTGCGTTGGAGCTTGTGAGTGATTTCTATACTTTTTTCTATATTTTTCTTTCTTGGTTTATTATTAGCGGGTTTTAGGTTTTTTTGTTTTGTTTGGGCCGCGTGCTACTGTCCTTTCCTTTGCGGACAGCATGTCGGCCTCAGGTGTGCAGGGTTTGGGCAAACTCACGCGGCGCCATGGGGTGAAGGTGGCGTCCGCGGGGAGCATTGAAGATTGTTGTTTGGCTGTAGGTGAGGTTGTGGGGCATGAACACATCATGTCAGCCTCGAGAATGAACAATGCCACTGTTATTTTTCTAAGCTCTGTAGAAAAAGCTAATGAGCTTGTTGAGACTGGAATAGTCATTAATGATCTGTTTTCTCCTGTTCTTCCACTTTCAATGCCATCCAGAAAAGTTTTACTATCTAATGTTCCACCTTTTATTAGCGATGCAACCTTAGCGGGAGTTTTATCCCGTTATGGAAAACTAGTGTCTCCCATCAAAATGATTTCAATTGGGTGTAAATCTCCTCTGCTTAAACATGTGGTCTCTTTTAGGAGGTTCGTTTACATGATCATTAAAGATGACGCTGATCTCGATCTGTCACTGCGCTTCAAAATCGATGATTTTGATTATATTATCTACGCTACGACGGACAAAATGAAATGTTTTAATTGTGGGGAGGTGGGTCATTTAATTCGTGCATGTCCTGGGAAAACTAGAAACAACAGCTCCGCGGCTGTTACTGTAGATATCAGTGAACCGGGTGAGGCCAGACCGTCGAACGCGGCTCCGCCTGCGGCAGAGACAGGTGCAGATGCAGCGGAGGACGGAGATTTTCCGGTTCCACCCGTGAGTGAAATTAATATGGTCCATGAAACTGCCCCCGAAAAAGTGATTGTGGAGAATAAACCTGATGATGCGGAGTTAAATACTCTTTCTCACAAACCCGTCACTAATGCGAGCACGCAACCCAGTGAAAGTGCAGTTAATATAGTCCAGCCCAATCTGTTCTCTGATGGCATTGAAATGGAAACGGAGCAGAGTTTTTTTTAAAGTCCCAACGAAAAGGAAGAAATCAAGTGTTGGTTCAGCTGTTCGAGCTAAGGCAGATGAGGAGTTCTCTGATGATGAGAGTGGCAGTGAGTCTTCTGACTCCAGCATCAGTCTCTCTCAGTGTGACTTCTCCAACTGCTCTTATGAGCTGGACGACATCAAACTCTTCCTCAGGTCTACTAAAAACAAGAGAGGGGTGCATGTACAGGACTACTTTCCAGATACAGCAGTTTGTTGACAAAACAAGGCTTTTTAGGTCAGAAGGTCTGTTTACAAACAGAGAAGTGTTCCGTTTAAAAAAAAATAGTGAGAAAAATCATCTCTGGCAACACTAATGAAGGCAGTGAGAAACCCTGACAGTCTGTCTGCTGATGTGATGTGTGTCTGTGCAGTACTTCTGTGCTTTTTACTCGCTTTCTCTTCTCCAAACATGGGAGACATGAACATTGCGACTTTGAATGTCAATGGAGCAAGAGAAATGAGAAAAAGAGCAGAGATGTTTGAACTGATCAAACAAAGAAAAATGGATGTTGTCATGTTACAGGAAACACACAGTGATTTAAGGAATGCTGCTGATTGGGCAGTGGAGTGGGACGGGGTCTCTGTCCTGAGTCACAACACCTCACTCAGTGGAGGGGTTGCTATCTTGTTTAATAAGGGTTTTAGTCCACACTCCTATCAGGTGGAGGAAGTAATTAAAGGCAGACTTTTAAAAGTAAGAGCTACTTTTGGACATTTTATTTGTGTTTTTATTTGCGTGTATGTCCCAACATCAACAACAGAAAGAATGTTGTTTTTAAACACATTATTATCCGTTTTAGAGAAATGCTGTTTGGAAGAATATTTATTCTTGGGTGGTGATTTTAACTGTACAGAGTCAAACATGGACAGGAATCATGTTGAACCACACATGCCCTCTCGTAACCGCCTAATCCAGCTGGTCAAGCGGCATGAGTTATGTGACGTTTGGAGACAGTTTCATGAGACACAAAGGCAGTAAACCTGGACTCATGTTAGGGACAGTGCGATTTCTCTGGCAAGACTGGACCGGTTTTATGTTTTTAAGCATCACCGTAATATTTTAAAAAATATAATATATTACCCCTCTGAGTTTCTCTGATCACAGTATGGTGCAGTGTTCTGTGTTTTTAAACTCTTTTAAACCAAGCAGCGCATACTGGCAGCTAAACAGCTTTGTTAAGTGACAGTTTTTTTAAGAGCACTTTTAAATTGTTCTGGGATGATTTCCGAAATACAAAGAGTTCTTTTAGATCCTTACGACAGTGGTGGGATTTTGGGAAAGCCCAAATAAAACAATTTTGCTTGCAATACACTCAAAACGTCACTAAAGAGACAACTCTTTTTATGAACACCTTGGAGACTGACATTTTAAAGCTTCAAGAATTGGCTGAGTCAACTGGTGCGCAGGGTCATTTAGACTCTCTTTTAAACAAAAGGACACAGTTGGCTGACCTACTGGGTATCAAAGCACAGGGGGCTCTGGTCAGGTCGAGATTCCTGAGTGTGGATCAGATGGATGCTTCATCCAGGTTCTTCTTCAGCCTTGAGAAGAAGAATGGTCAGAGCAGAGCCATCCATGCTCTACGATCCAACTCTGGAAGTTTATTGACTGACCCTGCAGAGATTCGTAAGAGAGCAGTGTTTTTCTATGAGAGCTTGTACAAGAGTGAACTTGGGGCAGGATACAGGGGTGAAAGTGATTTCTTCAATGACTTACCCCAGGTATCAGAGGAAGCCAATGGCAAGATCTCTGGTGCTTTGAGTATGGGGGAACTGCATAAGGCCCTTCAAGGAATGGAGTCTGGGAAGGTGCCAGGCATCGACGGTCTGCCAGTTGACTTTTATAAGTCCTTCTGGTCAGAAACGAGTGAAGACTTTCTCGAGGTGTTAAATGAGAGCTTAGCTGATGGCCAGCTGCCACAGAGCTGCCGTAGAGCAGTTTTAACCCTCCTGCCCAAGAAAGGTGACCTCACTGACATCAAGTGTTGGCGGCCCGTTTCACTACTCTGCACTGACTACAAGCTGCTCTCGAAAACCCTGGCCAACAGATTGGCAGGAGTGATGGATGGTATCATCCATCCTGACCAGACCTACGGTGTTCCTGGTAGGTCAATATTTGATAATATTTCTTTGGTTCGTGATGATTTAGAAGTCTCCAAGATGCTTAATTTAGATTGTGGTTTAATCTCTTTAGATCAACAGAAAGCTTTTGACCGGGTTGAACATCGTTATTTATGGAGAGTTTTAGAGGCCTTTGGTTTTAGTCAAAATTTTATTTTATTTAGTGGCGTTGAGAGTATTTTAAAAGTGAACGGTGGTTTATGTGCTCCTTTTAAAGCTCTCAGAGGTATCAGGCAGGGGTGCTCTTTGTCTGGTATGCTCTACTCCTTAGCAGTTGAGCCACTCTTACAGCAGATAAGGGGCAAATTTCAAGGTTTACACTTGCCGAACTGTGAAAACAATCTTGTTCTGTCAGCATACGCAGATGATGTCATAGTCATGATTAGCAGGCAAAGTGACATACAGGTTTTAACAAGTTTACTTAAAGATTTTAAAAGTTTATCCTCTGCAAGTGTAAACTGGAACAAAAGTGAAACTTTGCTTTTAGGTAAATGGACAGGTGAGAAACCAGAACTTCCCAAAGGTTTAGTGTGGGGGAAATCCGGTTTTAAATATTTAGGAGTGTATCTGGGTGATGATCTGATAGTTCAAAAAAATTGGGAAGGAGTTATTGATAAAGTAAAAGGTTGTATGGACAGATGGAGATGTTTAAAGCCAAAGATGTCATTCAGAGGACGCATTTTAATTATAAATAACTTAATTGCTTCCTCTTTATGGCACAGGCTAGCATGTGTTGACCCTCCCGCACATCTGTTAGCTAAAGTCCAGGCGATTTTAGTGGATTTCTTTTGGGATAAGCTACATTGGGTCCCACAGAGTGTGCTCTTCTTGCCTAAGGAGGAGAGCGGACAAGGTTTAATACATCTGCAAAACAGAGTAGCAACTTTTCGGTTGCAGTTTGTACAAAGACTTTTAATTGGTTCAGTTGATTTTAAATGGTGTGCAGTTGCTTATGTGATTTTAAATAATCTTGAGAGTTTGGGACTGGACAAAACTCTGTTTTTAATGGACCCTGCAAAATTGAACACTTCTGGTCTTCCAGTCTTTTATAAGAACATTAAGGTTTGGAGTCTTTTTATTGTTGAGAAGGTGGAGAGTTCAGAGTCCCTTCATTGGCTTTTGGAGGAGCCTTTGGTTCATAGTGCACGACTGGACATGTCTGCCAGTGGTCTGTTCCCGGGACTGAACAAGACACTCACTGACAGTAAGATAACTACTCTGGGGCGACTACTGGAAATATCGGGAGCTAATTTCCACAATGAGGAGGTAACAGCTGAACGTTTGGGCATCAGATCAACCCGTGTAGTTGCACAGCTTTTAATGAAATGGCAGACAGCTCTTAAAGACTCAGAAAGAACTTTGCTGGTGGAGTATTGTAATGATGTCTGCACTCCAGACCCTGAGGACTCTTTTCCTTGCTTGCTGCTTTCTCTGAACCTGGAGGAATTTTCTGGTATTTTTTTTTAAAACTGTTGAATCCTTGTGTATAGACTTTTTTTTAAGCTCTGGAAAAGTGTTGTACAAATATTGTGTTTTAAATTTCAACAAAAGAATGTTAAATGAGAGAGTTGATACTCCATGGCATGATTTTTTTAAATTGGGTGATGACAGTAAACCTGAGTGGAGAGCACTTTATAAACCACTGTTACTCAAAAAAACAGGTGATCTTCAATGGCGAATCCTTCATGGCGCTGTTGCCGTCAATGCTTTTATTTCAGTTTTAAATCCTGAGGTTGGTGATGCGTGTCCTTTCTGCACTGAGAGAGAAACCATCTTTCATGCTTTTGTGAACTGTGTCAGATTAGTGCCTTTATTTTTGTCTTTACAAAATATTTTTCAGAGTTGTAACGAAATGTTTTCTACTGTTTTATTTATTTTGGGTTTTAAATATGTGATGAAAAGAAGAAATGTATGCCAGTTGCTCAATTTTGTTTTAGGCCAAGCGAAACTGGCTATTTATTTAAGTAGAAAGAAGAAAGTTGAGCAGAATGTGGAACAGAATGTAGCTACTGTGTTTTTACATCTGTTACAAGCAAGAGTACTGATTGATTTTAACTACTACAAACATGTGGATGATCTTCTCACTTTTGAAAATATTTGGTGTTACAATGAGGCTTTGTGTTCTGTATTTGAAGGTAATTTGGTTTTCAAATGACTTGTTTTTGTGCTTAATTTTTTTATATTTTTTTTTGTAATTTAAGTGTACTGTGAATCTTTTTTGTAATAAAAGTTTGCTCTCTCTCTCTCTCTCTCTCTCTCTCTCTCTCTCTCTCTCTCGGAAAAACTTCACTATTTGCATCACTGAATCTGTTGAATTCTTCATCCTCCGTGTTGCTGTTGAACTCCAGGGGAATACGAACATAGAACTAAAATATATATATATATATAGCGAAGCGGTATGTCTTTCTTTTGTAAACGTTTTTCTTTTTTGATAGTACTACTGTTTTTTAATCTGTCACAAGATTTAACAAATCCGCAGTTGATATGCAGTGTATTTGTCTGAAAAAGTTGCTTTGGAGTGTTTTTTTTTTTTTCCCCCCTTCCTTTGAAATATAAGTCGCAGGACCAGCCAGAAGAGTAAAAAAAAAACAAAAAAAAAACACGTGACTTATAGTCTGTAAAATACGGTACCTTAAATTTAATTCATAGTGGTCTTAAAGTTCTTAAATTTAGCTTGATTCATCATCAAGAAATCCGGTTCATTAGTTTTTGTTGTATTTCTAATGTAATTTGCTTATTTTCTTCTCAGCCCTCCTGCATAATATATTAACCAATCAGGAAATGATAATGGAGCAGCTACGAATCATCTATAAAACCCTACAGGGGATTAAAGTGGCTGATGAGGCAGAGATAGGCCTAGATCCAAATTTGTTGCCACTGGGGGATCTCAGTTCTCTTCACAACTTGGAGGAACAACTGAAAAGCAGCCCTGACCTGCAGAAACAGTTGGTAAGTTGTATTATCATATTGTGAAAGCTCAGTTTTTTGCTAAAATCAATCTGCAATGGTGAAATACTTCTTTGTTACTTAAAGTAATTCTGAGATAAAGCTAATGCAGAAATATAATTTCAGGTGAACACACTGGCTCTCAAAGGTGGGGCAGATATTCGGGAGTGTGTTTGGAGGATTATGCACACAACGATTGCAAACTCCTTGGCTAAAAAAAAAAAATTAACATGAGGAATAAACGGGAAAATTGGCTTCCAGCGCCTGGAAATACAAGATGTCGTGATTGGTAAGTTGTCTGTCAACAGGGCCTTTGTTCTGCTTTAATGGAATTTTCCTCCAAAATCCAGTAGTCACATTAATTAATTTTCAAAACCTTTTGTGTTTGTGTTATGTTAGTGTTAATGTTCATGGGCTGTAATACTGATCCAGTCCGCTAGAGGCTTTGAGAGAGAAGGGTCTGGATGGGAAAAAGGAGTGAAGAAAAATAAGATAATAAAAAAAAAAAAAAAAAAGTTTGATGATGGAATAAATAACTCGTCCTCTCTTCTTTTTGATTTCTTCTGATTACGAGTCCCAACATTACAGGCTGCACCTGGCTCCGGATAGGGATTGTGGCCGGAAAGAGAGGATGAAGAGAAAAGAGAGTGCAGGGAATTCTACTAATTAATAAATTCAAACCTGTGTGGGAAAAAAAAAATAGTTTTATAGTTTTTGTGTGACACAAACTTTAGGCCTGTTCAGGCATATTGTTATGGTGTTGGGACCTGTTCTTTCTCAAAAGAGTTAAGTAGTGTGTTATGTTATGCAAGCAAATTGCTTATTTTGATATTAAAATGTAATACAAATTTTACATATTTCTAATAATAATAAACATTTGTTTAATACGCTGTTGTCGAGGCATTTTTCATCTGGGCCAAATGTGGCAAGTGAATGTGGCTTGGATCAGGCTTAGTCTAGGCTGATATCTGGAACCAGTTCGAAAACACGTCTGGTCCAACAGAGGGCCGGAAATAGGCCAGCTCTGGTCAAATATATGTGGCCACATGTGGCCCTGCATGTGGCACACATGTGGCTACCAGAGGTGGCCCACTAAAAGACCGTAATTCATTGCGATATGTGGGCCAGGTGTAAGTGGCAGTGTAAGTGTAGTGTAGCCCGGCACTGGGCCAGACCAATTTTGCTACGTGGGTACCAAGTACTTTTAGGCCAGTATCACCGATATCAATACTAATACTGATACCTCTAATGAATTTAATTTTTATTAATTCTTTGGATAAAAATATTAACTTAAATTACTTAATTTTTTTAAATTATATTTATAGGTCTAAGCAGAAAATTATTAGGCTGCTTTGTTTACATTTTAAAAATTTGTAAGTATAAGTCACATAAAAAAAAAATAAAAAAAAAATTAAACATTATACGTTTACTATTACTAAAATCAAGTTACCATATGGATACTACAGTAATGCTGTATCAAAACCTTGGTGACTGCTAAAAAAAAAAAAAAAAAAAACCTTGGTTTCAACAGTCGTGGTTACTCGTCATGATTAGTACAATGTTACTACAGTAAATCCATGGGTAGTTTTCATAAGGGTATAGTTTATTAACGAGAATTAAAGATCATTGCCATTCAAGGCTGACTGCTGATGTATTTTAGCATTTCTGCACGTCACGATGAGCGGAACAAAAAAAAAAAAAAAAAAAATTGTTCGCTCATAATTATTTTCCACTTTGAAGCTTATGAGATGCATTATTATTCATGTAATCTAAACAATAAGATCGCTAGTTAAAAAAAAAAAAACCTTCAGAATCGATATTTTAATGTGAGGATCGATATTCTTGATACCACGTCAGTATTGGAAGCATCAATACTTTAGTATCGTTCCGCCTATCCCTATTCAAAGAATAAAGTTTGTATTTACTACAGAAATATAATATGTAAATAACAGAGATAGTGTAGTGGAAAATCTTTCAAGAATCTCTCTAAAATGCAAGAAAACTCTCAGAGTCCAGGGTTCCAGATGCCAAAGTTAAGTTTCAGTCTTGACCGACCTACAGCCACAGTGGATACACGCATCTCGAGTTAGGCCAGCACCAGAGGAGGGACCGAAAGGTAACTGTTGAGTGCGACCCCACTGAAGGAGCTGAACACGCAGCATCAGTGGCAAGCACAACGCAGAAGCCTGAGGTCCTGAACAACCACGATATATGTGGGACATATTGATAACACAAGCAAGTAAAAGACAAATGATCTCCAGCTCCATTAGCACAGTGGCCCATTCATTCAACCATGTCTACCAGCCCATGAGATCAATTACCTCCGAACCCTACCAACGCTGACTGCTACTTTTGTGCTTTGTTTCTGCTCTGTATGTATCTGTGCTCAGTTGACCTCAGAGGCAGCCCATGGCTGTTGGCATGCAAGGCAGCTAGCAATTTCTGTCCATTCCTGTTTTCTAGTTCCTCTTTCCAAGTAGCGGACTTTGTCTTCATGAGTTGAATAGGTCAGATCTATAAGTAGCGAGACATCTGGGTCACTGATATACGGTCATGTTTCCCTTTTCATTCTCATGAAGAATATAAATAACATGCTTGCTGTAATAACATGGAGTAGATTGAATAGAAGCACTTTGTGTGTTGTTGTTCTTTCTCCTCCCTTCGCGAAGTCTATTATATTATATTTAGTTTATTCTTCAATAGTAAAAATAGTGATACTTTTAATAATTGATTATATTAATGGCTTTCAAACTTTCCCACCCCAAACCATTTAAAAACAAAAAACTACTCAACTTACTTTAAAGTTCGTTATATAGAACCTTCAAATCTTTAATAAAACTCAAGCTTTAACTTTGTTTTTCGAAATTCTCTATATAATCAATACAACTTACTTTTAGCCTTCTGTTCAAGCAGAGCTTTACATTTACAACACCTATCTTATAATTAATATAATCCCTTTTTTATTATGAAGTAATAATTTATTATTACTACTTTCGCCATGTCTTACTCTCTCAGGTGAAAGAACTTCCATTCTAATAAAATAAATCAAGTTTTTAAACTATTCGGTTTAAACTTTCTTACTTTTCTGTTAAAGTCATAAAGAAACATCTTTCTTTTGTGTTTTGAAATAATTGCTCAGTAAAATACACTACGTACTTTTAATTTCTCATGACTATCTTTTTTTTTTTATCTAAATGTTTCATCACTTAACAGTTATCATTACTATACCTCTAAAATTATACTTTCATGTATTAACTATGGCAAATGGAAATAGTAGTAATAGAAAAATCAATCAACTCTTTGTAGCACCCACTAACCACCAATTATGAGGGTATTCTCTGGAAAATTTGGGGGATTAACCAATCGGTAACTAAAACTTTGCCATAAGTTTGTAATATTTACCCATTGATGGCATTCTAGAAAATCATAAAGTAATCGTATAAGACTGAAATAAACTCTTCCAGAGAAATTTTAATCCACATTATAAATGGCAGATCAGTAATGATTACCAGCAGTAATGAGCCCAGGAGGATCAATCAGATAATAGCCCACATTATTTCCAGTCTTCTTTTTCCTTCCGATTTCCTCCTGCAGTATTAGTAACTTCTTCTATAAAACCATGTTGCCCAGCCTTCTGCAATGGTGAGAAACTAGTTCCAGAATGAGTTAGTGAAACAATATACACATAATGATGACAAAAGAAACACAGAATATGTCATGATATGTAATACATGAGTCACCTATGGAAGCATAAATGTAATGTTGGGGTTACGGGGCGGGGTCAATGCAGATAAAGAGTTGATGGTTAAAACCTAAAACAGGTCTCGTGTCTTCTCCTTACCGTACATCAAAACATGGTGTCAGAAGTTCTAAAGAAAATAAACGACTAGACGAGTAACGAAAATGGAAGGATTAAAGCCACCTGCAGGACTTGATCTACTGCACGGTAATTTGTCGGAAAACTGGAGGAGATTTCGGCAAAGATTTGAGCTGTATCTAGACGCAACGGAAGCGCTAGCAAGCCAGCCAAGGTAAAAGTCCTCACTATTTCTTCATGTAGCCGGTGAAGCGGTTGAAGTGTATAATACCTTCACGTTCGAAGAAGACGATGATAAACGCAGTCTGGAGAAAATAAATGGAGAAATTTGAAGAGTACTGTAACCCGAAAAAGAACATAACCTATGAAAGGTATAAGTTTTTCCACATGCCCATTAGCCAATACATTACAGAACTAAAGCTAAAGGCGAAGTCATGCGAGTTTGGACTGTTGCAAGAATCTCTTATAAGGGATCGAGTTGTCTGTGGAATCACGTAAGATGCCATGAGAGAGAGAGACTTTTAAGAGAAGTTGACATTAGTCTCGAAAAAACAACCCAGCTGTGTATCGCGTCAGAAATGACAAAAGCTCAGATGAAGCAAATGCATGACGAGGATCACAACGCACAAGCCTCTGCACGTGAAAGCAAGCACGTTGATGCAGTGAAACATAAACAAACACGCAAAAACGAGCCACGAAATAAATACAAACCGAATGAAAAAGACAAAGCAAGCACTTTTAATTGCAAAAGATGTGGAATGGAGCATGCATCACGCAATTACCCCGCATATGGCAAACCGTGCAAGAACTGTAATAAAATGAACCACTTTGCTAAGATGTGTAAATCGAAGAAAGTGCATGCAGTTGATGATGACGTCACAGATCAGAGACCTAGTCTGTTCGTTGGAGCAGTGCAAACACAGACAGATGAATGGACAGTTGACTTGAAATTGGAGCACAAACATGTAAAATTTAAACTAGATACTGGTGCTCAAGCCAATGTAATCCCGTACAGCCTGCTGCAAAGAATCGGAAAAAAGAACATACTAAGACCCACAAATGTGAAACTGTCAACTTACACCGGAGACAAAATACATGTGAAAGGAAAGTGTAACTGGACGGTGAAATACAAAAAGACACATGTTCTGGAATTCATTGTTGTGAAATCAGATGCTAAACCAACATTAGGAATTAATGCATGTGAACAAATGGGGCTCATACAGAGAGTGATGGAATTGAGCACAAGTGGCAAAATGGACATTTTCACGGAGTATGCTGATGTGTTTGAGGGCATAGGTTGCCTGGAGGGCGAGCACACAATCCGAGTAGATGAAAATGTGGTTCCGAGAGTTCGTCACCTAGAAAAATTCCAGTAACCCTGAGAGAAAACTTGAAAACAGAACTGAACAGAATGGAAAAAATGAAAGTAATAGCAAGAATTGAAGAGCCCACTCAGTGGGTCAACCCCTTTGTGATTGTGGAAAAGTCTAATGGGAAATTAAGAATATATGTTTAGACCCCCGAGATCTCAACATGGCGGTAATGAGAACACTACCAGCTACCAACGGTGGAGGAAATAACTAGCAGACTCTCAAAAGCTAAATACTTTACAGTGTTGGATGCAAGTTCAGGTTTTTGGCAACTCAAATTAGATGAAGCCAGCTCTCGCCTTTGTACATTCAACACTCCTTTTGGCCGCTTCAGATTCCTCCGACTCCCATTTGGGGTCAACTCCGCTCCAGAAGTTTTTCACAGGACGGTGAAGCAACTTTTTGAAGGAATTGAAGCCGTTGAGACATACATCGATGATCTTTTGATCTGGGGAGAAACAAAAGCGCAGCATGATTACAGACTGGAGGCAAGTGTTAGAGAGAGCAAGGGTCAAGAACTTCAAGCTGAATAAAGAGAAATGCAAGATAGGCCTAGAGGAAAAATCAAATATCTCGGTCACATCTTCGCAAAGGATGGTTTGAAACCAGATCAGACCAAAATAGAGGCTGTCAGAAGAATGCCCGCTCCTGAATGCAAAAAGGATGTGGAGAGATTTCTAGGCATGGTTACTTACCTCGCAAAGTTCATTCCAAACATGTCACAACATACTGAGCCATTGCGTGTACTTACTAGAGATGATGTTGCCAGGCAGTGGGAGGAGGAACATCAGCACGCATTCAACAAATTGAAAACAATGCTCACTGAGGCCCCCTTGCTCAGATACTACGATGTCAGGTTACCGGTAACACTTTCTGTCGATGCATCTAAAAGTGGACTGGGTGCTGTTCTACTTCAAGAAGACAAGCCAGTGGCTTATGCATCACGTGCATTGACTGAAACAGAACAGCGGTATGCGCAAATAGAGAAGGAGATGTTGGCGATTGTGTTTGGAGCAGAGCGTTTTCATCAGTATGTGTATGGACGAGAGGTAGACGTACAATCAGACCACAAACCGCTTGAAGCAATAATGAAAAAGCCGTTGAACAGTGCTCCAGCTAGAATACAGAGACTGTTAATGAGATTACAAAAATATCAAGTGAACGTAAAGTACAAGCCAGGTAAGGAGATGTATATAGCGGATGCATTATCCAGAGCATACTTACCAGAGACCGGCTCTCCTGATAAAGAATTAGAAGCCCAGGTGCATATGGTAATGTAAAACTTGCCTGTGTCAAATGAGAAGCTAGATGAATTCAAAAAGGAAAGTAAAGAGGATGTGATTCTGACAAAACTCAAAGAGACAGTGCTAAATGGATGGCCTGAAATGAAGAGCCAAACAGCAAAAGAAATACAAGGATATTGGAACTTCAGAGAGGAAATCTCGGTTGTGGATATAGTTTTGTTCAAAGGAGAACGGCTCATACTTCCAGCATCAATGAGAGCAGAAATGCTAAAGCGAATTCATGAAAGTCACTTAGGCATAGAAAGCTGCAGACGGAGAGCGAGAGATGTGCTATTTTGGCCTGGAATGTCACAAAGCATAACTGAGATGGTAAACAACTGTGAAGTGTGCAGCACATACCAAAAACGACAAACCAAAGAGCCATTACATCCACACAGTGTTCCTGAAAGACCCTGGCAGAAAATAGGTGTTGACTGGTTTACTTTTGACCAACAGGAGTATCTACTTTTAGTGGATTACCACTCCAAATTCATTGAAGTAGAGTGGTTGAGATCAGATACAAGAAGTACAACAGTCATAACCCATCTGAAATCACAATTCGCTAGACATGGAATTCCTGAAACAGTAATTTCAGACAATGGGCCACAGTTTAGCTCACGTGAATTTCAAGCTTTTGCGAAAGAGTGGGAATTCATGCACAAAACCTCAAGCCCCCATCACGCACAGGCGAATGGAATGGCAGAAAGAGGAGTACAGACTGTTAAAAACATGCTTAAGAAGGCTAAGGCAGATGGGAAAGATCATTATCTGTCTCTGCTGAATCTGAGAAGCACACCTATGGAGAATATTGGAGCATCTCCAGCCCAACTGTTGATGAGTCGAAGCCTGAGAACAAGACTTCCGATTATATCAGAGTTGTTGAAGCCTCGTATGGTAACTAACCCAGTACAGCAGTTGTTAGAAAACAGACAAAAGAAGCAGAAGGAATATTTCGACCAAAGATCCAGACCTCTTCAGAAACTTCAGGTTGGCGACAATGTAAGAATATGGCAAGATGGAACATGGAATCCAGCTGAAGTTACTGGACTTTCAGAGCAGCCAAGATCTTATGTCGTTCAGACACCTGAGGGAAAGGTGTACAGAAGGAACAGAAAGTTTTTAATGAAATCAAAAGAACAAAGTGACACACCAAGGAAAGACACGGACAATCAGGAAGTGACTCAAGAAAATGGGTGTGACAACACAGAGAAAAAACAGGAAATGGACATTCAAACATGGAAAAGAGATGCCAGTCCAACCAAGCTCTCGTGTCTACCAGTGACAACTGCAAGTGGACGAGTAGTCTCAAAACCAAGAAGGCTGATTGAGGAGTAGTTCTTTGATTTTTTTTTTTTTTTTTTTTTTGTTTTTTGTTTCCTTAAGTTTAAACAATTTCACAGTTCAAAGGACAGTGTTATGTTAAAGGAAAGCCTGACAGATGCTTAAAAAAAAAAAAAAAAAAAAAAAGGAGATGTCATGATATGTAATACGAGTCACCTATGGAAGCATAAATGTAATGTTGGGGTTACGGGGCGGGGTCAATGCAGATAAAGAGTTGATGGTTAAAACCTAAAACAGGTCTCGTGTCTTCTCCTTACCGTACATCAAAACAGAATAGACACATGAATATGAAATTATTAACATACATATTTACTCTTAACCATTCTCCATGGGCTTCGCCTGCTACAAAGACCAATTTTTAAATGATCCAAATCATTCTTACATTTATTTTCCTTTAATTTTAGTCTCAAAGGCAGCTTCTCAGTGTACCCATGATCAACCAAGACCTATTCGGTGTATACCAAACAAAAAATAAAATATCTATCTGCTATCTATCTTTTTTTTAAAGTCTGGGCCCCTTTCTGTCTGTCAGAAGACATCAAGAGAGGCCTGTTTCCCCTCAAAGTCTGCAGAGTATCATTGCCACCATCCTCAATCCCTTCATCAGACAGTCCCTAACAAAAAAATTAAATCTTTTGTTGGTTGATCAAGTTTACACCAATAACGTTGCACTCACATTTCAATTGTTCTCCAGACATTTTTAAACACAGAAAAATCAAAAACAAACAATCATGGGTTCTTTCTTTTAGATAAAGACTTTCTAGTGTTTTATTTAATAATGTTAAAATCGCATTCTCTCATAAACTGGACCAAACAGAACATAAAACAGACACATGAATGTGAAGTTCACACATTTAAGGTTTACTTTCATAAATTACTAAATATAATTTTCTTATTAGTTATTTTATCATATCTTTGGTCCTCTTTTGCCATTTGCTTGAATATAAATATAAAAATATACTATAGTAGGTGCAGTCTTTAATCATTAATAATACTCACATACATAAAGACTCAACATTGGTGACAATCAACAAACTCATTTTCAGATTTTGGGTGTGTACATGGTACAGAACTTAACATTGGCACCCAGCATGCATTGTGGCATTAGCCTTCAAATGTGTTTGTTGATTATCACCGTTGTTACATTTTCTATGTGAAATTTTTATGCCAGTGTGTCTTATTGTCAGCGCAAACGATTATTTACTCTGAAGGCATTAACGGCTCAACTTGTCACACCAATATCACATTGACCCATCTCTAGAAGCAGTCTGAATTTCAAAATTATTCTCCACAAATCATGTTAGAAAGCCAAATTACACAGTGTTTTAAAGTCTTAGGAAGATGTTCTTGATCTAAACCAATTATTTTTCCTCTCCATCACAATGCATTATTGTTCATTTATTGTGCCAAACCAAAGTGAACACTAATCACCATAATGGTGACTTCAAGTGAAACAAAATGACATCAGCAACACTAAACAGAGACAAACCTCTCTTAAAACTAACTTTTGTACACATTTGACAAACAAAATAACCTGCATTTCTTAAACATCCTTACACAACATATTAAGACATTGTGTCCAATAATCAATTTTATTTGCAGTTGACTTACATCTCAGTTGATAGATTCAGTTGTTGTGGTGTCTTCTGGTTTGCAGTCTTGTTTTTCTGTTCTTGTTGTTCATCTTTCCTTCAGTAGACTCCGCTTATTAACATCAGAGATCATCACTACTGATCAACCATCATTCAGAGAGTGTACCTCCTTTATTTAATTATCTGTTTGGGTCTTACAGCATTGTCATGCCCCCATTGGCCTCTTCAGCACTAGCTATCATTCGTTCTAGTCCTCCACATTGTAATCCTGTCATTAACTCATTATCATCTGCACCTGCTTCCAATCCCATGGCATTTCAAGGACTGCATATAAACCCTCATGTTTCAACACTCAGTGTCTAGTCTCATTTCAGACTTGTATAGATTGTGCTGCTCATGCTTGTAGTGTTAATTGGTGATGTTTTTCTTGTCAATATTTTACTCTAGTGTAGCTATATCACACTTCATGTTCTTTTGTGCTGTTCATACCTTTTGTAGATTGCTTGCATAGGTGCTCCATCTTCATTTAAATCCTAGCATTTAGGTTCAATCCAGCTCTCTGTCATTCTCTTGCCTGACAGACCCAAATGCAGACAGACAATTATATTTCACTCTCTCTATCTCTATCAGGCACAGGCTTTAGCAGATTACTTAGAGTAATCTGACTGAACCAAACATGGTGTATATGACCGGCGGAACAGAGTATAGAAAACAAAACTTAAAATGAACCGACAAGGAGGCAAGGCGATGGGTTACACACGAATATGTTTATTTTAAAACTACAAAAGCCCTTCTACATAACAACATTGGAATTGTCCTTTTCATTTAAATCCCACCTTCTTTTTTCAAAATTTTATCCCATTTCAAAGGTAAATAAAGATGAACTTTGCTCACTGTGACAACCCTGGACAATATTTTTTTCTATGAGTCAGTGAGGGCCTGAGTGGGTGAAACTTTTCGCAGTGAAGTGCAGTGGTATGGCCTCTTTCCAGTATGCTCTCGCTCATGTTTTTTCAGGTTTCCTGAAGTAGTTAAATTATTTCCACAAAGTGGACGCTTGTAAGGCTTTTCTCCAGTATTGATTATTTTGTGTTGTTCCAAGTTATAAGCTTTGTAAAAGGCTTTACCACGTTCAGAGCATACATGAGCTTTTACAGTATGTATGTATGTAAGTATGTTTTCTCTGGTGCTGTTTTAAATTGTGCAGATGTGTTCAAATTTTCTCCAGAATAAAAATACTTTTTGAGACGCCATGCCTCACTGAAATTCTTCCCATACTGATGGCAAGTGAAAGGCCTCTCTCCAGTGTGACTTATGTGCTTCATAAGATTTTCTTTAAGTTTGAAACTTTTCATACACTTAAGGCATGTAAAAGGCTTCTCACTGTGAACTCTTATGTGCTTAGTAAGATTGCATTTATTTGTGAAACTCTTCATCTGAGGCAGCTCATCCATACGGTGCACTGGGGTACCACCCCACCTGGTGGAAGTTTTTTTTTCTCTTTTTAAATAAACATTTTTAAAGTAATTTTTTAACAGTTATTTTAAGTATGTGTGTGTTTAAAATCCATAATAAAGTGTAATATATAAAATATAAGTCATTATGTTGGGGAAAATATCCCTTCTCTCATCAAGAGTCCCGACCACCACCGACTGCACATGCTTGGGGTGCCTTTCCTAGCGCCCCTCAGTGGAGCAGTGCCAAACAATGCTGACACAAGATAGTCACATCTGCAAAAGAAATTTAGCCAATCAGTCATATTATGGCCTGATGGGTGCTGAGAGAAGTGCCCCAAACATGCGTAGTCGGTACTCTTGAAATAGTCACGATCCCTCTCTCCATCGTCTCATTGGACAACTGACAGTCTCTGCCAATAGATTGTAATATTATAGCAATGATGAACGCGGACACATGAGCAGGATCTCAGCTGTCCAGTCTGCCCCCAAATTCGATAAGTTCACTTCAGCAAAATCCATTTGAGAGGTGAACTTTGTTGGAGAAACAATGTGTAAAAGAGCTTGGCCCAGATCAACCTGAAATCAACATCAAACAACAAGTTAGCGAAAAGAGCAAAACGTACACACAATGCTTCTCCGTACTTGGTACAGAAGAAAGGCTTGGCTAGCTGGATGTAGTCATGCAAATGCCTTATTTTGCTTTCCATGTCTACTTTTTAAAATGACGGGGACAGATGAAACATGGACTGTTTTAGGATTAAGGGACCTAAAACATTTATCAGAGAGGTTGAAGAAACATGACTCTACAAGAGTACATATCGACAATAGTGTCAAGCTAGCAATCCTTGGCAGAGTCAACATAGCTACACAACTGGACGAAGGTCACAGAATCAGGGTAAGAAAGCACAATGAAGAGGTGGATAAGAATAGGCACATTTTATCAAAGCATACCTGACTTCAGTAATAGACTGATTGAGAAGTTTGCCACTCAGAAGGACAGATGGGCAAAATTCAATTTACAAATAAGATGTCTCTCTCTCTCACTCTCTCTCTCTCTCTCTCACACACACACACACACACGTTTGTAAAATTGTAATTTGTTTAATATTGGCATTAAATAATATAAAGAATAAAAGAGAATTCAGTGTAAAAAGCAATTTAAGTCTGCACTTTGATTTATTGATAAATCCATCTGCCTCCATAACAAAAAAATGTGCACGTACGCACGCATTGGCTCAGAGCCCCACCTGAAAATTTGTTTCATACAATAATTTCAGGTAAAAGGCTTCTCTTCATTGTGAATTCTTATGAATAAGAAGAATGTTTTTACATTTGAAACTCTTTTCATGATGGCAGGTGAAAGAATGTTTTACTCTTGTTCTTTGAGTTTCCTTTTTTGAGAAATGATTTTCAGTCTGTGAGCCACTAAAAGACTTTAATCTGTCCAATTTCAAACAAAAAAGTGTCTGATCTGGATTGTGTTTCTCTTCCACTTCATTCAGTTCTTGACTTTCCCTCTTTAACGTCCATCAGATCTAAAATGAAAACACAAAATGTACTTTAATTTCATAGTACAAATAATACAATTAAGGAAATAATCCTCACCTCAATTTTTATAGCAGTTCAACAAGAATCTACAAGTGTCAATTATCTGTTTTCATGTGATCTTTTTAAATGTAATCTACTGCAGTGTTTCAGAAATGCAATGTTTTACGCAATTTTTTAAGCCATTTGATTTCTTTTCTTTTTTTATTAAATACATATATTTATACACTTACAGTATAAACAGTTAAAGTCAGAATTTCTCATACACCTTATCCAAATATATTTAAACTCAGTTTTTCACAATCCCTGGCATTTAATAGTAGAAAAAAATTCCCTGTCTTAGGTCAGTTAGGATCACTACTTTATTTTAAGAATGTGAAATATCAGAATAACATTAGAGAGAATGATTTATTTCAGCTTTTTTTTCATCACATTCCCAGTGGGTCAGAAGTTTACATACACTTTGTTAGTATTTGGTAGCATTGCCTTTAAATTGTTTAACTTGGGTCAAACATGTTGGGTAGCCTTCCACTAGCTTCTCACAATAATTTGCTGAAATTTTGGCCCATTCCTCTAGACAGAACTGGTGTAACTGAGTCAGGTTTGTAGGCCTCCTTGCTTGCACATGCTTTTTTAGTTCTGCCCACAAATTCTCTATTGGATTGAGGTCAGGGCTTTGTGATGGCCATTCCAATACCTTGACTTTGTTGTCCTTAAGCCATTTTGGCACAACTTTGGAGGTATGCTTGGGGTCATTGTCCATTTGGAAAACCCATTTGTGACCGAGCTTTAATATCATGAATGATGTCTTGAGATGTTGTAATTCAATATATAATGATAAAATTATTTATATATAATAAAATATTTAAAGATAACTATGTATAATTATTTCATATATATATATATATATATATATATATATATATATATATATATATATATATATATATAAAATAAAAAATATTCAGATAATTAAAATGCATTACATTCTTGTAGTAGAAGAGTTAATCACTGATAAGACAATAAAAAAAGCGGCTTTAGAATACAATGTATTGTTTACTACCATATTATTGATCATAAATCAATCATTAGCATACAGTTCACAGCAATCCATTTCACAAGTGAATTTGTCAATCAGTTGGAGATTTATTATGAGGGCTTGTTTAAGGACCCGTCAATGTACACCTGCATCAGACATGCTTGTGTAGCATCTTGGGTGTGTTGCGTCATAAACATAAATGTTTTAGGTCACTGTGTCAAGTTAAATATAGTTTAATACTTAGAACACATCTCTTAGATTGGATTTGCACTCCATCAAATGTTTTGAATGCAAAAACACAACACATGTTTGTGTTGTGCTGCTGCTGGATGGTTGTTTTCATCACTGTATAAACTGCACGTTACCACACAGCTGAAGTTTCACTTACTGCCCTCTGGAGTAAACAGGTGGTACTACAAGCTTGCATTTCTCAGTAATCTTCCTTATTACGGTCCGAGGGCATTGCGATTAATTGCGTAAATAGTTTTTTTTTAAATTAATCACACTGAATTAACGCGTTAAATCGAGAGCCCTAAAATCAACGTAATTTTACTTCCTTATGATTCCATCTATTTTGTGAATTACAACAGTCCCTCCTGTTGCAAAGCACCCCCAAAACACCTCCATGCACCCTTTTTCCTCCAAACATAATGATGGTTATTATGGCTAAATAATTCAATTTTTGTTTCATTAGACCACAGGAAAGTTCTCCAAAAAGTTTCTTTGTTCCCATGTGCACTTGCAAACTGTAGTCTGGCTTTTTTATGGACGTTTTGGAGCAGTGGTGTCTTCCTTGCTGAGCAGCATTTCAGGTTGTGTTGATATAGGACTCATTTTACTGTGGATATAGATACTTGTCTACCTGTTTCCTCCAGCATGTTCACAAGGTCATTTGCTGCTTTTCTGGGATTTATTTGCACTTTTAGCACCAAACTATATTCATCTCTTGGAGACAGAATGCATCTCCTTCCTGAGTGGTATAATGGCTGGAATTGTGATATAGACAATTAAAAGGAAAACAATTTGTCTGTAAACAATTGTTGGAAAAATTACTTGTGTCATGAACAAAGTAGATGCCCTAAACGACTTGCCAAAACTATAGTTTGCTAATATTAAATCTGCAGAGTGGTTAAAAAATGAGTTTTAATGACTTCAACCAAAGTGTATGTAAACTTCTGACTTCAACTATATATAATATATATATATATATATCTCCTAAACCTCACAAACATCTGCCCCCCCCCTTTCTACTCCTTCCCCTTCAGCTCAGAATCACTTCAAACTCACCTAAGATCTACATGCAACAAATTATCATGTCTGATGTATACAAATAATGTGACTAGGCATAATGTTTGGTATCATTTAAAATTGTGTGACTGGTATATGGTCTCTTTCCCATGTTGATAAATCTATTGGTAACAAAGTTATAAGGTCTTTTCCAAATGCTGTATAATTCTGGAGGTCTGTCCCCATCCCTGCCTGTATGTTAATGAGGTATGTCCAAGGACTTCCAAATCTAACCACTCCCAAAATTCCCTTTGTTCATGGTTTGGGTATTTAAGGAAAATGTGACACATTGTTCATGGTTCTCTGTAGTCAGACGATCCCACACATAATGTGTGTAATTTTAATAATGGGAATCTGTTAGCCAGATCTCCCACACAGTTTACTGTGTAGTTATCAGGTAATTGTATTTTGAAATTCAGGTAATTTGAATTTCTTATGTTTTGATAAAATGTCTAAATTTGCCTTATTATTGTCTAATTGGAATTAATGAATTTATTATTTTACCTGGTAAATAAATTGTTACATTTTATTCTGATTTACTCTGAAACTATTGTCTTTAGTAGATTACATTAAGTCCATGTTTCCGCAAATCTTCGACCAGATTAGCAGCGGACTAAAGCCCAGTTTTGAGTGGAGCATGGGGCACGCCGACTGAGACTTTAGAGCTCCGACTAACTAATTGGCATTATTTCTAGTGTACTTAGTGTGTACAGGCTCGATAGGGAATTTCTGTTTAGTGTCGACCAAGCATAAATTGGGTGAACTAAACCTTTGGTTATTGTAATATTTTCTAGCTAAGTGTACATAGGAAACTATGGTCTATCTTTGTAAATTTAGTGGTCATGACCTCTGGGTAGAAATGTAGAAATATGAAACTCTAATTAAGTGTTTACTATCTAAGGGGCCTAAACAAAATACTTGTAGGTAAAAGGGCAAGCAGGAGCAGCCATCTAATTATTATTTAGCCAATTACTGTTTGTGACCGTGAGATCCGCATACACGGCCGGCGCGAGACTCTCTAAGCAACAGGAATCCGAATGAAAGAGTACAATATAAAATATAGTTAAATACAGGTCATTCTCAAAAAATTAGCATATTGTGATAAAGTTCATTATTTTCCATAATGTAATGATAAAAATTAAACTTACATATATTTTAGATTCATTGCACACCAACTGAAATATTTCAGGTCTTTTATTGTTTTAATACTGATGATTTTGGCATACAGCTCATGAAAACCCAAAATTCCTATCTCAAAAAATTAGCATATTTCATCCGACCAATAAAAGAAGTGTTTTTAATACAAAAAAAAAGTCAACCTTCAAATAATTATGTTCAGTTATGCACTCAATACTTGGTCGGGAATCCGTTTGCAGAAATGACTGCTTCAATGCGGCGTGGCATGGAGGCAATCAGCCTGTGGCACTGCTGAGGTGTTATGGAGGCCCAGGATGCTTCGATAGCGGCCTTAAGCTCATCCAGAGTGTTGGGTCTTGCGTCTCTCAACTTTCTCTTCACAATATCCCACAGATTCTCTATGGGGTTCAGGTCAGGAGAGTTGGCAGGCCAATTGAGCACAGTAATACCATGGTCAGTAAACCATTTACCAGTGGTTTTGGCACTGTGAGCAGGTGCCAGGTCGTGCTGAAAAATGAAATCTTCATCTCCATAAAGCTTTTCAGCAGATGGAAGCATGAAGTGCTCCAAAATCTCCTGATAGCTAGCTGCATTGACCCTGCCCTTGATAAAACACAGTGGACCAACACCAGCAGCTGACATGGCACCCCAGACCATCACTGACTGTGGGTACTTGACACTGGACTTCAGGCATTTTGGCATTTCCTTCTCCCCAGTCTTCCTCCAGACTCTGGCACCTTGATTTCCGAATGACATGCAAAATTTGCTTTCATCTGAAAAAAGTACTTTGGACCACTGAGCAACAGTCCAGTGCTGCTTCTCTGTAGCCCAGGTCAGGCGCTTCTGCCGCTGTTTCTGGTTCAAAAGTGGCTTGACCTGGGGAATGCGGCACCTGTAGCCCATTTCCTGCACACGCCTGTGCACGGTGGCTCTAGATGTTTCTACTCCAAGGTCTGGAATCGGTCCTTCTCCACAATCTTCCTCAGGGTCCGGTCACCTCTTGTCGTTGTGCAGCGTTTTTTGCCACACTTTTTCCTTCCCACAGACTTCCCACTGAGGTGCCTTGATACAGCACTCTGGGAACAGCCTATTTGTTCAGAAATTTCTTTCTGTGTCTTACCCTCTTGCTTGAGGGTGTCAATGATGGCCTTCTGGACAGCAGTCAGGTCGGCAGTCTTACCCATGATTGCGGTTTTGAGTAATGAAACAGGCTGGGAGTTTTTAAAAGCCTCAGGAATCTTTTGCAGGTGTTTAGAGTTAATTAGTTGATTCAGATGATTAGGTTAATAGCTCGTTTAGAGACCCTTTTCATGATATGCTAATTTTTTGAGATAGGAATTTTGGGTTTTCATAAGCTGTATGCCAAAATCATCAGTATTAAAACAATAAAAGACCTGAAATATTTCAGTTGGTGTGCAATGAATCTAAAATATATGTAAGTTTAAGTTTTATCATTACATTATGGAAAATAATGAACTTTATCACAATATGCTAATTTTTTGAGAAGGACCTGTACAATGATTAAATGTTAAATCAAATTTAATAATAATAACCAAGATTAGAACATTAATATATCCTTAGAAACTTTTATAATTGGAGTCAGATAAAATAAATGAAGATAATAAAATTAATAAAATAGTTGTTTAACCGAAACAAAATAACTTAAACTGAACGCGCATGATAAGACAGAACACGCAGGAGACCTTCAGCCATGCCATTGGATACCGTCCTTGGGCCAGTTAGGTGGCTTCCCTATTCCTCCTTTGCCTTATCCCCTTTCCCCCTTGCACTGTCGTGACTGCTATGTTGTTCGGAACTGCACACAAGACTTTCACCCACTGTTGCACTTGTGTATATGGTTGTGCGACAATAAAGTGATTTGATTTGATTAAGTGCATGTATAATTATCTCTCAAAGATGGGCAAAATCATAATATACTATATACTATCATAATGCACTCTCCAAACACTGTCCTCGCTCTTTTCCAAGTGTCTTAGCAGCAGCTATTACCAATGTGTAGAAAATAGCAGGAAAAAAACCCCTACTTAATGAAGTTCGTAGTGGCATATAACATCTTGTGCAACATTTTAAGTATCCCCACACATTCCATGTTCACAGTGCAAGAAATCCCCACATTTTTCATTTTACATGTTGGTGAAAATGAGTAATCCACACATTTGAACACAAGAAATCAACAGTTTCTTTCTATAGGACTGAAAATCTATGTCTCTCCGTGCATATGTCTCATCATCGTCATCTCTCTGTGCAGCATAGACTGTTTAAAATGCATGTGCTCTTGTAAAGGGACAAAGCGCTAGTTTTATTCTGTAAATGGTCTGCACTTACACTCACCTAAAGGGTTATTAGGAACACCATACTAATACTGTGTTTGACCCCCTTTCGCCTTCAGAACTGCCTGAATTCTACGTGGCATTGATTCAACAAGGTGCTGAAAGCATTCTTTAGAAATGTTGGCCCATATTGATAGGATAGCATCTTGCAGTTGATGGAGATTTGTGGGATGCACATCCAGGGCACGAAGCTCCCGTTCCACCACATCCCAAAGATGCTCTATTGGGTTGAGATCTGGTGACTGTGGGGGCCATTTTAGTACAGTGAACTCATTGTCATGTTCAAGAAACCAATTTGAAATGATTTGAGCTTTGTGACATGGTGCATTATCCTGCTGGAAGTAGCCATCAGAGGATGGGTACATGGTGGCCATAAAGGGATGGACATGGTCAGAAACAATGCTCAGGTAGGCCGTGGCATTTAAACGATGCCCAATTGGCACTAAGGGGCCTAAAGTGTGCCAAGAAAACATCCCCCACACCATTACACTACCACCACCAGCATGCACAGTGGTAACAAGGCATGATGGATCCATGTTCTCATTCTGTTCACGCCAAATTCTGACTCTACCATCTGAATGTCTCAACAGAAATCGAGACTCAGACCAGGCAACATTTTTCCAGTCTTCAACTGTCCAATTTTGGTGAGCTCTTGCAAATTGTAGCCTCTTTTTCCTATTTGTAGTGGAGATGAGTGGTACCCGGTGGGGTCTTCTGCTGTTGTAGCCCATCCGCCTCAAGGTTGTGCGTGTTGTGGCTTCACAAATGCTTTGCTGCATACCTCGGTTGTAACGAGTGGTTATTTCAGTCAAAGTTGCTCTTCTATCAGCTTGAATCAGTCGGCCCATTCTCCTCTGACCTCTAGCATCAACAAGGCATTTTCGCCCACAGGACTGCCGCATACTGGATGTTTTCCCTTTTCACGCCATTCTTTGTAAACCCTAGAAATGGTTGTGCGTGAAAATCCCAGTAACTGAGCAGATTGTGAAATACTCAGACCGGCCCGTCTGGCACCAACAACCATGCCACGCTCAAAATTGCTTAAATCACCTTTCTTTCCCATTCTGACATTCAGTTCGGAGTTCAGGAGATTGTCTTGACCAGGACCACACCCCTAAATGCATTGAAGCAACTGCCATGTGATTGGTTGATTAGATAATTGCATTAATGAGAAATTGAACAGGTGTTCCTAATAATCCTTTAGGTGAGTGTATATAGCGCCTTTTTAACCTTATCGGTATTCAAAGCGCTTTACACTGTTGACTCTTTCACCCATTCACTACACACATTCATACACCAATGGCGGCGGAGCTGTTTCACGAAAGTTCCCATATTTTTAAGCACATAGTGGTCCACAATTGATGTAAGCCTTTGGAATTATTATATTTATTTTATCTTCAACTTTATTTTATATTTTACAAATAATTTAAAATCAAATTCAAGTTTGAGACTGCATAATAAGGTATATGAATGATATTTTTGGGTGAACTATTTCTTTAAAATGAGCTTGGAATAATCATTTTGAGACAAAAAAACAAACAAACAAACAAACAAACAAAAACAGAAAGTAACATCAAATTCATATCTGAATTATCTTTTTTGACATAGCTATACTTTCACTGACTGCACATTTTGTTTCAACTTGTATTCACTTTTTTTTAGCTTGCCCAAATTTAATCTGTTTAATAAACCTTTTTACATATTGCACTTTCTCTTAAAAAGAAACCATCAGTTTACCATCATTAATGGATTTTATTTGTTACAACAATTTTTACACCAGTGGGTCCATTTTAATTATTCGACAAACCCACGGGCCACCTGGACATACATCATCTTTCCTGTAGATAAGTAAATGACCCACAAATAAATTACAAAAACTAAACATCACCATTCCATAACAGATGCAATTCAGGAGAGTTTTCATGAACATTCAGCACAATTTACAATGGGATTTATGATAAATATCATAATTATTAGTATTATTATTTAGCCAAATGCAAAAAATTTGATGCCCATGCCCAAAACTACACTTTTTGAAAAGCAAATACTTGAATCCAACTCCTTTTTTTTTTTTTTTAAACACTGTTAATGCTTGGACTTTGCCTTTATTTTTCAGAGAATTAAAGTCTTCTCAGTTCTCCATGTATCATCCTTCAATAGCTAACAAAATAATATTGGAGTAATAATCAACAGTAAAATAGTATCAGTGTTAATATAATTTAGCACTCTTGCAAATCAGAAAGAATTGATTAAAAACTAATTATGGAGTTCACACCAAGTTTTATACATTACCCATAATTTAATTAGGGGCCAAGCATTATTGTGACACCTGTTCTTTCTGTTAGATGATGAAGAAAAATTATAATTATTATTATGCTCTAGAAGTCTATGGCAGCCCATAGAACCATACATAGGAAAATTCTAAAATTTGGAGCATTGATCGAGGACAGTCTGAACTGTGAGAGACCCAAATTTGGGGTCTCAAACTCAAACCCTCTAGCACCACCAACTGTTCAAAGTTGCACTTATGCTTATGTTCATAACCGTATAAACCATATTCTTTCTTATCCTTATTCCTTGACAAGACGAATGAACACCACGGTTACAACTTCCGCCTAAATAGATTTTCATTTTTAATTTTATTTGAACTCCTCCTAGACTATATGTCACATAACATGATGCTACCTCCAGCATGTTTCACTATAGGGATGGTGTTATGTGGCTGATGTGCAGTGCTGGATTTGCGCCACACAAACCTTTTAGTGTTTAAGCCAAAGGGCTCCACTTTAGTCTCGTCTGATCAGAACACAATACCTTCGGCCACGTCTTTGCCATATCTTCCAGTATTGCAAAGACTTTTAAGGGCAAACATGTGCATTTTTTTTCTCTTCAGCAAAGGATTCTTCCTAGCCACTCACCTGTACAGCTTGATCTTATAGAGGGAATGTATTTATGTTTGTGAGAAATATGAATTGTACACGCTGTCTTTAGTTTGACATCTAACTCTGTTTGCGCCTAACATAACTCTGTATGTATGTGTGTTAATCATTGAAGGACACCACACGCACAAAGAGTCCATAACCTTCATAGATGCTGTTAGTTTCTCTTGTCTTATCCTTCCTTGGAATGTTCTGTGCTCCAGCGAGCGCATACTCCTTGTCATGAGCTAAATATCTCAGTTGGACATAACAAATATCTAGGACTGTTTTGACTTCATACGATTACCGTTCCTGCACTATTCCGGTCAACAATTTCTTGTCCTTGGCTGTTTTGCTGTCACTATCCTATTGGCTGTTAATTGTTCTTTGTTCTATGAAAGGTATAAATATTATGCTTACTGTAATAAACTTTGAGTAGATTGAATACGAACCACTGTGTGTTGTTGTTCTTTCTACTTCCTTCACGAAGTCTCCAGAGACTCAGACTCACGGCTGCACTTCACTGGGCACAGAGATAGAGAGACGGGACCGGGGAATTGGGGATCGTGGCTAGATCCAAAATATTCCTAACAGTTTGGGGGCTTCGTCCAGGGTACCTCACAAACAAGGTAAGTCGAACTATTGACGACTTTATGTTGGCCTGTTTGTTGGGGTATCTCTGAACTGTATAGTGTGTGCATTGGTGGACTCCCTATAAGGGAAGCTCTGCTCGACTGAAGAAAGGGAACTGATCATTCAGACTTGGACCAAGTGCACGTCAATTGGGGAAAAAAAAAAAAGAGATATACCATACGGATGTTTAAAAATATAAAACATATATAACAAACCGTACTCATATGTGCCCAGTCTTGCAGGCGTTAGAGCTGCGTGTTTGGAGAATTATATGTTGTTTGTTATGTGTCTCCCATTGTTTGCCATTTTTCTTTGTGAAGAGTATGTGTGTCTGTAAGTGTGATTACATTTGAGAGTGAATGTTACATGAGCCCTGTAAATACAGGGACACGTGTGAAAAGTTTGTGTTGTCTAATAAAGAAAGTGTCTTTCATGTATTGAATGAATGCTGGGAATGAAGGCTGTCTTGTGAAGAAATTTTCCTGGTACAAAAATAATAACTTTCAGAGGTATCAGTTTTTACAACTGTGTGTTTAAAGAAGTATTGAGAAAATAAACAAAAGGGGTTCTAAACATAATAAACAAGAATGGGGGACAAATTAAGTCGACCCCTTCTAGGGGAAACACCAACAGCTTTCATGTACAAGAATAATCAAGGGTTTAATACTGAACCATATATTAGTAATCTGGCTTGATGGTCAGAGGGAAAGACCCAAATTGTTCCATATAAAAGGGAGGGGTCTTTTGCAGACAATTTCATGAGGGAAGCAAAGAGTATAACTGTTATTTGTTATTGTGTTTGTGCATTTGATGTGTTTCAAAAAGTAATTGAAAGCAGCTGGTCCACTAACATTATTGGAGATAAGAGCATCAAATTGGATGTGTTTATAAGACAATAATATATTTCTCCTGAGCAAGGTTAACCCAGTAATTAGGAAGGGTATGAATACTGTTCTTCTCAGAATTTTAGTTTTTTTTTTTTTAAGAGATTCCGAATTTTTTTTTATTTGTCATGATAAACAATACTGTGTACCAGGTGTCATTAGCTTCCATGGTTCATGCAGAGTTTGGTGATACCAAATTTGCCATGGTCTGCAATTTTGAATGCAATTGAAAACCTCCTTTTTGAATGCCTAAGGCTGTATATTCGATTTGCATGAAATTTGGCATGTATTATTTATGTATACTTAACACAAAAAGTTATGAAAAAAGATTTTTGTTAAAGCAAACTATTCTTGTGTAATACATCAAGTTTCATTGAGAGGTGCCAATAAGGATCTGATGCTGCATATAATGTATATATATTTGGCATTGTGACAAACTCCTGACAATACATATACATTTTAGATACATTTAGCTTGGCCCAGGGGTGACGAACCCTGCTCCTGGAGAGCTACCTTCCTGCAGAGTTTAGATCCAACCCTAATCAAACACACCTGAACCAGCTTATCAAGGTCTTTAGGATTACTTGAAAATGACTGGCAGGTGTGTTGGAGCTAAACTCTGCAGGAAGGTAGCTCTCCAGGAGCAGGGTTGGTCACCCCTGGCTTGGCCTATTGGTTGAATGTTATAAGCCATTGTCTTACACTATAAGTAATTAAACATGTCTTTTTTTACAACTCTATATTCATTCAAAATGTTAGCTATTTGTCTGGTTGGCCACGTGATTGCTGCTTGCAGCTATATTTGTAATTGTAATCATTTGGGGGAAATTCCATCTTTTGGTTTTTCTAAATACCATTTACATTACATAAAGATGAACTTTACCCATAGTGAAACCTCTGGACAATGCTTTTTTATGAGTCAGAAGAGAGATTTGCTTGGGTTAAACTCTTCTCACATGAAGTGCATTTGTATGGCTTCTCTCCAGTATGCACTCTCTCATGTGATTTCAGGGCTCCTGACTGACTGAACCTTTTTCTACAATGTGAACACTTGTAAGGTTTTTCTCCAGTATGGACTCTTTGGTGGCGTTCCAATTCATAAGCTCTGTGAAAAGCCTTCCCACACTTAGAGCACACATGATCTCTCACACCAGTATGTATGTTCTGGTGCTCTTTTAAAGTCTGCACATGTGAAAAACTCTTTCCACAAAGTGAACACAAGAAAGGTTTCTCATTTGCATGAATTTTCATGTGTGTTCTTAAAACTGATCCTGAAGAAAATGTTTTGCCGCACTGATCACAGCATGACTTTTCTCCAGAGTGCAAGGACAGATGATTTTTGAGACCACATGCCTGTCTGAAACTCTTCCCACAGTGAGGGCATGTGAAAGGCTTTTCGTCAGTGTGAATTCTCATGTGCTTGGTAAGACATTCATTACGAGTGAAAGTATTCCCACACTGATGGCATGTAAAAGGCCTCTCACCTTTGTGAATTCGAATGTGCATAATAAGACTTCCTTTACGTGAGAAACACCTCACACACTCATGGCAGGTGTAAGGTTTTTCTCCTGTGTGAATTCTCATGTGATTCTTAAGATGACATCCCTCTGTAAAACTCTTCCCACAGTGAGGACATGTGAAAGGCTTCTCTCCAGTGTGAATTCTCATGTGCTTCGTAAGACTTCCTTTTTGTGTGAAAGTATTCCCACACTGATGGCATTTGAAAGGTTTCTCTCCAGAGTGAATTATCATGTGCTTAGTAAGACTTCCTTTCTGTTTGAAAGTATTCCCACACTGATGGCACGTGTAAGGTTTTTCTCCAGTGTGAATTCTTATGTGTCTCTGAAGGTGACTTCTCTCTCTGAAACTCTTCATACAATGAGGGCAGGTGTAAGGCTTTTCTCCAGTGTGGATTCTCATGTGACTCTGAAGGTGACTTTTCTCTCTGAAACTCTTCATACAATGAGGGCATGTGAAAGGCTTCTCTCCAGTGTGGATTCTCATGTGATTCTTAAGGTGACATCTCTCTGAAAAACCCTTTCCACACAGACGGCAGGTGAAAGATTTCTTTACTCTATGTCTTTGTGTTCTTTTTTGTGAGTTTTGTCCAGTTAAAATATCATCAAGCCTCTGAAATGTTTGGTGCCTCTCCACTTCATTCAGTTCTTGACTTTCCTCTTTCACTTCTGTCAAGTCTAAAATGAGAATATTATTGTCAACATTTTCAATTTTAGCAATTTAATAGCAGAGAACTACAGGATCAGTCTATTTCAATGTGCTATTTGATGTGCAAATAGTTAATTCTACCTCGCTCATGTTAACACCATCATATCAGGAGCTTCCCTGCTAACACCAGTACCAGTTACATAATTTATTTATCCTATGTGGTAATTTTATAATTTGTATAAATAACTTGTATTATAAATGTATTTCATTGCCATTAAATGTACAATTTGCAACGTCTAAGCTTACCAAGAATGGTCCAGTTACATAATGACGTAATGGCTATACATCCTCCTAATGTGTTATGATGACCAGAATATGCCATTTAATTTTTTTTAATGTCTCCAGTCGCAAAATAGGAAAAGAACATCTCTCTTGTGTTACTGAACGCTTGGTCACTTGACTTCCTGTTGCTGAAGGCACACTGCACGAGAGTTTGTTTGTAGCCTGCTTTACATTGCTTATTCTTATTCGCAAACATTCATCGTTATATATTTTGTCATTTTACCGCGTTTCAGGTTTTTCCGCTTTTCTACCGTTTCATCTGCGTGCATTTTACCTGTTGCTGCTGGTGCCTAGCTAGAGTCTGTGTTTGTAGCCTGCTACTTTTTTTAAGCATCGCTTATATGTCTGTTTTCAGCCTTTTAATCCTTAACATCTGCCATTTTAAGTGCGCACACAGGTCACATAAACTACAACACATAGAGACTGTATCACCTAGATATCTCACAGAGACTGTGTCTGTTCCCCGAACTACCAAACACATTACCTTCACTAAATCATTTAGAAAAAATTTGATGAAATAACAAAAAATATAAATGCAGTCTTCTCTAGCACTCTTGATATTGTCACCCCACTTCAATTAAATAAAATTAAAGAAACAAGCCCTGCACCATGGTAAAATGATCACATTCACGCTCTCAAGAGAGCAGCTTGGAGAAAAATGGAGCACATGTGGAAAAATGCTAAATTATAAGCATTTTGTGGTGCATGGAAGGATAGTGTCTGTAGATACAGACAGGCACTAAAAGCTGCCAGGTCAGCATATTTTAGTAAACTCCACAACAATCCTAGATGTTTATTCAGTACTGTGGCTAAATTGGTTAGAAATAAAGCCTCAACAGAGCCAGATATTACGTCGCAGCACAAGAGTAATGACTTCATGAATTTCTTTACAGATAAAATTTAAATAATCAGAAATAAAATTGGAATTATGCAATCATCTGTCATCGCACCTCAGAAAACAGTGTCTAATAATTTTCCTCACGTGCAACTTCAATCCTTCTCTGTCATAGGTCACGAAGAGCTAACAAAACTTATTAAAACATCAAAAGCCATAACATGTTTGTTAGACTCTATACCAACTAAGCTCTTAAAAGAGGTATCTCCTGTAATTTCAGAACCTCTTCTTAATATTATTAACTCGCTATGCTTGGGACATGTCCCAAGAAACTTTAAAAAATGGCAGTTATCAAACCGCTTATTAAGAAGCCACAACTTGATCCTGGATAACTGGCTAATTATAGACCGATTTCAAATCTCACGTTTATGTAAAAAAAAAAAAATTTAGTATCCTCCCAAATATGTTCATTTCTACAGAAAAATAGTATATACAAAGAATTTCAGTCAGGATTTACGCCTCATCACAGTACAGAGACAGCACTTATCAGAGTTACAAATGACTTGCTCTTATCAACTGATCGCGGCTGCCTTTCTTTTCTAGTGCTTTTAGATCTTAGTGCTGCATTCGTTACGATAGATCACGACATTCTCTTGAATAGGCTAGACAATTATGTTGGTATTTGAGGAGTTGCATTAGCATGGTTTAGTTCATATTTAGCAGACCGCTACCACTTTGTCTATGTAAATGAGGAATTGTCAAACCAAACAAAAGTAAAATATGGAGTGCCACAGAGATCAGTTTTAGGGTCTCTGCTTTTCTCCATGTATATGCTTCCCCTGGGAGATATTATCAGGAATCGTGGAATAAGTTTCCCTGCTATGCTGACGATACACAACTTTTTATTTCTTCAAAACCTGATGAGCTTTCACAATTCTCGAAATTAGCGTAGTGTATCAATGAAATAAAAGATTGGATGGCCAGAAATGTCCTTCTACTCAATTCTGATAAAACAGAGGTACTAATTATTGGACCAAAAAACTCTAAAAAATAAGCCACTACAATATAATTTGACTCTTGATGGATGTACGGTTACATCATCTTCAACAGAGAAGAACTTAGGTGTTATATTTGATACCAATCTGTCCTTTGAAAATCAAATTACCAATGGTTGTAGAGCAGCATTCTTCCACCTAAGAAATATTGCTAAATAAAAGGCACATGCTCTCTGTTGCTGATGCCGAAAAACTAATTCATGAGTTCATGACCTCAAGACTAGATTATTGTAATGCATTACTGGGAGGATGTCCAGCAAGATCAATAAATAAACTTCAATTGGTTCAAAATAACGAGAACCAAGAAATATGATCATATTAGCCCCATTTTATCATCGTTACATTGGCTACCTGTTAAATTCCGTATTCATTTAAAAGTTCTGATAACAACGTACAAAGCTTTGAATGGTCTAGCTCCGCAGTACTTAAGTGACCTTCTACCACGCTATATTCCATCACGTTCATTACGATTGAAAAATTCTGGCCTGTTAATAGTTCCAAGAATATCAAAATCCACAAAAGGAGGTAGATCCTTTTCATATTTGGCTCCTAAACTATGGAATAGTCTAAATACTAGACTAAACTCATCCATTTAGCCAGGCATACACCTAATTTATCCTCCAACCCAAAATTAGGCTGCTTTAGTTGGGTCTGCCAGAACCAGAAACCAGAAACATTGATCATGATTTATAACTCTGCAATAAATTGAATTGTTTCCCTGTCTCAACCTCAGGACTCTTATCCTGAAGTCACCAGATCCGGCTGGATCCAGCACCATTCCTGCTTCGTGTGGACTCCACTGCTACGTGTTGCTGAATGATGATGACTAAATGCAGCCGGAGCCAGCCAAATATCACTTCAGTCTATTATAATGGACTTCAGAGGATGAACTGATGCCAACTCAAACCATAAGACATGGGATACTTCATATGCCATTGTCTGAACCTTGGATTTAGGGTGGACCACACCGAACCTCACCGAAATTACCAGCCAGGTTGAACTGCGTTTCACATCCCTGATCTCTGCATGCATCACCTCGGTCTATTGATGGACTACGATCTTGAAATGGAATGCATAGACTATCAAATGTCAACAAAAGCCATCATCAGCCAATTTACAAGGACAATTGCATCTATGTGAACTTCTGCAGTTAATCTAGGATGGACTTCAAAGACATTGGTCATTAATCTTGGTTCAAACAAAATCAATGTTTAAAGACTGACCCTTAACACTTTCTTAGTTTAATAATTTTAAACCATGACTTTATACAAAAGTAATATTTACATTAATGTCATGATGTTAGCCATAGGGGAACCGGCCCCCACAGTGAGTGTGGTTTTTCCCAAGGTTATTTCTCTCCATTAATCAACATCTTATGAAGTTTTGTGTTCCTTGCCACAGTCGCTTTCAGCTTGCTCACTGGGGTTATTAATACAATTATCATTTAATTACTTATTTTTAAACACGATAAACATGACAACTCATTTTATTACTACAGTCCTCTACGGACAAGTTGGAGAAAGAATCGCCAAGAGACTATTTGTCAAATTCGTCCATATTTACAATATTTGTTAAAGTTAAAATATTTCATAATATATGACTGTCCCTTTAAATATTTATATATGTACACATTTATTACACTAACAAGATTACTGCAATGTGTTACACGTGTTTATATGCGCTAGTATGATTTACAAGTATTTACATTGATATGTATAACAAACGCTAAAATGCTACAGTCTCTTTAAGAGAATCAACAGTTCTGTGAGCAAATATTTACAGTTGTGGTACCACGCTAGTTGACCATTTAAATCTCTCCTGTGGTATAAACGCAGATGTTGTTATCTCGGTATTGAAGATTTCTGGTGCATATTAACAAGATAGATGGTGAAGGGTGGCTTTTCCCTAATCAGTGCAATTATGTATAATGCATTACAGTATTTTTCTGCAATCATGTTATTCTGTTTATTCCAGTTCACATAATTTTACGCATATATTTCTTCCTCTATTTTTTAGACCACACACACACACACACACACACGCACACCACTTTAATGGATATTAAAACCCTTTACACTTGGATTGTCAGTAAGGACCTGGAGACAGAATCCATGGCAATGGAAAAATATACATCAATATAAGAACAAGTTCAGTCTCACCTACAATTTTGGCCATTCGAGCAGGAAAGAGTCATTATCATGGCAACACCAGAGCACAGCATTCCCAAGTCTGCATCTGCTTCCTTCCATCTTCCACACAGAGCAGTTCAGAGGTCTCATCACTTAGATGATTACATAGTTAATTATGCTGGTAAATCATCCATAAAGACTGTCAGACCCAAAGAGCAGTCAAGACTGCTAGATGCCAGACAAAGCTTTTGGATAAAGTCCTGCTACATAGCACTCTTCGAGAATCTCCCCAGTCTTCACGAGCATCATCACAGCATCAAATACCTCAGACACAAATCCTGCAATAAGTAGAGAGGGAACAGCCAAAACCTGATGCCAGACCAAGTGATGTTAGCTCATACCTTCCTGGCTGCAGTCTGCTATCCCCAACCCCCTTTCTTTGAGGAGCTGTCACAAGTACTGACAAGAACCTAAATCAGGGGGCTCTCATTTCCAGTCACCAAAGTGAGTAAACAGTCCACTCTGTCCATGCAGCAATATGCCTCACCGTGCAGCACATTATCATCTGACACAATCTGAAACCCAGCCACATGACAGAAACCATTACCACCTGTCCCTGAACAGAAACCAAGCAGACCTACACAACTTCCTTACTACCAAGAACTAGGTAGTTCATAGTCAGTCTGCTTCAGAGATTGGGCCAATGCCACACCTTTCACACCCATTTACATGCTCTCAGATTAATGTTGATGGTTCCCAAAAGTAGAAGGCTCCACCTTCCCAGACTTCATTGAGGAGGAAAGAGCCCAATATGTGGAACTCCGGATGGCTCTGGGCAAACTGCTTCACCCCCCACTAACAGAGCATTATAAATACTCTATCCTTCTCAAACACGTGAAGGTGCAAAATGCCCACAGTATTAGCACACGCAGAGTTAGCCATGCCTTAGACCAATGATCTGCAAACCCTCAACAGAATGTATGGCTGGACTAACCAGTTTGTGTTAAGGCAAATAGAGACTCTGGAGAACTTACCACCCATTCAAGCTGGTGATGAGCAGGCGTTTGATGATTTTTCCCTCGTTCAAGCCATAGTCGGCATGCTGCCCAAGCCCTGAGGGAGGATGGGTTTGAGGAGCTGCACCGTGGGTCAAATGTGAAATTCCTAATAAACAGACTGCCCTGCTCACAACAAGCACAATTCAGAAGAATCACCTCAAGGCCAACCCAGAAAAGACTAAGTGTCTCCTCATTGAGTTTGCATATTGGCTGCAGCTGGAAGTCTACTGCATGGAGTTTGACCTGAACGATGAGGCCATAACTACAAAGATGGATCAAAGAGCATCAACACGGGGACAGAGCAGGCAAAACACCATACTGCACTGAGCAGAGCAGGGGCCACAGAACCACTATCTAAATCCAGTGTGACTCAACACAAAGCACTCCCCAAGCCCAAATCCATCTGTACATACTGCAGTGCAGAATACCACCTCAGCCAGTCTATCACTTTTGGAGCACTCAAAGGAGCATATAGTTGGCTAGATTAAAGACAATAAGCAGTGCTGGAGATGTGCATGCCACCATGTGTCCAAAGACTGTGACCTTAAGAGGCTCTGCCATCTATGCCAAGCTAAGCACCTTTCCATACTCTACAACATCAACCAGAGGAAATACCAGTTGATTAATGAAAGCTGCAGCCTTTCCGACTGCAACACAGTGAATCTCTTCCTAGACCAACCTTGCTGCAGTGGCAAAGTGTTCTTGAAGGTTGTTACTCTTCATCAACAGCAGAGGGCTTTAGGAACATTAGCAGTACTTGATGGCTCGTAGCGCACCATTCTGCTTACCACAGCTGCACAACACCTCAGCCTAAAGGTTAACCTGAACAAGTTAAGGTTTAAAATCTAGGGATCCTTTTAGTGGATTATCTTGGATTGGCATAGTGCAATTACTCATTTACTGTTCTCCAGGAGAGATACAGATATTTCAGAGGAATCCCAATACCCCCGCTGCTCCTCATTTGTTCAGATCACACTGAGCTCACCACCCAAACTGAGCCAGTGCGACTGGGCCAAATTACTAGGTTGTAGGATATTTGGTATGCGACATTTAGGAGGGAAATTTAAATTGCCCTCATTCTCAAACCATTATATGTAAAGATATTTTGTATGCTAAATTTAGCAGGGAATTTAGGGTCTAGAAATATGTGAGCTATATTAAACTGTCCTTATTGTACATTATTAGGTAATGAACTGTATAATGGAATTAGTCGCATTCGACAACCATTATAAATTAGATATATGACAAATAACTAGATTATTTGTCTAAATAGATGCTCCACCATTAAAATTATAATACAACGTTTCGTTGTATCCACTTCCAAATTCTACTGTAAGGAATTAGCTTTAATAAGTGAATTACGATTAATTCACTTATTGGAGTGATATTATTCTCATAGCTTATTGAAAATAATATCACACGTATTTAGGTACAGCTTTGAAGCTAAATCTTGTCATCTTTGAACACAGACAAACTTTATTACTATTCTAAACATAAATCTAATCTAACACATATATACATAAAACAGGCTGGTGAAGAGTGTGACAGAACGTGAAATAAATCAGTACAGTGAAAATGAACTTTACGTGGTCTGTTGACAATACTTTAAGCCAATAACAATTTCAGCCTTTGAGTCTACATCGATTTGCTATCGGATTATCCAAATTATTTAATTAATAATTTAATTTAATTTTACATACTAAACATGACAATTTTTTCATGGATATTATACATGTAGGTAACAAAACATGAACACAAAATATGTATTACAAAATAATACTGGTTAATTGGTTATACAACATGGATGAAACATTACATACATTTTAAAGAGGTAGATCAGGCTATAATCATTCATTTTTAAGTTATACAAGTTACCACAGTTCAAAGCAATTTCAGAATTACCTAGCAAGACTAGGTATTGTATAAATCGTGGATTTAAATCCATTCTGTACATTTTAGAGGGCTAAATCTGTAAAGTATTGTGATTTTGCGTAAAATGTTCCTGGATTAAGATGAAATGTCTTAGTATTCGAGTCGTGCAAATCTGATGGTCTTTTGTAACCTTACACAGAAAAGCCTGGTTTAACTATGTGTGGGGGTTCAGGAGGTCAGGCTGAGGGGCCTTTCTGACCAAAGACACTTTTGCTTTAAATTAGGTTGTTTAGAGTGTCTTGACCATTTTATTGTCCAAAGACAGGCCTTCAGCAGGAAGTTGAGGCTTGGTCCGTTACTTTATGATGCTGCGGAATTCCAGGATTAAATGGGTAAATCCTAGATTCAAATCATATATTTTCAATTCTTCTGCATATATTTAATCCAACAACGTCCATCCAAACACCTTCAGGAAAGACTCCCAATCTCATTGTGTGTTCACATCCAGTCAAAAGGTTATGGCAGATGGACTTACCATTGTGAAAAGGTAGTGACAAGGTCCCAAAAAGACCAAGAAGCTTTGAATATGCTGGAGACTAGAGGTCTGCACGGGCCTTAAAATTAATTCTGAACCCAACCTGTATCCAAGACCGTGTGACCCTACCCAACCCGAATGATACCGGCAGATTATAAGCCAGAACCTGACACGAAATTTCTTACGATCTAATTTCTTCTAGCAAGTACCGTTGCAATAGGATGTATTATATGTAAGCATATGGGCAAAATTCATAACAGTACTGAAACAGTAAACATACACAGTATTAACAAGGCACAGCAGCCCCTTTAGTACACTAAAGCAGAAGGGGGGGAAATCATTGCCATACCATTTATACCACTGAAAACAATCCAGACGCAGTGCAAAGAATGAATCAGAGTGCAGATGTCTTAACATGCGTTTCTGACAATTTGAAGTTCTTTTTAACCTGACATGGTGTTTAAAATTTGACGGTTGAGACAAGGTGCAAATGTCAAAAGACATTCGTCCAGCATTCATCTAGGAAAACAGAACGGAAACAAAAGTGGATGAGTGACAACAGTAAACACACACCTGGGACTGTTGTAATGATAATGGACCACCAGCTTCCTCTGGCCCTGTGTCCTGTCGGTAGAGTAATGACTACATACCCTGAATCAGATGGCTATGTTCGCTCAGTAGATGTCCAAGTTAAGAATAAATATTACCATTGACAAGTAGCTCATCTCAAACAACCAGCCAGATTATGACAATCTAACATCCCTCTCTACAGTAGCTACAGCAAATGTAGGGACAGCTGTAGAAGAGGGTGTACAGCTGTGCCCTCGAATGACCCGAGTCATGTCCAAGTACTGTTCTCCCAGGAGATCAGCCAATGGGGACTCAGCACCAGGTGCAATGTATAGAGCAGGTGAGACTCAGCAGCATCTTTGGGGGAGCCCCCCTTAGTGATCAAGCGTTGATTATGCAGGAAGACAGCCAATCAGCTTGGCCCAATGATACAGTGACCAAAACATTCTGGACTGGTTTGCAGATTCAGAGAAAGCTAGAAAGTGAGCAAAAATGCTTGTCCTTGCTATCCATCCCATTTAGTTTTTTTTATTTGTGTGCACCCACGATTGAATGTTTATTCATCTTGCATTGGCTGAAGCTGCTGTTATTGTTTATATTTACATTTAGTCGTTTAGCAAATGCATTTATCCAAAGCAACTTACAAATTCATTGTCATACGACGTTCAAAAACATCTACAGTGTTGTACTGACAAGCTCTCAAGGTGGCTGGAGTAGTATACAGTTGAAGTCAGAAATTTACATACACTTAGTTTGAAGTCATTAAAACCCATTTTTTAACCAAACCACAGATTTCATATTAGCAAACTTTAGTTTTAGGACATCTACTTTGTACATGACATGAGTCATTTTTCCAACAATGGTTTACAGACAGATTGTTTAACTTTTAACTGACTATATCACAATTCCACTGGGTCAGAAGTTAACTGTGGTTAACTGTGAAAATTATGTCAAGCCTTTAGGCAATTAGCCAATTGGCTATCTGAAGTCAATTGGAGGTGTATGTATTTTAAGACCTACCTTCAAACTCAGTGCCTCTTTGCTTGACATCATGGGAAAATCAAAAGAAATCAACCAAGACCTCAGAAAAAACTAAACAAAAATGTAACCGTTTGGCCATAATGACTATTATTATGTTTGGAGGCTTGCAAGCTGAAGAACACCATCCCAACAGTGAAACGTGGGGTTGGCAGCATCATGTTTTGGGGGTGCTTTGCTGCAGGAGCAACTGGCATCATGAGGAAGGAAAATTATGTGGATATATTGAAACAACATCTCAAGAAATCAGCCATGAAGTTAAAGCTTGGTCCAAGCTTCCAAATGGACAATGACCCCAAGCATACCTCCAAAGTTGTGGCAAAATGGCTTAAGGACAACAAAGTCAAGGTACTGGTGTGGCAATCAAAAAGCCCTGACCTCAATCCATCAGAAAATTTGGGGGCAGAACTGAAAAAGCATGTGCGTGCAAGGAGGCCTACAAACCTGACTCGGGTTACACCAGTTCTATCTGAAGGAATGGGACAAAATTCCAGCAACTTATTGTGAGCAGCTAGTGGAAGGCTACCCAACATGTTTGTCCCAAGTTAAACAATTTAAAGGCAATGCTACCAAATGCTAACAAAGTGTATGTAAACTAAACTCACATTTATGTACAAACACCATGTAAAAGTGAATTTTGCATAATTGGTCTCCTTTAAGTTTACAAAGCTTTTAAAGACACAGTATATATGCACAGTATATTGCATTACAGTGTTTTTCTTCAAACATGTTATTCTGTTTATTCCAGTTCACTTAAACTTGTGTATATACAGTAAAAGTCAGAAGTTTACATACAAACAAATTTTTTAACCACAGATTTCATCATAGCAAACTACAGTCTTGGCAAGTCGCATGACACAGGTAATGTTTCCAACCAGAATTGTTTCACTTTTAATTGACTATATCACAATTCCAGTGGGTCAGACATTTACATACACCAAGTTAACTGTGCCTTTAAGAAGCTTGGAAAATTTCAGAAAATGATGTCAAGCCTTTAGGCAATTAGACAATAAGCTTCTGATATGCTAATTGGCATCAATTGGAAGTGTACATGTGGATGTATTTTAAGGCCTACCTTCAAACACCTGCATTACACAAGCAGACTCAGAACAACTCTACAGTATTTGGGTAGGGGTGTCACACTTAGTGACTGTTGTTGCTGATTAGGGTTGGATGACCTTCTCCATAGTCATATCATCCTATCATCAGCCTGTGAGACTGCCAATACCCGATATGATCATCTGTGCATTCTCTATCGGTCGGGTATTTGATTGTCTGGCAAAATACATCAGGAGTGTGAATAAATTTGCTTTGTTCCCTCCTTCACGATCCACTGGCATCATGCTGACAGATGAGGAAGCATAATTAAAATTACAGTAATGATTGTTTAACAACAAACTTTGATACTAAACTAAAACTACTTGTCAGCTAACATTGCATACTGATAGACACATAGAGCTACATATACTACCGAACTATACCAGACAGTTTACTGTTGCACTGCAGTTATGTTGCACTATTGTATGTTTTGTATGCCATATGTTGTACTACGATCAAGATACCAGCGTATTTGCTTAAATTTATACTGTATACCTGTCTTTTAGTATAAAGAGAAGATCATTGAAATTATTTTAAAGTTACAAAGCAAGGTAGCTTACAATTTGACAGCGTTATCAGGCAAAATCAAGTTAGCTGCCAAAATTAAAAAGATCAATCCTTATGGCAGTGTTTCCCAACCACTGTGCTGAATGATTGTCAGGTGTGCTGTGGAAAATTATCAAATTCCACAAAATACATAAATGCATGAAAAAAAAACAACAAATAATAATACTAAGGGATCCAAACTCCTCACCTTTCAGAGAAATACGCCATTTTTAAACCATTATCGGTCACTTTTGTGATTGTGAAGATCAATGATTAATGTGTAAAAGTGAGTGAGACTTATACACGTTAAGGGTCATCACGTGACTCGAGTCAGTGCTGCAGAACACATTGAAGTCTATGAAGTGACGTCACACCAAAGTGTTTTTCACACATACATTTTTTCTTCACTAATAATGTCTTTGAGAGTACTAAGCAACAAAAAATATTTAAAACCGTCCAAATTTGTGAAGGTTTAATGTCTTGTAATTTCTTCATTAAATATTACCTTATCATTTATGAATATCAGAGACCCCAGTTATTGAACTAATTTAAATTCACCAAGAAAACGCTTAGACCTAAACCTAAACAAGACCTTTTATTTCTTTCTGCTATCAAAGCAACTGCAAGCTTTTTTCTCCCTTCCAAATACATGTTCACAGTGTTTCATCAGACCAGAGGACATTTCTCCAAAAAGTAAGATCTTTGTTCCCATGTGCATTACAAACTGTAGTCTGGCTTTTTCATGCCAGATTTGGAGCAGTGGCTTCTTCCTTACTGAGCAGCCTTTCAGGTTATGTCGATATAGGACTCGGTTTACTGTGGATATAGATACTTGTCTACCTGTTTCCTCCAGCATCTTCACAAGGTCCTTTGCTGTGGTTCTGGGATTGATTTGCACTTTTCGCACCAAACCATGTTAATCTCTAGGAGACAGAATGCGTCTCGTTCCCGAGCGGTATGATGGCTGCATGGTCCCAGGGTGTTTATACTTGCATACTTTTGTTTGTACAGATGAATGTGGTACCCTCAGGCATTTGGAAATTGCTTCAAAAGGATGAACCAGACTTGTGGAGGTCCACAATAGTTTTTTTATGAGGTATTGGATTTTCCCAAGCAAAGTTAAGGTAGGCCTTAAAATACATCCACTGCTACACTTCCCATTCAAATACACCTCCTATCAGAAGCTAATTAACCAATTGTCTACAGGCTTGACATCATTTTATGGAATTTTCCAAGCTGCTTAAAGGCACAGTTAAATTAGTGTATGTAAACTTCTAACACACTGGAATTGTGATATAGTAGGGCTGGGCAATATGGCAAAAAATATTATCACAATATTATTTTTTATATCATTCGATATCGATATTTATTACGATATTGAGACACATTTGCAAAAAATTTTTTTCATTTCCAAAAAAAGAAGAGAAAACGAAATCCTAAAAAGCCTAAATAGTCTTTACAAAACTGCATTGGGGGACCACACACCGCCAATGCAGTGGAGTCTGAGGGATCTACTATGAGAATATTACAATATTTTATAGAGTTTATCAATTGAGTGCAGTTGGATATGAATGTTATAAGATGATCTGTTCATTTTGAATCATAATGACAGCATATATATATATACTGTATGGGGGTTCAAGGGATCTCCAGAGAGAAACTTTTGAAAAAGTAAAAGTCTGAATGGACCATTTTTCTATTTTCATTTAAGTGAGAAAGACTAGGCTACAAACTAGTAATTGTTTTGTCTTTCATCCTTGTAAGAGATGATGACATCTGAATAATTTCACAAAATTAGAACTGAAATCTATTTGTTTATTATTAAAGGCTTGGAACATACGAATTAATAAAACTAAATTTAGAAAAGAACTTTATGGTCTAAAGGCGCTCTGGAAACACACACCTCTTGTTTACGCACATGTGGGGAAAAGAGGATGCGGGTGTGGCCCAGGACAGGGCATCAGTGAAGCGTGTTTCAGTGCTAGAGAAAAATATTCAAGAATACAGCGCAGAAAGATCAGATATGATGTAACTGGCACTGTTGTTTTGTCGCGCTGCTCACTAGAAACAAGGGGAGGGCATAACCGTCATCATGATATCTTGCAGTCAAGATGGAATCAATCTGGGATCTGGAACGCAGTAACCTGCGTAGGCGGGGGGTAATAGCAACTTCATATAGTCTGAGGCTGCGTTTCCACTGAAGCGTAAGAAATCCGCATAAAGCCACTCCCAACGCTAGGGAACCGCTTGCCCCGCGCTGCTGTCAATTTTACAATCCGCCTCGCGTGCTTGACGCTTGGCTTCCATAGGAAGGAATTGAAAGCACTCACTCACATTCGCTCAGCACGCACCAGTGGAACCATACGACAAGAAAGCCAAACTGCTAGTGTTTTTAGCAACAAGCATGTCTATGTGTAGAACACAGGCTAAATATCGCCCAGCCCTATTATATAGTCAATTAAAAGTGAATCAATCGGTTTCTAAACAATTGTTGTAAAAATTACTCATGCCATGTACAAAGTATATGTCCTAAATGACTTGCCAAAATTATAGTTTGCTAATATTAAATCTGTGCCGTGGTTAAAAAAATGTTTTGTAATTATTTCAACCTAAGTGTACTTGTTGTTGGTCTCCTCTTCTAGCCAGCTGCCACTGAAACACATTTCAAACCATGAAAATATAACTGTGAAAATAGAGCATTTTCCAAACTTTAAAAACTCAAAGTCTACAAGGAGAATATAACATTGAACATTTATTTTTATATCTGCAAATTAAAAGCAGAGAGCTAGAGGGGTCTGTCAGTAGCAATGTGATCTTTGATGTGCAAATAGTTAATTCTACATTAGACTACTCCTGCCACCAAATCTGGTTGATACTTAAGGTTCAGTGATTATTAGATGTGTTTTTCAAATGACGTTTTACCTTAATTTATTTAAATAAATAAACACAATAATGATGAATGAACACAAACCTCTTTGTTCCTCAGTATCTTCATCTTTCATGGCATATGAACTGCATGGTTCTGGATAACTCATGTCCTCACTCTCTTCTTTAATAAACATCATTTTACAATGATTTATCACGCAGATAACACCTGGAGTTATTCCTGTTCGTGTTGAAACAAGTCTTCACGTTTAGAATGAGAATATTCGCGGGATTTTACGGATGAACTTCCATACTTCTATACGCACTATGTAAGTATCGAGATTCTTAAACTGTCCGGATTACACGGAGTTACATTTAAATTCTGATGTTGGATATTCGGACTCGGGTTTGCGACTACACCGCTTAATATTGTCCCATGCCCCGAAGATAGTATTTAAACAAACAAGTTTTCTTGTTTGTCACAGTCTTCCTCTTCTTCTTTTTTTAATGGCGGATCGCAAACTACAAAAGTGCATTACCGCCATCTACTGCTGTCTCTCGCTTAAGCATCATTCTTTATCATGAAAAAAAAAAAAAAAAAGAATGTGACAGTACCATATAAATATGTAATTTCTAACAAAATTATTTTGCTTCTTTTGGATTGACTTAAAAATAGACATGACAACAACAGTTAACAAAAAAACATTTAGAACGTATTTTACTAAAAAAAAAAAAAAAAAAAAAAAAAAAAAACAGGCTAGCCTATATCAGAAAATTACAAATCCATCCATTACCTCATAAATATTTTAGCAAAGTTTTATATTCACAAACCAAGAGTCACTCAGAAAAAGCCTCTTCATAGGGGCTATTATTTTTCTATTTCATTTTATTTAACATTTTCTACACTATGTAGCCTACTTGTTCCCTCAGTTTTAAAATACTTCATGTTGTTACTGGTTCAAAGCCCAGAGCAAATGAAGCTTAATGTTTGTTTTTTTGTTTGTTTGTTTTTGAGTTGTCAAAGTATGCAATAGACTGGCATGTCTTAAGGTCAATATTTGGTCAATAATTGCAAAAAATAAACAGCTTTCTCTAGAAACTCATCAGACAATCATTGTTTTAAGGAATTTAGGACACACAATGCTTGAAATTGCCAAAAAAAAAAAAAAAACTGAAGAATTCCAACACAGGTGTACACTAAAGTCTTCAAAGACAAAGGACAACTGTCTCTAACAAGAACAGAAAGAGATGTGGAAGAGCAGATGTACAGCTAAACAAGAGGATGTAATATAGATCAGTGTCTCTAGTTTGAGAAATAGACGCCTCACATGTCCTCAGTTGACAGCTCCATGAATAGAAAAGAAAAGCTACTTTTGAAACAGAAAAACAAAAAGAAAATGTTAGAGTGGGCAAAGAAACACATACATTGGACCAGTGGCGGCTCCTCAAAAAATTCTCAGGGGGGGCAATTTTTCTTATAATGATTAAAGTGACACATTCAATGGGTACAGATTTCCCCTCTAGCTACGTAAGTTACAGGTGGAAAGCTATGTAAGAAATTAGCATCCAGGAGCCTTCATAAGCAAAAATGACATGGCTCCGCAGTTAATTATTCCACTTATTCATTACTTACATTAATCCAATGTTGTGTGATGTAAAATAGCTAAACAGGACACATTTTAAAAAAGATATGTCCAGCAACAACATAAAGACGGGGGCAGCATATAAGTCAATGCCAGAAGCATTTATTGACTGATCTCAAAAGTATTGGCTTACAAAAGCAAGATAAGTTATTACAGTACAAATAATCAAGGGTGTTCTTTCACATTCCTCAACACTGCATAAATAATCTGCATTTCCATAAATGAAATATCAGCTGAAAATACAAGTAGACAAATTGTTGAGAGAAGTGGATCTTTAGAACTACATTTTCTGGAATGTTGGATATCACCAAAGTGCTACTTAATAAAAGAAAATTAGCGTTGTCCCAAATAAGTGAATGAACAAGTGAGGCTTGACCTAGTGTGGTCTGTGCATCTTGGCTTTACACATTGAAGACCAAACCAGAATGATGAGGTGCTGCCAAGTTTAACCTAAGAATTCTGATATACACATTAATTACTTAAAAAAGGCCTCATGAGAGCATAATTCCCAACAAGCGAGCAGGAGCGTTTGAAAGAGGCTACTGAAAACATTGATGCAAGTTATTGGTAATAAGCAATTTGTATAGACTTCCATATTCTGCCCTCTTGTATAGATTTGTGAAAATGAACAGTGATAGACATTTAGCCTGAAAACAGCTTTTGAAAATAATTTCTAGAAAGGTAAACACAGCTATTTGTATGGCTTTGTAAATATGAACAACCATATTCTGGCCAATTGTATAGATTTGTAAAAATGATCATGAACAGATATTTTTTTAATGAACGAATGAATAAAAAATAACTATTTAAAACAACATCAACTGTGAACTGATTTGGTGTGTGTGTGTGTGTGTGTGTGTGTGTGTGTGTGTGTGTGTGTGTGTGTGTGTGTGTGTTAAAGAGACAGACAGGGAGAGAGAGAGAGAGGCTACATTATTTGTACTGAAACTGTGCTCTTCTCTCTTTCAATGCAGCAAAGCGGTCAATGACTTTCTCAATTAAATCAGGCATGTTGAGGACTAATTCCCTCTCCATGGAAAGCATGGCCAGTGCATTCAGATGTTCCTGGCCAGTTGAATTTCACAGGAATGTCTTAACTCGTGTCAAAGTTGAGAAACATCTCTCAGCTTCAGCTGTTGTCATGGGAGTAGTTATGAGGATGTTCAACAGAGTCACAGTCTCAGAGAATGTCTCCTGGAGGTTGTAGCTCATGAGAACCTGGTACAGTGCCAGTGCACCACAGCAGCCCTTGAATTCAGGATTCTCATAGATCAGAGAGAGGTCTTGAGCTTTGCCTTGTTCAGCATGGGGTATGCATTCACAGTGGCATTCAGAGCCTCATCAGGAAATGAATGGCAGTACATTTCAAACATATCTGCTTGCAGTAAGGTAGCACTCACAAGGTGGCCAGTGAAAGAGAACCTTGCTTTGGTGTGATCCAGGATGGTGTCGCAGACCTCTTCAGACAGCCTCTGCTCCTCCTCTTCTCTCAAAGACGTTCTGGGCCTTTTGGCTCCTGTTGCTACTTGCAGCTGCTGTTGAGAGGAGTCCCTGAAGGCAAACAGACCAATGTGTTTGTTAGGGTATGTACAGTACTGTAGTCTATGTGATGCACAGATATATCTGAAATGTATCTACGTATAGTACAAAGATTTCATTTCCACTTAAAATGGGCAGGGATGCATAAAGTCTTTAGTGTTTAAGTTAGCCTTTGTATCTCACCTAGCCTGGATGTTCAGCACAGTATACCATAGGCGTCGATTTCGATGGGGACGGTGGGGACGCGTACCCACCAGATTTCGTCATGAGTCATTTTGTACCCACCACTTTTTTTTGGAAAACCTCGAGCTCAATTTAGCCGTTCTGCTGCTGCGCTGACTACATGCTTCTCTGTTCATAACACTGCAACAACTGTAACATTGGGATACGGTCTAGGTTGGGGGAGGGGTGGCATTTGGAACTTGTTACTGTGGTGGTGGTGTAGTGGCTAAAGCACAGGGCTGCTAATCAGAAGGTTGCTGGTTTGAACCCCACGGCCACCATCATTGTGCCCTTGAGCAAGGCACTTTACTCCAGGTTGCTCCAGGGGGATTGTCCCTGTAATAAGGGCTCTGTAAGTCGCTTTGGATAAAAGCATCTGCCAAATGCATAAATATAAATGTAAATGTTACTTTGATTTGAATTCCCCGTGTCGGAATCACACATGATTGGGTGGTGCAGCTCAGCTGACGTGCCTGTTCACTTCACTTCTTCTCCTGGCCACCTGACTGGACAATTTTGTTCGTAGTGCTGCTGGCTGCCTGCTTGAACATGTGGAGGAGGTAACATATTAATTTATTCTTGACAATCAGTAAAAACTGATTTCTCATAGTTTTGACCAAGAGCAGCACGTAAGTAACAGTAAACAGTAAGCTTAGAGACTGTGCAGACTTGAGGGGCAGAGCAGCTAGCTGTAGTTAGCTTAGCTGACTCAGTTCGCAGCATTGTAGCATCTTCTGTGGAGCATTATTTGAAGTTCAGACCACATGAGTTCAAAAAGAATCCTCTATGCTACCCTCGGCCAGTCTTCCCATGTGTTGTATTTTTAACAAAGTACAACAATGGGCGATAGAAACGATATGCAACATAAACGATACAAAATTGGCCTACGATAGAGATTTTAATTCTATTGCACTATCGCTATAATGCATGTTGATGACGCAATCTACCCACGAAATTTAAACCCACGAGCTGCAACCGGCTGCAACGTATTCGTATTCGTTATTTTGGATAAACATGGCTGAAAGCGAAATGGAGGAACTGTGGAAAAAGACTGGTGCAACATTCATTATTTCTTGGTTCAGATTTAAGCTGTCCGACGAGCAACAGCAAACTATACTCTGTGTAGAGTGTGTGGGGCAACAGTTCCGGCTAACGCCTGTTTCACACATAGCCTACTCCGTTTGCAGTGCGTATTTTAAATGTTTTGCCACTTGCTTGAGCAACATATTATTACTTCTATAAAGATTTATAATATTACGTTTTTAAGTGTGAGTTTAAACGTGAATAGCCTACGTCGGTGAAAGAGTGTAGACGTATAACTACTGTATGTGTACAAATAGAATTGCAATGCTGAAACTTTTTTTATCTTATTTTATAAAAGACACCGCTAATAAAAATAGTGATTTGAAATAAAAAAATAGAGAATAAATGTGTTTGTGGTACAGCCGTAGTTCAGTTGCGCAATGCAAACCTATTTTAAGCTTTTTTCTTTGTTAAAGTCTCTGCAGCTAGTGTACTTGAATTTTATTTATCTGGAAACTTATGTTGTATAATTACAGTTTTGCACAATAAATGTTCTCAAAACTAGCCTATTTCTAGACACGAGGGGACCAAATACAGGCTAGGGGAACTAATATTAATGTTAAAAAACCTCAGAAAGTGAAAATTTCATGTCAGGGGACCTTTAAAAATACATTTAGCAGTTAGGCCATATCGCCCATCCCTGGAGTCGCGGCATTTGCGTGTTATTTTATGTAAACAGTGAATTATAAATGGTTAACTTAAACCAGGTAGGATCAGACGGTCGATTCAAACATGTGAGCGAGAGAGAGGTGGATTTATAAGAGCTTGTTATGACGGGTTAATTTCTGTTTGTTTTGTTTATATTTCTGTCACTGATGCCAATCCAATACATTTTATTATTGTCCTTCTTTATGCCAGCCAGTGTTGAGCTCCAGACCGGCTGCCTTTGTGTGTGGACTGGACTGAAAAGAGGTGGCCCGATCTGACCAGGTATGGATGTGAATTTAGCAGATTTTGAATTGCTTGCAAAAGAGAAATGAAGTGCTGCTTTTAAATTGGGCTACTATTTCTAGCAGAACACTGTGTGTGTGTGTGTGTGTGTGTGTAATTGATTGTAAAAAACAAAACAAAAATTAAGTGCATGTGAATTCAGCAGATATTAATGATTGCAAAATAGAAATTAAGTACTGCTTTTTAATTGCCATCTCGGTAACACTTTATAATAACGTTCAGTTGAAGTCATTTATAAGTGGTTAGTTAATGATGAACTAATAATTTACAAAACATTCAGAAATGATTAGCATGTGATGTACTCCCATTTTATGTATGTTTTGTAAATTCCGTTACAAGTAATTTACAAGTGATTAGTAAATGATTAACTAATCACTTATAAATGACTTATAACTGAATCTACAAAACATACATAAAATAATTAATGTATCACTTATTAATAATTTATGAATGCATATTCATCTTTTGTAAATGATTAGTTAATCATTTACTAATCACTTATAAATTACTTGTAATGGAATTTACAAACCTTGCATAAAATGTTAGTATATCACTTGCTAATCATTTATGAATGTTTTGTAAATGTTTAGTTCATCATTAACTAACCACTTATAAATGACTTACAACTTAACGTTATTATAAAGTTTTACCGCTGTGGGTAGCAGAACACAAAATGAACTTGTGTGAGTGACAAGCTGGACAACTATCTACTGAGTAAGTGAATTGACTTATGTCTCAGCAGGATTTGGAAAAACTTGTCCATGCTTTTATCTTTAGTACAACACACAAAAAAAAAAAAAAAAAAAACTAAAATTTTCCAAAGAGATGTGAACGCCTCTCGGATGTTCCAATGAAGGCCACAGCTATTTCTTTTTTGTCAATATTTAGCCATTTCTCCCTGTGGACATGGCAGACTGACACGCTGTTGAGCCGTGACTGTGCCATTGTGGAGCGGAGCCAGGTCTTCAAACGTCGCAGGGCACTGAAACTCCGCTCAGCTTCGCAAGAAGACACAGGGACCACAAGCAACAGCCTAACCAGAGCCCCCACTTGGTGAAACAGCCGTCTCACTTCTGGCACCATGGTCTTCAGGAACTGACTGACCTCCTGACAAGAATGGAACTGGTAGCTTGCTTTCAGCATAGCCAGTTGCATTTGCAGCAGCTCGCCGTCCAACTCCGGGTACAGCTCCACTGCCTCACTCGACTCTCCTGTCCGAAGGTGTTCCTCCAACTTGGCCAGATAGCCAAGGCCCTCCTGGCTAAATCTGTCATCCAGCTGAGTGACAGCTGTATCGGTGGCACAGAAAAACTGTGTGTACTTGGAAGTACTCCTCCACAGAAGACGGGATGTGACTGTTTGCTGGCCCACCATATCGGTTGGATGTTTTCCGTATATGTGGCAGGTTTATTGGCTCGCGATCAAAAGTTGAGGCGAGTTCTACCGCTCTCGAATAAAGACTCATAAATGAATCGCTTGTTCTCTTTGCCACAAAGGCTTTCTTGGTGCAATCCACAGCCCGTAACATCCCGCCAATTGATACTGCTCTCCCTTGCAAGCTTTTATTGAGACCTTCCAGCTTCAGCAGGATATCCTGCCCCATTACAAGGCCAAGGACGGTGGTGCCTTTGTGGAAATGGCCAAGAAGGCCTCTTGCTCGAGGAACTGAGACACTCCCTTTATCTGAAGCCATCTCCTCCAGTGCAGCCAGGACCACCTCATACTGTGTGAGGACCGACTTAATGGCTGGTGTATGCACAGTCCATCTTGTGGCACACAACAGCTTAATAGTGGTGAATGAGCCATTTTCAGATATGGCTATCTGTTTGAAGATGGTCTTGAACTTCCCAGACTGGCCAAACAAAGAACCCAAGTCATGGATCCATGTGAGGGCATCGCTCACAACTGGTGTGGATGAGGAGACTGCCTGAGTGACCAGGTTCACACAATGCGGCCCACAGTGGACGAAAATGGCAAGTGGCTGTACTCTGCGGACCAAAGCTTGCATCCCAGATATGTGCCCCGACATGTTTGCCTCTCCGTCATACGTTTGGCCACGAAGACCCGAGAGTGGGAGGTTGAGGCAGAGCAGCACATCGGAGGCAATTTTCCAAAGATGCGCGCCAGTTGTGGAAGAGGCCTTGTACATCCCCACAAACTCCTCCCTTGGCTCCAGGTCTTTGTCAACATAGCGGAGGCAGATGGAGATCTGCTCCGTTCCACTGATGTCCTGGGATCCATCCATTATGAGGGAGTACTGCAGTACAGGTAAGGCTGAAATTTTTTCAGCAATCCCCCTAATTATGGTGTTTCCCATAATGCTCAACATTTCATTTTGTATTTCAGGGCTGGTGTAGGGGTGATGCTTCTGCAGCCAGCTTGTCAAGTTGGGGTCATCCTCTGCCTTATCCCTGAGATAAGTCTGGATGTTTCCCTCCTCGTTGGAATGGCCTCTAAGAGCCAAGCCCTGTTTGGAGAGATACCTCACAGCACTTACAATTGGTAAGAGAGCAGACCTGGCTGCCTCTTGAGCACTTGCTGATGGGCTGCATAATTGCATTCTTACAGAATTTTGTAGATGCGTATGTGTGTTGACAGCTATAATGTGTGCCTTGCTGATCTCATGCCTACTGAAAGCTTCCCTACCCTTTCTCCAGTTTCTGAAGCCTGCCGATATGAATGTTGGTTCAGCACTTTTGGCCAAGGTGGAGGTTTTCTGCGCAAAGGTATTCATGCAATGAATACACAAAACCCCCTTTATTTGATGGCTATAGTGTAGCCAGGGGAACGCTTTGTACCAGCTGTCCTGGAACCTTAGTGTCCGATTAGGTAGGATTAGTGGCTCAATATCCCTTGCACTGGGCTGGTGCAGGCAGTCCAAAGGATGTTCGGGGTGGATCCCCTCATTTTGAGTAGCTGGCTGCTCCTGAAATGTAAGTAGTTCATTGGATATGAATGAAGGGGTAATTGAGTATTAGTTTAGTTAATGGCATCATTTTTGTAAATAGTTATTTCTGTAAATAATGCAGTAGTTTAGTAAGTGGAATCATTTTTGTAAATAGTTTGTTGTGTAAGTGAGTGAGTGAGTGGACAAGCTGGACAACTGTCTGCTAAGAAATACTGCCTATTCAGCCTTAAATGTGCCAAAGAGTTGTGTATGCCATGTTCCAATGAAGGTAATGGCTATTTGCTGTGTGGACAGTGTGTGCTGTGTAAGGGATAATGTAGAGCGAGGCGGTTGTTATAGCGAATACAACCCCGACAGGCTGATCAGGACCCCAACGCGATATAAATATTAATATATAGCTATATTCGCTATAACAACCACCTCGTTCTACATTATCCTGCTTATTACATGGCTACCTACCAAATAAATCAATAATTTGACACAAAATATTGATTTAAAAAGGAGTTTATTGATTTAAAAACGATTGTATTGCTTCCGCTAAAGAAAATAGTCTGTTCCGTCTCTGAACTGTGTCCATGGCAACGCCCTGTTATCAAGAAATAACAGACCGCATTCTACATTAGAATTCAACCAAGCCATGTAATAAAAATAGTTATTTGTGTAAATAATTCTTGAAGTGTAGTTAGTGGTGTAGACTAGTAGGTTTATGAAGAGGTTTTTAAGAAGTGTCTAGCCTACTCATTTCACATCTTTCAAAGGGTTAATCCATATAGACTTTAACATGTACATAGAATAAACCTACTCCTAGACTAAAGACTTTCTGTCTAGGACTAGGTTTATTCCATGTGCAAGAAATCAACTCCATATGGATTAATCCTTCAAAGGATGGATGACTGAGGAGGTTTCTGTTTTATGTGTTACTAGTGCATGCCCATCCTCATAGGTGGTCCCGCTACTAATTACTTTGGTGTACAGCTCTGGGCCTACTTAACAAACCCAGCTGGCTCTTTATGATGCAACAATGCAAGAGTGCCACACACACACACACACACACAGATTTTGTGATTTAATATATACACTCACCTAAAGGATTATTAGGAACACCATACTAATACTGTGTTTGACCCCCTTTCGCCTTCAGAACTGCCTTAATTCTACGTGGCATTGATTCAACAAGGTGCTGAAAGCATTCTTTAGAAATGTTGGCCCATATTGATAGGATAGCATCTTGCAGTTGATGGAGATTTGTGGGATGCACATCCAGGGCACGAAGCTCCCGTTCCACCACATCCCAAAGATGCTCTATTGGGTTGAGATCTGGTGACTGTGGGGGCCATTTTAGTACAGTGAACTCATTGTCATGTTCAAGAAACCAATTTGAAATGATTCGAGCTTTGTGACATGGTGCATTATCCTGCTGGAAGTAGCCATCAGAGGATGGGTACATGGTGGCCATAAAGGGATGGACATGGTCAGAAACAATGCTCAGGTAGGCCGTGGCATTTAAACGATGCCCAATTGGCACTAAGGGGCCTAAAGTGTGCCAAGAAAACATCCCCCACACCATTACACTACCACCACCAGCCTGCACAGTGGTAACAAGGCATGATGGATCCATGTTCTCATTCTGTTTACGCCAAATTCTGACTCTACCATCTGAATGTCTCAACAGAAATCGAGACTCATCAGACCAGCCAACATTTTTCCAGTCTTCAACTGTCCAATTTTGGTGAGCTCTTGCAAATTGTAGCCTCTTTTTCCTATTTGTAGTGGAGATGAGTGGTACCCGGTGGGGTCTTCTGCTGTTGTAGCCCATCCGCCTCAAGGTTGTGCGTGTTGTGGCTTCACAAATGCTTTGCTGCATACCTCGGTTGTAACGAGTGGTTATTTCAGTCAAAGTTGCTCCTCTATCAGCTTGAATCAGTCGGCCCATTCTCCTCTGACCTCTAGCATCAACAAGGCATTTTCGCCCACAGGACTGCCGCATACTGGATGTTTTTCCCTTTTCACGCCATTCTTTGTAAACCCTAGATATGGTTGTGCGTGAAAATCCCAGTAACTGAGCAGATTGTGAAATACTCAGACCGGCCCGTCTGGCACCAACAACCATGCCACGCTCAAAATTGCTTAAATCACCTTTCTTTCCCATTCTGACATTCAGTTTGGAGTTCAGGAGATTGTCTTGACCAGGACCACACCCCTAAATCCATTGAAGCAACTGCCATGTGATTGGTTGATTAGATAATTGCATTAATGAGAAATTGAACAGGTGTTCCTAATAATCCTTTAGGTGAGTGTATATGTTTGATTTTGTTCATGAATCCCACCTGCACTTCATCTGTGCTCTGTTCTTGAACACACTCAGCTTCAGTCTGTGGTTGCATGTGCTGTAAAAGTATGCCAAAGTTTGCGGTTTATGTGTAATGTTGCTTGTTTTATGATTATTGTTGCTGTCTGTTTATTTGAATTGTATAGGTTTTTTCTCCAGATATATGCAGACCTCACCTCGTCATGCTCATCGGTCTGTTCATGCCTGTCTTTCTTTCTTTCAGATGGACCTGGGACCTGTTCCTGATATAAACCAAATGTAATGTAACTTCTTTCAATGTATTGTTGTTCATTAACCTGTACCTGTCATTTTTTTCAGTTGTGTGTTGACCTCACCTCTTCATTGTCCACCAGTTCCCGATGACCAGTAAGTTCTTGTCCCTGATATAATGTAAACAATACAGTGAAGATGAATGGTAACTTGACTGATTTTGCCCTAATTTTTATAGTGATTTTTATTTTTTATAATGCCTGGAATTCTCCTTTTTAGGACTTTGTTTCTGTTTTTAAATGTGCTACCTCACCTTTTCACTGTCTTCCACCAGTTCCTGCATTTCATTTACTTCTGCACTTAGTTCCTGTTTCTAATAAAACAAATAAAAAAAAGATTGATAACTCCATTGATTTTCTCTTGTTTCATTTTTATTGTGTTTTTTTATGGTGTACACCCAACAGTCTACAGCAGTTCTTGTAATGTCTTCTCTTCTCCAAACGTAAATGTAATAATTAATATTAAGTAATTGGCATTTTTTGTAAACAATATGGGTTTCAAGTGTGATGGTATGGTAAATATTATACAGCTCTTACATTTAGTGGCGGGTCTTTTAAGCAAACTGTGTGCTGCTGGTAACTGTTAGCTAGCGAATAACCTTGTCTGTCAAAAAAAGTGACAGGTTGGGTTATTCATTTAGCCGATAATAAGATACCGGCACTAGGGCACTTACTGTCTGCTTGGCTTTAAAAAAAGCTCTGATGTCCTGTCCACTTCTTTTTGACATGATGCTGCTGGTATAATTCTCGCTGACTATCGCGCTCCTTTTTTAACCCTTTCACACAAGTTTAAAATATTCTGTCTGACCACCCAGCGTGAATATTTCAAGGTGACCGTTATTTAGAAATGTGTCACTATGGTTTCCATGGTGACGCGTCATCGCTTGTGACGTAGGCCTACGAGACACCGCAGCCACAACAACATTGAATGAATGATGATCTGCTTTTGTCATTTTCCCTTTTTATTCAAAATATTCACAAATTTGTTTGCTATATCATGACATATCTGATTGTCCGATTGTCAAATATATGCAAGTGGATGTGTTTTGTTAAACATCTTTATTTTTCATTATTTGGTTGGTGATCACTGATCGTTGTTTAGGTACATTAAACCAGGTTAAGCTTTTTCCTTAGGCTCTAATGAAGCAAAAACGCCTAATGTCAGATTACGTACATAATAATTTGACGTTTGGTCCGATTTTTTGACCGTTTTGAGTGGTTATGAGGAGCAATATGAGAGAGAAATTTGGTAATCATTGTTTACATTAAACCACATCATGTCATATTGTCAACATGGTACTTATCTTATGAAGCAGAATAGTGGGTCATACTCATGTCTAATGCTTTTTGAAAACCAAGGCTTTCTACATAAAACGAGTCAGACATCACATTTTTGTATACATTTTTATTTATTTACATTAGTAAGCTACAGTACATCGTCTTTCAAAACATGACCTGCGCGAAAGAGAAAAAAAAAATGAATGCGTCATTGTACCCAGCACTTCTGAAAATGCACTTCCGAATGCATCTCTGTCCCCAGCACATTTCAAACCAAACTGACGCCCATGCAGTGTACAGTATATAAAGTGAGCTAGATTACACCACTGGCCATATATAATGAGAATAGTGTCATTTCTAACACAAATGCAGTCTCCTTTCATGCATACATTTTCAAATGACAAAGCTCTGCTTTGAGAACGATCGAATGATATTGTTTAATCTTAACTTATGGCCTGCACACTGCTTGTGAAGCTGTCAAGGGCACGTTTGATGAAGACAGCATCGATGTCCTTCTTCTGGAGCTTCTGGTACAGAGTATCGACTTGGGGCATGATTTTGTGAAAAAGCCACAGGAAAAAAATGAAATCTTCATCATGTAGCATCCTCATGTAGCCAAATGCCTCTCTCACTGTGGGCTGGTCAAATGAACCCAATGAACCTGTCCTGATGGCTTGAAAACATTGAATGAGGTCGTCTCAATTCTCGTAGACAGTGTTCATGACTCTGCTGTTGAAGTTCCACCATGTCGTGTGGATGAAGCTTTGGGCGGTCTTCGTGCAACAGTCTGGTCAAGAATGCTGGTCCGTTTGGGTGACCGGGAAAAAAAGTTGCAATCCCGCTCAGATCGGAAAAGAAAATATTAACTTTTTTGATGCGAGAAGTAGCTTGCTGCATGATCAAATTCAGCTGATGCGCATAGCAATGCACATAATGGGTATTCTTGAAATGCTCCCGCACCTTTTGCTGCACACCAGCCTTCTCTCCCCTCATCACACTGGCTCCATCGCTTGCGCAATGAGTTTAACTTTCTCGTCATCGGCAAAAAGACCGTTCAGTCTCTCCAAAAGCACACTGGCAATTGAGGTTGATTCCGAGATGGGAAGAAACTCAAAAAAGCGTTCCTGCACTTTATGGTTGCTATCGATGTACCTCAGCACAAGCACCAGCTGTGTCTGTGTAGAAACATCTGTGGTCTCGTCAGCTTGTATGGCTACGAAGTTCGCCGACTTCACCTCCTCCACAATATGTTCCCTCACGACCGCTAGCATACACTCCAGTAGCTCGTTTTGAATTGTCATTGATGTGCCCTTGAAAACTTTTGCATTTTTAAGATGCTCATCAAACACCTCATCTAACTGTGCCACAAAGTTGACCAGTCCAAGAAAAATACCAGGGTTGGTGGAGCCCTCAGTTTCATCTTTGCCTCGCAAAGCTAACTCAAACACTCCGCAAAACTTCACACACTGGATTAGCTGGTTGAGTATGTGGCGGTTCTTGCTAACCGCATCGTTGTGGCGACGGACAGCTAGCCTGTATCCCTCATCCAGTTGAGTGGTAATGTTCACTCTCCCCAAAGCAGACGTGGCAAGGCTTGTCACCCTGGCCGTAATTATCTTTAACATCTGTCTATCATTATATTGATGGCAGAGGGAGAACTGAAAAGGCACGCCAGAGTGTCAGAGCATGGAGAGAGACCAGAGTCACCATGTGAATCTGTGTGTTTGGCCATCAAGAGCCCTTTTCTTTGAGTTGATCTAAACACTGGGAAAGAGTAATAAAACTCTCACCTTTGACTGTTTGGTGTCTCCTGACTCCTCCTCTGCCCAGAACAAGAGTGTTACAGTGGTACCGAAAACCCGGCTTTGGAGGAGTACGCATTATGGAGTCCTCACCACTGGGCGAAGTCTTCAAAACCCTCACCAGCATCCAGCAGACTCAAAGCCAGGCCCTCATGGAGCAGGAACAACGTTTCCAATTCCTGCTTGCCAGAGACGGGGCTGGTGCTGCAACCTCCCTGGAACCCACCCCACCCGTGGACATAATGAAGATGGGGCCGGATGACGACCCGGAGGCTTTTCTAGACCTCTTTGAGAAGATGTTATAGGTCTGGAAGTGGCCTCCTGACCATTGGTGGCCCGGCTATGGCTTTTACTCTCTTTTGCGCAGCTGGTGGCACAACAACTTCCTGCTGCCAGTCTCCTCAATTATCAACATCTAAAGAAGGCTATCCAGCAACGGGTTGGTCGTAGCCCAGAGCAAAGCAATCAGCTCTTTTTGTTGCTGAGTTTCGGGAACCACGGTCACCCGTTCGCTTTTGCTCAGAAGCTCTGTGATGCCTGCCGGAAATGGTTGCTGGTGGATGGAACCCACGGCGTTGTGGATGTAGTCGACATGGTGGTACTGGAGCAGTTCTTCACCCAGCTTCTGCGAGGAATATCCGAGTGGGTCCAGTGCCACCACTCGGTGTTGCTGGAGGAGGCCGTCAAGCTAGCAGAGAACTACATGGCGTTGTTTCCAGGAAGCAGCGATCCAGTTTTTTCTTTTCCTTCTTCTCTCTTTACTCTCTCCAAACCCTGTATCTCATGTCCCTTACCCCTCCCCCCACCCCATCCCTCCCAAGTTCTGGCTCCTTGGAAGTGGGGAGGAGCCCCGCCCAAACCCCACCCACGGTCCAGAGGACCCTTGTCTGTCCCTCCTACTCCCCCTGTCTCCCTCTGCTATTCCCCCCGGTTGGCGAGACCGCCCCCACGAGTGCGGAAGGAAGACCCGGGCTTGTCTGATGGAGCTGTGGGGAAACCGGACACAGTCAGGTTCAGTGTCCGGTGATGGAGGTGGGGACATAGGTCCAGATCCCTGATGCTCCACAGGCCACCCCGATTGGGCAGGGGCGTATCAGATAAAAGTCACACAGTAAAAGGGGATACACATCAAGCTTTTGTTGATACGAGTTGTTCTCAAACCTCAATCCACCAATGCTTGGTGCAAGGCGGGGCATTGTATAAGAATAATTGGGCGAGGGTGAGTTCTGTGCATGGTGACATTCACAAGTATCCAGTGGTTACCATTGAGATTGGATTCAGGGGAAAAAGGCTTAGAATCAAGGTTGTGGTTAATTCCCACCTCACCCATCCACTAATTCTGGGAACCAATTGGCCTGGCTTAAAAAATGCATTGAGGGTAATGTGCGTGGATGGGTCCTGTAAGTAGTTTCGTGGTGTGGGATGTGCGACACTATGACTGGAGAAGCGGTGCCAGGGCTGTCAATGTCTGCTCCGTGTCAGGATAATGCAGAAAAGGGTATTCCCGTACTCAGGGGCCTCCCTAAGGAGGATATCCCTCTGTAGTCAAGTCAAGTCAAGTCAAGTGGTTTTTATTGTCGTTTCAACCATACACAGTTAGTACAGTACACAGTGAAACGAGACAACGTTCCTCCAGGACCATGGTGCTACATAAAACAACATAGGACAAACACAGAACCACATGAGACTTCACAGACTAAATAAAGTACCTAAATAAAGTGCACGTGAAAACGTGTGCAAAAAGTACGGGACAGTACAATAAATTACTAACAATGAACAGGACAATAGACACAGTGAGAGACAGTGCAGCGCCGACCAGTACACAGTAGTGCAAAAAGATGACAGTTCCTAAAAATGTAATATAAACATAACACACTATGAGATAGTGTTCTATGGACATGGCAGTTATTGAGGTAGCAGACAGTTTTAAAGTGACAGTAATTAAAGTGCAACTCAGAACATGTGTGTGTGTGTGTCAAACCAGTCTCTGAATATTGAGGAGTCTGATGGCTTGTTACACTGTTTGGCCATGAGGGCCCGAATGCTTCGGTACTTCTTGCCAGACGGCATGAGGATGAAGAGTTTGTGTGAGGGGTGTTTGGGGTCGTCCACAATGCTGTTGGCTTTGCGGATACAGTGCCAGTCATGTGACGAGACCCTCAAGCATGCCTTTGACCAAGTGAAAGTAATTGATTGTCAAACACTCCAGCCTAATGTGGTTCTCACATACCCATACTTAACTGTTATCAAAGAGCAGTTGTATGTGGTCAGCGAGTCAGCACCCACGCCTGCCATGGTCAGCGAGCCAGCGCCCACGGCTGCCACTGTCATGAGCCAGTGCCCACGCCTGCCATGAACATCGAGCCAGCGCCCACATCTGCCACGGTCAAGAGCCAGTGTCCATGCCTGCCATTATCAACGAGCCAGCATTCACTCCTGCCACGGTCAATGACCAGCACCCAAGCCTGCCACAGTCAACAATCCAGTTCCTGAAGCCTCAACCATCCCAGAGCCAGCGCCTGAAACTTCGACTGTCCCAAGACCAGTGCTTGAATCGTCCGTCCCAGTGCCAGCGTCCTTGGCCATGGAGGCTGTTTCTACAGCAGTGCTCACAGCAGTCTGGAGGAGGCGGAGGAGGAGGAGGAGAAGGAGAAGGGCTCCTACTCCTCTGTCACTGCCTGCACTCATGACCACGGAAGTCTGCTCTGTAACACCTGAGATTTTTGCCCTAGCGGCCACCAGAGATTGCTAGGAGTTAAGTGACTTTTAGTTTGAAGTTTTGTGTTAACCTTTTTGTGTCTCTGTTCCTGGTTCCTGCCCTGATTGTTCCCAGCTGTATATAATTTACCTTGTTTGCCCCAGTGTATATGTATAACATCTTTGTCAGTTGTTAATCATGTTTACCTTCATGGATGTAACGTTTGTTCTGCTCCCAAGATTTGGTTTTGTTTTGTTTTGTTTCTGTGTTTTCCTCACTTTGTATCTGGACCTATTTTCTTATTCAATGTAAGCAGCACTTAGATCCTGCTCTCTTGACTTCTTCCTGCAATCGTTACAGGAGCGTACTTTTAAATAAATTCAATCTGGTGTAAATTTTTTAAAATTTAAATAAATACACATATTGTTTAAAACAAAGTAAATAAACTGACATTAAATCTAACATTTGCATCCTTAATAGACCAAGGTCTTAATATTTCACATTTCAAAACACATGACACAGTAATATGCCAAATTCTCCCAAGAAATAAGAATTAAGAATCTTAATCTTATGAATCTTATGTTGTGTTCTGGTCATTTTGACCTGAAGAGGATTTTCTTTTGCCTGAAAATAATAGTTAATTTTGTCCTATTGGACTCACAACTTCCCAAAATAAATGTATAATTTTTTTTCAAGTTGTTAACCTTGTTACACTTGACTGGCCTATAAAAAATGCTTATAAATCTCTCATTATCTCCAAGTATTGGATAAAATCTTTTTGCCAATTTGTTTTCTTTCAATTAGCACAGGTTTTGTATGTCTTTTTGGAACTTACTGATCATAGACCTCAATGACCTGAGCTTATGCACCTGAGTTTTTGAGTGAAAAAAGTATTATTTGTGGACAATTTTGGCAATATTATATAAAATATGAAAACATTCAGTACTACTTATCACACAAGTGTGCTTTAATGTTTAACCATTAAATTAGTTTTGAAATGCTTTTATTTTGTACAAAATAGAACAAATGCACACTTGTGTTGTTCCCAGTCAAAAATGACCGGCCAATGAAAATGAATGGGGGAGATCAAAAATAAGAGAAAAATTTAGTGTATATAAATATAAAGGCCTCAGACCTGTGCACGTACACAAACACACACACATGCTCACATACACGGACAAACTCTTTGAGTATTACATGCTTGTTACATGTTCATATATATGATGTGTGTTTGCAAACATAAAGGCCTTGGATCTGTCCACGTGCACACATACACATACACACACACAAGAACACACATGCTCACGTACATGCATAAACTCTTTGAGGATGTGGAGGCGAGGGCATGGTTGAGTATTTGTCTGGGAAGAGAGAGGAACCAGCAAGGGTTTCACTTTCCCTTGAAGTTTCACCGTTACGCCTTGTGCTAACGCATTTGTCTTCATAAAAATAAACCTGAGTCGGAATAGCCATCTCCAGCTTCCTCATTCATTGAAATTTGTGACAGAGCATTACATGCTTTTTTACATGTTGGTGTTCACATATGTGCACATGTGCTTGCAAACATAAAGGCCTCAGATCTGTGCACATGCACACACACACACGCTCACTAACACACAAATACTCACGTAAACGCACAAACACTTTTGAGTAATAAATGCTTTCTTTTTCACAGAGATGAACTTTATCCTACCCTGAACTGCATCCAACATCCATTCATCTATCCAACATTACCCCCCCCCCCCACACACACACATACAAACATGCAAGCACACGCACAGGCACCACAGCTGTCTTTGCCCCACATTGACCTTTATTAAGCACACTAGTGTGATAAATAGTATATAATGTTTTCATATTTTATTTCATATTGCCAAAATTATCCACAAATACTACTTTTTTCACTCAAAAACGGAGATGTATAAGCTCAGGTCAATGAGGCCTACGATCAGTAAGTTCTAAAAAGAAATACTAAACCTGTGCTTATTGTAAGAATACATGAATGGAATACCGCTTTCAACACCTTTGGTCTCACAAACACTTCTATTCTTGAGGTCTCAAGGAACACACTATCATGTCAGGCAAGTTCTCCAGAGTCTTTTGTAAAATAATATTTTTCTTCCATCAGTGCTGTCCTGATGCTCTGGCTAGGAAACCTGGTGTTGTCCGTAGAGGGAGGGGTACTGTCAGGACTCCCCCTGTCTTTCTCATGTTCCAGTTTTCCTACCTCTGGAGATCACATGATACATTTTCTTGCTCCTGGAAGTCTCATGACATGTGTTCAGCCTATCAGTTTGTTTCCCTGATTATTTGTCTCACCTGCCCCTGGTTTGTTCATTGTCTCCCCTGTGTATTTAAGGTCTCAGTTTTTAGTCTTTCCTTGCCAGATTTTCTTGTACTCTAGCATAACTTTCTATTGAATCTCTTTGACTTCAGGTAGTTCAGAGTTTGTATTTGTTTTCCCCTTATTTTCTGTGGAGTTTTTCTTGCCTGTACTTTTCCTATTTTTGACTCTTTTTGGAGTGCTGGACAGACTTTTATTACTACATCCATTTTCTGTATTATTTTTTATAAATTCTACGACCTCTGTCATGGTTTGCAATTTGAGTCCAAGCCAAACCCTTGACAAAAACACACTCAAACTTTAAATCACTTCAAATCAAGCAGTAATCAGGTACCATTTTAATAAATATTTTCTCTAGAATGCAATGACTGCACTGTTTATAACAAAAGTGACAGGATAAGATTTGTTTGAAATTAAATACAGTAAATCCCACTATACTGTATATTAATATAGTGATATAGTAAGTATCACTGTAATTAAACTCCTTTTACATAACTCACGTGTTATCAGACACAGATTGCATCAGCAACACTTAAAACTCTTAAAATTTCCAACCGATCCAAACACAGCAGTACTAAACTGAGAACAGATGCATTAATACAATATATATATATATAATTTCAAAAACACACTTGCCTATCTAATATTGAAGGAAATAGTAGGCAAAATTGAAGATATTAAGAGCAGAAAGAAGTGTGGGTGGTGTGCAGCAAAGACCTCACTGATAATCAACCGCAGTGATGGCTGCAATATGTCTTATTGGCCACAACATCCTTAAAGGGATACACCGCCATTAACTTTGAAACACTGAATTAGTACAAATAACCCCCTGGTTTACAAAAGCGCAGAAAAAAATTATGCACATGCGGTTGGCATTTAGACCCGCTTCCACCTGGTATTACAATGTGTCTCAGGTGATCCAATAAAATGTGATCAGGTGTAAACAGCGATGTGCCTCATCTGACAAGTTAAATGCATCTCCTGTGACCACTTGTGTTCAGATTTTCTCTGTTTCATGAGTGTGTTACTGCATGATATTAAAGCACAACAAAGTCAGAAAAGACAAAGAAAGTGTGAAAAAACTGTGCGTTGTTTCTCCCAGAAGCTGTTGAAATTAAATCTAAACACAAACACAAAATGTCAAGCAGAATGATCCATTATTTTAGTGGATTACCTGTATCAAAGGAGCTTCATGTGTTCATACTTCTCTTTTGTTTTGATATCAGACACTCTTAAGAAGATCTGTGAAGCTCTTGTAACTGTATGTATCCGCTTTTTTCATTTTTCCCATCGGAGAGTTCTTTCCTTTTAAAGCTGTGTAATTGGTGAACTTTAAACTCGTAACGCAGCAGTCGATTGACAGGTGAGGGGTGGCGCTTAACTTCTGCTGGGACACATACTGGACGGGTTAGCTTTTACACCTCAAATGTGATGCGGTCACATGCTTTTTTTTACCACATTCATATGTGGTTTATGTGATCTGATCACAAAAATTTAGACCCCATTTAGACCTGTATTTTAGGCTGACCTCATGTGATCGGAACAACCCAAATGCTTAATACTAGGTGGAAACGGGGTCGTTGAGATCACAAACTATTCAGACAAGAGAAGACTAGACAAAGAAGTCTGTTTTTAGAACTAACTTGGCAACAAGACCTGGACCACAATCATTTAGGTGGGCTTTTAATTCTTTACCCTAAAAGCCACCTCTAGTCAACTCCATAAATACACATTTACACAGTAGCAGTCCAAGAGAGGCATAAATGTATTCAAAATTAATGTAACAAAGTGATTAAATTGAAATTTATTGTAATAGATTCACCAACTAATGGGAATTTCTCACATGCATCTAATATACAATAAAAACATTTCTTATCATTTCTCGGCTGAGGAAGTGTTGGCTGTTCAGTTAGTCGCAATTCAGGACAGCAGAGGGGAGGAAAGAAGTTTGGATGAATGTTTTACAGTTTGGTGAAGTTGTTTACTTACTATAATCCTTAGATATGTTTTCTAGTTAAAGCTACAGAAATTTTGGTTGTCATGCTATAATGAATCATGAGTATTTTATAACATTACTGCAGTTTCAAGAGTCCTAGTGTGTGTTTGGGTGCCATTGTTTTCTCATTAATTTACCCCAGTCACAGAAATGCACAAGTTGTCACTTTCCATTGCCCTTTCGGCTAATAGACCGTTAAACAGGTTGGACAATTAAAAACTGCATCTAAAAGCCACTGTATCAGAGAATATACATTTTTGGATGAACTAACCTTTTAATAGTCACAGTCATTCCATGATAGCACACATACATCATCCAGACGTATATTTGATTGTGTTTAAATCTAGATGGCTATTTTTAGATAATGATTTAAAACAGGAAAAAAAAAAAGAAAATTCCATTTCACAGCATCAACAACAACAGTTTTCTAAATTTATATTTTGACCTTTTATTCTGTTGAAAAGTACTAACATCCCTCTACTCCATAAGACCGGTTAAAACTTCTGCGTCAAACCTATGTCGTTAGCTCCATGCAGGTTTGCATTCATAGTTCTGGATTGGTGTGACTTGTGTTGTTCTGCAAGTACACAGCCAAATTGCTAGTTTATTGAGAGAGACAATGCCTTTATGTCTGGAAAAATTACACATTTCATAAATAAACAAAAGAAATGTAATTCATGGATTGCAACTTATTACATTATTGTATCATTAAAAACAAGTTCTTCAAAGTATTGGAACATATATTGAAAAAAATTTCTGCCATAGAGAAAATAAATCAGTCACATACTGTATGCTTGCTCTTGAGTTGCATAAATCATAATACAGTGCATCCGGAAAGTATTCACAGCGCTTCACTTTTTCCACATTTTCAGCCTTATTCCAAATTGGATTAAATCCATTATTTTCCTCAAAATTTTACAAACATAATGACAACATGAAAGAAGTTTGTTTGAAATCGTTGCAAATTTATTACAAATAGAAAACGAAAAAAAAAAAAAAAAAACATGTACACAAGTATTCACAGCCTTTGCCATGACACTTAAAAATGAGCTCAGGAGCATCCTGTTTTCATTGATCATCCTTGAGATGTTTCTACAACTTGATTGGAGTCCAATGGTAAATTCAGTTGATTGGACATGATTTGGAAAGGCACACACCTGTCTATATAAGGTCCCACAGTTAACAGTGCCTGTCAGAGCACAAGCCAAGCCATGAAATCCAAGGAATTGTCTGTAGACCTCTGAGACAGGATCATATCGAGGCACAGATCTGGAGAGTACAAAAAAGTTCTGCAGAATTGAAGGTCCCAATGAGCACAGTGACCTCCATTATCCATAAATGGAAGTTTGGAACCACCAGGACTCTTCCTAGACCTGGCCGCCCGGCCAAAATGCGATCAAGGGAGAAGGGCCTTAGTCATGGAGGTGACCAAGAACCTGATGGTCACTCTGACAGAGCTCCAGCGTTTCTCTGTGGAGAGAGGAGAACCTTCCAGAAGAACAACCATCTCTGCAGTACTCCACCAATCAGGCCTGTATGGTAGAGTGGCCAGACGGAAGCCACTCCTCAGTAAAAGACACATGACACCCCATCTGGAGTTTGCCAAAAGGCACCTGAAGGACTCTCAGACCATGAGAAACAAAATTCTCTGGTCTGATGAAACAAAGATTGGCCTGAATGGCAAGTGTCATGTCTGGAGGAAACTAGGCACTGCTCATCACCTGGCCAATACCATCCCTACAGTGAAGCATGGTGGTGCTGCAGGGACTGGGAGACTAGTCAGGATCGAGGGAAAGATGAATGCAGCAATGTACAGAGACATCCTTGATGAAAACCTGCTTCTGAGTGCTCCGGACTTCAGACTTGTGTGAATGTTCATCTTCCAACAGGACAACGACCCTAAGTACACAGCCAAGATAACAAAGGAGTGGCTATGGGACAACTCTGTGAATGTCCTTGAGTGCCCCAGCCAGAGCCCAGATTTCAACCCGATTAAACATCTCTGGAGAGATCTGAAAATGGCTGAGCACCGACACTCCCCATCCAACCTGATGGAGTTTGAGAGGTCCTGCAAAGAAGAATGCAAGAAACTGCCCAAAAATATGTGTGCCAAGCTTGTAGTATTATACTCAAAAAGACTTGAGGCTGTAATTGGTGCCAAAGGTGCTTCAACAAAGTATTGAGCAAATGCTGTGAATACTTATGTACATGTGATTTTTTTGTTTTTTATTTTTAAATAAATGAGCAAAGATTTCAAACAAACTTGTCATTATGAGGTATTTTTTATTTTGAGGAAAATAATGAATTTAATCAATTTTGGAATAAGGCTGTAACATAACCAAATGTGGAAAAAATTAAGAGCTGTGAATACTTTCCGGATGCACTGTACATAGTACGTATAAATCTTTTGGCATTCTTTTAATTCTTGGTGCTGGGAAAAAAAAATTAAGAACTACTTCCTTCAACACATAATGGGTGTTGTAATGCATTATAGGCAATTTATCTCTTAACAGATCCTTTTTAATATGCTAACACAATAAGATCTGTGTTCCGTTATCATAACTCCTGAAATGATTGTGCACTTTATATCATATCGTCAAACATATGGTCAAAACATAATACAGATTGGAAAGTTCTTGAGTAGAAAACAACAGATATTGCATCACCACATACAAAATATATATAAAATAAAAATATATATAAGCACAGAGACCTAAAAAGATGTCATTTTGTTGTGTTTTTGCTTTTAACTTCATTAAACTTAAACAGAATATAAAAAAATCTGTATATTCCCCAAAATTAAAAGAATGCTACTGAGCCCAAATGCATTGTGATATGATGCACAGCTTAAAATAATCATGGAGAAATGTGATGCTACCTGTGATATTTTTGTTTGTCAAATTGGAAGACCAATTTAAAAAAAACAAACCAATTACAGTTGTTGTGGTCTACTTCAACACAGTTTTTACATATTCGGAGAGCTGCACATCAGGCTATGGTGTGGGTTCGACGCAGAAATATAAATCAGTCTTTAAACAGAATTACAGCTCAATCCATACAACAGGTAATAAAGCAATTCATCCACTTAATTGTATTTTTTCTTTTGAGAAAATTTGATCTAAAATGTTTTCCCTGAATTTCACCCCATTTACATAGCGAATTAAGATGAACTCTGCTCACTGTGACGACCCTTTACAATGATTTTTTCTATGAGTCAGTAGAGTGCTTGATCGGGTAAAATTCTTCCCACAAGAAGTGCAGTAGTACGGCTTCTCTCCAGTATGCCTTCTCTCATGTGATTTCAGGTGTCCTGATGTAAAGAAACTCTTCCCACATGAAGTGCAGTGGTGTGGCTTCTCTCCAGTATGCACTCTCTCATGTGCTTTCAGGTTTCCTGATGTAATGAAACTCTTACCGCATGAAGTGCAGTGGAATGGCTTCTCTCCAGTATGCCCTCTCTCATGTGCTTTCAGGTTTCCTGAACTACTGAAACTTTTTCCACAATGTGAACACTTGTAAGGTTTTTCTCCAGTGTGGATTCTTTCATGGCGTTCCAATTCATAAGGTCTGTGAAAGGCCTTCCCACACTCAGAGCACACATGATCTCTCACACCATGTAAGTTTTGATGATCTTTCAAATTTTTCACATGTAAAAAACTCTTTCCACAAAGTGAACACAAGTAAGGCTTCTTAATTGGATGAATTGTCCAGTGTGTTCTTAAGAGTGATCCTGAAGAAAATGTTTTGCCGCACTGATCACAGCTATATGACTTTTCTCCACAGAGAAAGGACAGATGATCTTTGAGACTATATGCATATCTGAAACTCTTCCCACATTCATGACATTTGAAAGGCTTCTCTCCAGTGTGAATTCTTGCATGGACTTTAAGGTTTCCTTTATGTGTGAAACTCTTTCCACAATGAGGGCAGGTAAGTGATTTTTTTGCTTTTGTTCTTAGAGTTTTTTTTTGTGAGTGGTTCTTTTTAATCTGTGAAGATTTTTCTTCAGTTTTAAAATGATCATGTTTCTGATACTGTTGTTTCTCCTCTTCATTCAGTTCCCCACTTTCCTCTTTCACTTTCATCAGCTCTAAAAAGAACACATGTTCATGAGTCAATACAGGAAAACAAAGTGAACAAACAAACAGCACAAAAAGAGTCTGTGATCTTTGTCATACTAAAAGGGTAACTCTGTTATTCTCATGTTCAGTGGATTATCATTGAATAAGCAAAAAAGTTCGGCCTGCACCTCTGACTGAAAATATATTGTATCCTAGTGTTAAGACTGCATGGATCACCATGACAAGCTCATTGATGAAGTGCCACCAGCGGATACATTTCTGTACTTTAGAGACTTCAGGATTTTGCGCACCATTGCACATTGTCAATTGACAATTCAATGTGAGTTATACATTTAGCACCCAATTTAGTTAATGTTGCAACAAAATTAGCTGTGCTTTCACTACATTGTCTGTGCAGTTGTAATATTATATTTATATTGTTGATATTTTCTTATAAAACCATTTTGAAACAGACGGATAATTCCAAAATGCTGTCCGTCATTTTGACAAGTGAGAGAAAAAAAATGAATGACAGATAAAAGTAAATTTGATATACAGTATATACAAATATAATGATTATAATTATGACTATTTGTAGAAAAGACATGGCTGTCACACCTCTTTTAAGAAGTTCCTCCTCCTCCGTTTGATTTGTTCCATTCTGTGTGTTTATCTCTTTCCATGTTTTTAGTCACTCTCATTCTCAACAGGTGGAGCACTATATTCACTGTACATCAAAATACATTTATGAGCCAAAACATTATGATCACCTGCCTAATATGCTGTTCCTCTGTGTGCTGCCAAAACAACGCCGACCTGCCAAGGCATGGACTCTACAAGACCCCTGAAGTTGTCCTGTGGTATCTGGCACCAAGATATTAGCAGTAGAGCCTTCAAGTCCTTCAAGTTGCGAGGTGGTGTCAGTATATGCTAACTAATATACTGACACAAGAGGCTGCAGGGGAGGAGCCAGCTGATTGGCTGGTGTGGTCATTAAGATGTGAAGAGAGGCAGGGTTCCAGACAAGAATGGAGAAACCCAGTGGGACCGGAGCAAGCGAGGTGCGTTTCGCCATTCGAAGTGTGTTTGGTTCCGTAAATTTTTGTTTGTATGATAACATCCTTCCCAAGGAACATTTTAATAAAAAAAATTAACAAGACTGGAGCTCCCCACATTGAGAGGAAGCAAAGACCGTGCTGACTGACAAACTCAAGCCAGTGAGCTGAGCTTTTCCCTCTAAGGTCTCACTTCACACACACACTGATTTAGACTTACATCCACGTCAAACGCATACACCGTAGGGATGGTTACAAGCGGGCCCAAGCTAGATAGGAATTAAAAAACAAACTGAGTAAGAGTAGCTAGGTTTCCCTGGTGAGTTAGTGGTTAGATTTTTACATCATGTGGTGAGTGTTTGAGGTGGCATTTTAGTTTTAGTGGTCACGTACCGTTGTCTTGTGATTGGTAGCATAAAGGTCATTTAATGTGTTTGTGCGTGAAATGTGTGTTTGTAAATTAAGCTGGTTAGTGATTCAACGAAATTGTTGACCCTTGCGTTTGTGCATTTGTGTATAAAGTTCAGCAAGTTGGTTTCCTTGCTTAGTTTTGTTGTGCTGCTTTGTAGCGATTCATATTTGCATTATATTTCAGCTGAGTTTTTTTTCTCTCTCTTTGGCTGGTGTTAGTTTTGAGAATTCGGTATATCTTGCTTTGAATTTATCTGTTTACAGACAGCGTGATTTTTCTTAAGTCTCCGTGATTAACAGTTTTCTGCATAAACGGAGTGTTTATTACTTAGTTTAAGGTGATTGGTTGATCTTTTTGTCTTGTGTAATGGTGATTTGTGAATATAAACATGACTGAATTCAATGTTGAAGAGTTTTTGGAATGTGGTCACTAGTGGTCGACTCTGAAGCTTGTCAATCAAATCAAATCAATCAAATCACTATTGTCACACTACTGTGTACACGAGTGCAACAGTAGGTGAAAGTCTTGTGTGCAGTTCCGAGCAACATAGCAGTCATGACAGTGACGAGACATATACCGATTACAATAAACAACATATTTACACAACACAGTTTACATAACAAATGTACACATACTTACACAACACAATACTAATATACAATGTACTGTAAACAATACACACAATATAGAATACACGTACACTAGATAAGGGTACAGTGAGGAAAATAAGTATTTGAACACCCTGCTATTTTGCAAGTTCTCCCACTTAGAAATCATGGAGGGGTCTGAAATTGTCATCGTAGGTGCATGTCCACTGTGAGAGACATAATCTAAAAAAAAAATCCAGAAATCACAATGTATGATTTTTTAACTATTTATTTGTATGATACAGCTGCAAATAAGTATTTGAACACCTGAGAAAATCAATGTTAATATTTGGTACTGTAGCCTTTGTTTGCAATTACAGAGGTCAAACGTTTCCTGTAGTTTTTCACCAGGTTTGCACACACTGCAGGAGGGATTTTGGCCCACTCCTCCACACAGATCTTCTCTAGATCAGTCAGGTTTCTGGGCTGTCGCTGAGAAACACAGAGTTTGAGCTCCCTCCAAAGATTCTCTATTGGGTTTAGGTCTGGAGACTGGCTAGGCCACACCAGAACCTTGATATGCTTCTTACAGAGCCACTCCTTGGTTATCCTGGCTGTGTGCGCTTCGGGTCATTGTCATGTTGGAAGACCCAGCCTCGACCCATCTTCAATGCTCTAACTGAGGGAAGGAGGTTGTTCCCCAAAATCTCGCAATACATGGCCCCGGTCATCCTCTCCTTAATACAGTGCAGTCGCCCTGTACCATGTGCAGAAAAACACCCCCAAAGCATGATGCTACCACCCCCATGCTTCACAGTAGGGATGGTGTTCTTGGGATGGTACTCATCATTCTTCTTCCTCCAAACACGGTTAGTGGAATTATGACCAAAAAGTTCTATTTTGGTCTCATCTGACCACATGACTTTCTCCCATGACTCCTCTGGATCATCCAAATGGTCATTGGCAAACTTAAGACGGGCCTTGACATGTGCTGGTTTAAGCAGGGGAACCTTCCATGTCATGCATGATTTCAAACCATGACGTCTTAGTGTATTACCAACAGTAACCTTGGAAACGGTGGTCCCAGCTCTTTTCAGGTCATTGACCAGCTCCTGAATGAATGAATGAATGAATGAATGAATGAATGAAATTTTTATTTATAATGCACTTTACATTTGACATCAAATCTCAAAGTGCTTACAAAAATAATATAATATATAAAAATAATAAAAATAAATAAATACGCAGACACTTAGGGTGTGCAAACACTTAAAAAAAAAATACTTAAAAATACGCTTTTCTAAAAAGATAAGTTTTCAGTTCTTTTTTAAAAACATCCGTAGTCTTGAGAGCTCTAAGTTGTTCTGGAAGGGCATTCCACAGACGAGGAGCGGATGCTTTAAAAGCCCTGTCGCCCATAGTGTTGAGCCGTGTCCTAGGTATAACCAGGAGATGCCGTTTGCCTGCTCTGGTCCGAGTGGAACTATTTCGGGAAAGGAGATCAGTGAGGTATGTGGGGGCCGCACCATGCAGACAATAGTGAGTGTGCAAGAGGATCTTATATTCTATGCGGAAGTGAACAGGAAGCCAGTGAAGGGATTTTAGGATAGGAGTAATGTGCTCATGTTTCCGCACTCTCATTAGGACCCTGGCAGCACTATTCTGCACAAACTGGAGCTTTTGGAGGCTCCTACCAGGGATTCCCCACAGCAGTGCGTTACAGTAATCCAGCCTGGAGGAGACAACTCCTCCCGTGTAGTTCTGGGCTGATTTCTCACCTTTCTTAGGATCATTGAGACCCCACGAGGTGAGATCTTGCATGGAGCCCCAGTCCGAGGGACATTGACAGTCATGTTTAGCTTCTTCCATTTTCTAATGATTGCTCCAACAGTGGACCTTTTTTCACCAAGCTGCTTGGCAATTTCCCCGTAGCCCTTTCCAGCCTTGTGGAGGTGTACAATTTTGTCTCTAGTGTCTTTGGACAGCTCTTTGGTCTTGGCCATGTTAGTAGTTGGATTCTTACTGATCGTATGGGGTGGACAGGTGTCTTTATGCAGCTAACGACCTCAAACAGGTGCATCTAATTTAGGATAATAAATGGAGTGGAGGTGGACATTTTAAAGGCAGACTAACAGGTCTTTGAGGGTCAGAATTCTAGCTGATAGACAGGTGTTCAAATACTTATTTGCAGCTGTATCATACAAATAAATAGTTAAAAAATCATATATTGTGATTTCTGGAATTTTTTTTTTAGATTATGTCTCTCACAGTGGACATGCACCTACGATGACAATTTCAGACCCCTCCATGATTTCCAAGTGGGAGAACTTGCAAAATAGCAGGGTGTTCAAATACTTATTTTCCTCACTGTATATAAATATATATATATACACTAGTTGAAATGGGGAGAATATAATTATGACAGTCCAGTGTGAGATAATAGATTAATAAAGTACAGTGCTGATTGTTGATCGTGAGAGATCAAGTGTTCAAAAGTCTGATTGCTTGGGAGAAGAAGCTGTCATGTAGTCGGCTTGTGCGGGTCCTGATGCTGCGATACCGCCTGCCTGATGGAAGCAGTGAGAGCAGCCCATGACTCGGGTGGCTGGAGTCTCTGATGATCCTCTGAGCTTTTTTCACACACCACCTGTTATATATGTCCTGGAGGGAGGGAAGCTCACCTCCGATGATGTTTCTGGCAGTTCGCACCACCCTTTGCAGTTCTTTGCGGTTGTGGGCGGTGCTATTGCCGTACCAGGCGGTGATGCAGCCAGTCAGAATGCTCTCTACAGTACTGGTGTAGAACCGTGTGAGGATGTGGTGGTTCATTCCGAACTTCCTCAGCCGTCTCAGGAAGAAGAGGCGCTGATGAGCCTTCTTCACAACGGCCTCAGTGTGGACGGACCATGTGAGTTCCTCAGTAATGTGGACACCGAGGAACTTGAAGCTGCTGACTCTCTCCACTGGTGCTCCATTAATGGTGATGGGGCTGTGCTCGCTGTCTTTCTTCCTGAAGTCCACCACAAGCTCCTTGGTTTTACTGACGTTGAGGGAGAGGTTGTGCTCCTGACACCAGCGTGTCAGAGTGTGCATCTCCTCTCTGTAGGCTGTTTCATCATTGTCAGTGATCAGACCTACCACCGTCGTATCATCAGCAAACTTGTAACGTTGCCACATAAGGCAAAGCACCTTTATAATAATGCTAATTGACTAAATTGTTGGTTGTTAATTATTCTATGGCTTTGCCCGGTAAGCTGTATTTTTACCCTAACTAATGTTACATTGACGCTCTCATACATGATCACGCGATCACTTCCCGTGAGATCTCATCACGGGATGACGCAACTGGTAAACAGGAAGGACTGGTATTTTGAATAAAAGAGAGCGATATGCCAGTCATCGAGAGAGCTGCTCCTCACTCTCAACTACAACTTGTATCCGCGTGGAATATCCTTTTTGCTGGCTGTTTTTTGGAGCATGATATGCCGTTCCTTGGAAGAGTACTACCAGATAACGTTTGTTTGGATTACTCAACTCTTTGGACTTATAACAGTCACTTTACCGCACTGATCCTGCTCACGGCTTGAACATACCCATGGTGAGACCGATCTAACACTGTTTGTTTGTGCGGGCACTCTGGATAACTAGACTTTTTATATATCTACCTGACATTCCCACATCCACACATATATTTATATATATATATATATATATGTCACTGTCTTGTCAGCATTGTTCCATTATATGTTTGTATATATCCGTGATCTCATTAATACATTTGGGTTTACTGTATAAAAATCTGTGTTTGAGTGAGATTCTTCCTCCGTATTACGAATCACTTAAGAGCAGCACCGATCCCTTTGATTGTGTTAATACTTCCTATTTTAACAAATAGGGGAGTGTTACATAGTGGTGGCCCGTACGGGGAAACGTGCTGTTTCTGTTTTGTTATATAGTGATTCTGGTGTTTATAAAATGGAGGAAGAAGCATATATAAATGGAGGAAGAGATCAAAATATACATGCTGATATCATGCATATGGATGTGACTAATTTAAGAGGTAGCACTGATGGAGCACTAGGGGCTGATGTCACAGCAGGCCCATTTGTTACCAGACGTAACCCTGCTGCTGAAATAACATCTATGCTGAGTTCCATGTATATTTCTGATGATGAAAAAACTGATGATGAAGATGATGAAAAAACGGATGATGAAGATGATGAAAAAGAGGTATTGAATGTAAATGTTGTACAAACAATGCAAACTGAGATTGATAAACTAAAGGTGGATTTATTGGCTCTTAGTGCAAAAGTACAAAAAAAAATGAACAGGAGGTAATACAGTCCGTAGATAGTTCTCTTAACAGAGAAACCAGATTCCGGGAGGCAGTGAACGCTAGCTTGGCAGATTTAGAAGATCATTTCCAAGGGTCTATAGAGAAATTGGAGAGAGCCGTGGTTGACTGTTTTCTGAGGAGAGATGCAAGATGGGAAAGTCAAATGAAAAAGTTAAGATTCACCAGTACCCCATCTCGTTCTCAAATACAGACTTTTAACCCTGTTCCTTCCTTATCTACTGTTAAAGAGGTGAGAACTCCCATTCCAGCAGCGAGAGTTAAAACCCCACCTGCCACTAGGGTCAACGCTACCTATGATGTCACTTCTGGAGCTCCACTAACGAACATGGCTCACCCTTCACTTATGTCCAGTATCTCGTCTTTCTGTGGGAGACCCCCAATACGACTGGAATTTCCTTCCTTTGGGGAATCATGTGAGACATCTGATGTGCTCCAGTTCATTGAACAATGTGAAAACTTCCTGGACATCAGCCCTCTTCCTAGCGTGGAGCTCGTCGGAACTCTGAGTACAGTACTCAAAGGACCTGCACAGAGCTGGTGGAAGGCTGAAAAGGCAAAGGTAACTGATTGGAAATCTTTCAAGGATGCTTTTATGTCTGCTTTTCTCCCAGAGGATTACCTTACCGAAGTGGAGGATAAGTTAAGAGCCCTGGTTCAACAACCCTGTCAGCGGTTGAGAGATTTCGCCTACGATTACCGAGCCCTCTGCCTAAAATGGAAGCCAGCTATCACTGAAGAGGAAATGGTGAGCCGAATCCTTAATAACATCAACCCAAGGGTTGCAGGCTGTCTGAGAGGGACGGTGAAGTCTGTGGAACAACTGGTGAAGGTAGGATCCATGGTAGAGAAAGACTGGATGGGAGCAAAAGATTACTGGCAGAAAGTGGGCAATTTGAACAGTAAAGAAAAGGCGACTAAAAGACCTCCTGAACGAAATACCTCTAAAAGTCTAGCAGGATTATCCATTGCACAACCCCATCCTATAACATCCCTTCTAGTAGTGCCACTAACGATAAAAGGACAAGAGGTGAAGGCAGTGCTGGATACTGGGAGCACTTACACCCTTATTCAGGAAAACCTGTGGAGACAGTTAGGAGGGGAAGCGACACCTGACCCCCCAGTCCCTCTTCAACGGTTCATTATGGCTGATGGAAAAATGCACCAGGCTATTAGTAAGAAAACAGTCTGTTATGAGTGGCATGACAAGGTATGCAGGCTGGATTCCTATATAATGAAGGATGCTCACCTGGCCTTTCCCCTTATAGCTGGTCTGGATTTCCTAAGAGCCGCTGAAGCCATAGTGGATGTAGGACAAGGGAGATATGGACTGAAAATGGGCAAAGGATATATTTATCATCCTTTCCTAACTGCACTTATAAATCCTGTGCTGTCTACTAATACGATGGGTGAAAGAGTATGCTCGACTGCTGCTGTGAGTCTCCATTACACCTTACCGCCAACCTGGGATCCCCCAATCTACGACGTACACACACAAGTTGCTCCCATCTGGGACTCCGACAATCAGGAGGAATTACGGAGGCTGATGGATAATTGGCCTCATACTACCTCCAAAGTCCTAGGCAAAACATCTGTGGAACAACACAAAATCTTACTATCTGACGAAATGCCTATGAGATCCAGAGCTTATAGGGTTTCACCTTTCAAGAAGAAGAATATTGATGATCAAGTGGAACAAATGCTAAGAGACAACATCATCGAACCTTCTGTCTCTCCATGGTCATCACCGGTAGTCCTGGTCCCCAAACCTGATGGTTCTTACAGGTTCTGTGTGGACTATAGGAAGCTTAATAGTATGACCATACCTGACGCATATCCAATGCCTATCATCCATGACATCTTGGAATCCATGGAAGGCGCCTCCTGGTTCAGTACATTAGATTTGCAGTCTGGATACTGGCAGGTCGAAATGGAGGAAAGGAGTAAAAACAAAACCGCTTTCATCACCTCCCAAGGACTATTCCAATTCCGCTCCATGCCATATGGATTACGGAATGCGGCAGCCACCTTCCAGAGGCTGATGGAGAAGGTCCTAGCAGAACTGAGAGGGAAGTTTTGTTTTGTTTACATTGATGACATAATAATCTATTCACAAACTTTAACGGAACACGTCCAACATCTGAACACCATTCTGCAACGCCTTTGCCAAGCATCGCTTACCCTGAACATGAACAAGTGTCACTTCTTTAAAAAACAGTTAAAGTTCCTGGGACACATAGTCTCAGAGAAAGGAGTGGAGGTCGATCAGGAAAAGACCCGGGCGATAGCTGAATATCCTCAGCCCAAAGATATTAAAGCCCTCCAACGCGTCTTGGGATTAGCAGGATGGTACCACAAGTTCATTCCCCACTTTGCCGACATCACAGCTCCGTTAAACAACTTAAAAAAGAAAGGAGTAAAATGGGATTTGACCCCTGAGTGCCAGACAGGTTTTGAAAACATCAAGACAATATTACAAGACCCACCTGTATTGATGCAACCTGACCTCAACCAACCTTTCCAGGTACACACTGATGCCAGTGATGTGGGCTTAGGAGCTATCATTACCCAACTAACCCCTGAGGGGGAAAGAGTGATAGCTTACGCCTCACGAACTTTACGTGGACCAGAGTTAAACTATTCAACGTCTGAAAAGGAGTGTCTGGCTGTAGTCTGGGCGGTGGAAAAATGGAGGCATTACCTTGAAGGGAGACAGTTTGACATTTATAGCGATCATGCTGCCTTAACCTGGGCCTTCAATAGCCCTAAAACCTCCTCTCGGCTGACCCGATGGACCCTTAGGCTGCAGCAGTTCAGCTTCAGAGTCCATCACAGGAGAGGATGTCTAAACCTGGGGCCAGACGCCTTGTCACGAGTCTATGAATCTGAGGAAAGAGAAAGGGTGCACTGTATGGCCATAACAACAACGACAAAAGGTGCGTCTGACATACCTAACACATTAGACGAAATCGCTCAAGCACAAAGTAGTGACAATGCGGTGTCTCTCCTACAAATGTCACAAAAAGCCAGAAAGGTTCAAGATCACCAAATTACCTTTGAGGTCCACCAGGGGGTGGTATATCGCCGGGTGCCTGTCAAGAATAACGGAGATAAATTCCAACTGGTTGTTCCTCAGGCATTAATACCTGGATTCTTACACTACGTACACGATAACCCTCTGGGAGGACATCTGGGACGTATGAAAACCTTACTGAGGCTCTTGGAGGTGGCGTGGTGGCCCACGGTACGTAAAGACATCTGGCAATATGTCAAAGGATGCTCTACCTGTCAGAAATACAAACATGACAATACAAAACCCAGCGGATTCTTACAGCATACTCAAGTGGCAGAACCAGGTCACACCTGGGGGATGGATTTCATGGGATCTTTCCCGGTCAGTAAGAAACAAAACACTTACCTACTGGTGCTAGTGGATTATTACACCAAATGGGTAGAGTTGTTCCCCCTTAGAGACAGTAAGACCCCTAAGATCGTCAAAATTCTCAGAGAAGAGATCTTTACACGATGGGGGGTGCCGAAATACATCATATCTGACCGGGGAGCCCAGTTCACTTCCAATATGTTGTCAGAGCTCTGCAAAACCTGGGGAAGTATCCAAAAACTTACTACCAGCTATCACCCGCAGACCAACCTGACTGAAAGAATTAACAGGACATTAAAAACGATGATTGCGTCATATGTGGGACACCATCACGAGAAATGGGACCAGTGGTTACCTGAGTTAAGATTTGCTATCAACACAGCATATCAAGAAACTACCGGTAGAGCACCCGCTGAGTTAATGATGGGCAGACAGCTGCAGGGTCCACTAGAGAGGTTGATCCTCAAACCCCCCACACCGGACCAAACATAGTTAAACCAGATTGAATGACAAAAGATCATGGCGGAGGAAGTAAAGCTGCGAGTAGGAGTGCAACACGCTAGACAAGCTAGATACTACAATGCCCGACGGAAGGATGTACACTTCCAGCTGGGAGATCTAGTCTGGATAAAAACTCACCCTCTCTCATCTTCTTCCAATAAATACTCTGCCAAGCTAGCGCCCAAGTGGGAGGGACCGGCTGAAATAATAAGGAAAATGGGGCCAATAAATTACACAGTTGGCTGGGGTGACCCATATAAAACAGACATTATAAATGTGGTGAATCTGAAACGTTGTTACGGACGATGCTGAAGGCTGGGGTGGAGGGGGGGGTTTATGTAACGTTGCCACATAAGGCAAAGCACCTTTATAATAATGCTAATTGACTAAATTGTTGGTTGTTAATTATTCTATGGCTTTGCCCGGTAAGCTGTATTTTACCCTAACTAATGTTACATGGACGCTCCCATACATGATCACGCGATCACTTCCCGTGAGATCTCGTCACGGGATGACGCAACTGGTAAACAGGAAGGACTGGTATTTTGAATAAAAGAGAGCGATATGCCGGTCATCGAGAGAGCTGCTCCTCACTCTCAACTACAACTTGTATCCGCGTGGAATATCCTTTTTGCTGGCTGTTTTTTGGAGCATGATATGCCGTTCCTTGGAAGAGTACTACCAGATAACGTTTGTTTGGATTACTCAACTCTTTGGACTTATAACAGTCACTTTACCGCACTGATCCTGCTCACGGCTTGAACATACCCATGGTGAGACTGATCTAACACTGTTTGTTTGTGCGGGCACTCTGGATAACTAGACTTTTTATATACCTACCTGACATTCCCACATCCACACATATATTTATATATATATATATATGTCACTGTCTTGTCAGCATTGTTCCATTATATGTTTGTATATATCCGTGATCTCATTAATACATTTGGGTTTACTGTTTAAAAATCTGTGTTTGAGTGAGATTCTTCCTCCGTATTACGAATCACTTAAGAGCAGCACCGATCCCTTTGATTGTGTTAATACTTCCTATTTTAACAAATAGGGGAGTGTTACAAACTTAATGATGGCATTGGAGCTATGTGTCGCCACACAGTCATGTGTGTAAAGGGAATACAGGAGTGGGCTGAGAACACAGCCCTGCGGGGCTCCAGTGTTGAGGGTCAGTGATGAGGAGATGTTGCTGCCCATTCTAACAACCTGACGTCTGCCTGACAGGAAATCCAGGATCCAGCTGAAAAGAGAGCTGTTTAAGCCCAGAGCCCGGAGTTTCTCATCAAGCTTGGAGGGCACTATGGTGTTAAATGCTGAGCTGTAGTCTACAAACAGCATTCTCACATATGTGTTCCTTTTTTCCAGATGGGAGAGAGCAGTGTGTATTGTAGATGCAATGGCATCATCAGTGGAGCGGTTGTTGCGGTAGGCAAACTGTAATGGATCCAAAGAGGTGGACAGAACAGAGCAGATGTAATCTCTGATCAACCTCTCAAAGCATTTGCTGATGATGGGGGTCAGAGCAACAGGACGCAAGTCATTTAAGCAAGTGATTTTGGCTTGCTTCGGTACAGGCACAATGGTTGATGTTTTGAAGCATGTGGGGACTACAGACAGGGAGAGGGACAGGTTGAAAAATGTTGTTTTAAACATGTGCTTACTAACATTAAAGAAAAGATGATGAAGGTATTTAAAAATACCTCTAAATGTGTATTATGTTTAATTCAGTAATAAATTCACAGCACAAAAGCCATACTGTGATCAAATATTTTCGTAATTTTCTATTTAAAAATATCTAAAAATCCTTAGAACAATATACATTGATCTGAAATGCAACGTATTTGAAACTTATATTCAAAGAATATATCTTGAATGCAAGAGTTTTTAATACAAGTGTATTTTTTGCAGTAAACTACACCTATATAAGATTATATTCAACATTCTCTGAAAATACATTTTAACATCTTCTGCAGAATAGCTCCTAAATTAAATGTATCTTGTTTTAGAAAAATAAATGAGTAAAAATCGAGTTTTACAGATTAATGTGTGTTTTTTGCAGGAATGTATAATGGGCTACGACTACACTTTCACCTTTTGGTTCAATTTATTTCTGTCAATTTTACCTCACAAAAAAAACAAACTCTCTTCTCTTAATAGAGCTACATATTACAGCTTTATTCATGATAAGATAAGGCTACATAATGATGCAATATATTCCAGCGTGCATGAGTGTCCCTGGGCCAGTGTGTGCATCAGCTGGCTGAACTTTCAATCTCTCCCGCTCAGATTGGGTCAAAAAAGTCGTTGAAGCAGCCTTTGGAGTTTGTGCTTATTTAGATGTCACGCTTCTGTATTATTGAACTTTAATAAATGATTAAATAAAGATATATCTGATGATTTCTTTTTAGACGCTCTGACATGCAAGTTTTGCTCTGGCACAATGACATTTCTGGCCGCTTTATTTCACAATGACACTGCTTCTGTATTTAATTTGTTTGTATTTCTGTATAATTCCCTCATACTTCACAATCTACATCACCCTTGTAATGTGTCTGGACTGTGAGCTTTCTATAAAGACACTAAAGCCTGCTAAAAAAGACAATAAAAGTCACTAGATGAAGCTGAGGGTAGGTCAGACCTACAGCCTTGGCCAAAATTATTGCTGCTTCTGTATTTGTAGATTATTTTTTCACATGTTTCTACGGTATACTGGAAAACAATGATAAGCATTTCATGAGTTTTAAAGGTTTTTATTGGCAAAAACATTAAATATATGCAAAGAATCAATATTTACAGGTTGACCCTTGTTCTTCATAACCTCTGCAATTCGCTCTGGCATGCTGGATATCAGTTTCAGGGCCAAATCTTGACTGATCTTGAGTTGATCACAATTTGTGGGCTTCTGCTTGTCCACTCACCTTTTGAGGATTGACCACAATGGGATTAAGATCCGGGGAGTTGCCTGGCCACGGATCCAAAATTTCAATGTAATGATCTACGAGCCACTTTATTATCACTCTTGCCATGTGACATGGTGCTCCATCATGCTGGAAAATGCATAGATCATCAGCAAATTGCTCCTGGATTGTTGGGAAAAGTTGATCGTGCAGGATGTTTTGATATCATTCTTTATTCATAGCAGTGTTTTTGGGCAGAATTCTGAGAGATCCCACTCCCTTGGATGAAAAGGAACCCCACACACATGGATGGTCAAAAGCTTCACTTTTGGCACAACACAGGACTCATGGTAGCGTTCACCTTTTCTTCTCCAGACAATCAATTTTCCAGATGTCCCAAACAGTCAGAAGGGGGCTTCATTTCAGTCTGTCCTTGATATTTTCTTGGAGAGAAGTGGCTTCTTTGCTGCACTTCTTGACACCAGGCCATTGCCCAATAGTCTTCACCTCACTCTGCGTGCAGATGCACTCACACTAATCTGCTGCTGATATTGAGCAAGCTCTGCACTGGTGGTGACACAATTCCGTAGCTGACTTCTCACATGGAGACGGTCCTGGCGCTTGCTGGACACTCTGGGATTTCCTGATGCCTTCTTCACTGCAGTTGAACCTGTCTCCTTGAAGTTCTTAATGATGGTAAATGGTTCTTTCAGGTGCAATATTCTTAGCAGCAATGTGATGCCATTTTGTTGCAAAGCGATGATGGCTGCACGTCTTTCTTTAGAGGTAACATTGCGAACAAGAACACAATGATTGGAAGCATTTCTTCCCTCCTTTTATAGCTATCAGTCTGCTCTTATAATCCAATCAGAATGATAGTGATTTCACCTGACTAGTACTCATTCACACATTCCCAGGTGCTGCTGATGTGATTAGTGAAATTATGTTAGCTGGTCATTTTGTGCCAGGGCTAAACAGTGAAATTTGGGTTTTTGTTATAAAGTAATTTTTTTTTTTGCCAATGAAGCTTTTTGAAATAATTTAAAATGCATCTGATCACTCTGCACTATAATCTAGAAACAATGTGAATAAACACCACAATAACGGAAGCATAAAACTTTGCGAAACATAAAATTTGTCACTGCCAATACTTTTGCCACGGCTGTATGTAGATCTTGCCAGGCAGCCGATACTGGTTTTTGATAAGTGGCTGCAAGCCTGTGAGGTGCATACCTTTCAGGATTTGCAAAAACGTATTCTACTTAATTCCATTTAATGTAACAACAGGTCAGAGAGCAGTGAAAGGCAACAGAAATTACAGATAATTATTCTCTTATCCATCAGGAGCCCTGGAAAAAAGTAGGTCTTCTGTGAAAGGAAGCAGGTTCCTGAGCTGAAGAAAGCTGTTGAAAATATAGAACAATCTCAGCCTAGTTCTGATAGAACCCCATAAGTCTGTACACCTCTTCAGTCAGTTGACAGAAGTGATATGTCACTATTGTAAAAAGTCTGGGCACATGAAGTCTCGTGTCATTTACTAGCAAATAAAGTTGGCTCCAACAATGTCCATTCAGAATCAGAATGAGCTTTATTGCCAAGTGTTCAAGTACACAAGGTTTCTTTTTTTGGTGATTGGAGAAACGTGCACACAGAACATTACAGTGAGACACAGAATATAAAAACAAGGTAAGAGTATAAATAGACACAAATAATGGGGCATAACAGAATGGCATACAGTTGAAGTCAAACGTTTACACACACCTTAGCCAAATACATTTAAACTCAGTTTTTCACAATTCCTGACATTTAATTAGGGTTAGGCGATATGGCAAAAATATTATCACGATATTCTTTATCACATCATTCAATGTCAATATTTATCACAATATTCATTCACATTTGGACATTCTTTTTTTAATTTCCAAGTTGGCAGACGAAGAGCAGAAAAAAAAAAAAAAAAAATCCTAAACAGTCAAATAGACTATACAAAACTATATTGGGGGCCCAGAGACAGCTGAAGTAGTGGTGTCTGAGGGATCTTCTATTAAAATATTACAATATTTTATAGAGTTTATCAATCAAGTGCAGTTAAATATGAGTGTTATAAGATGAGCTGTTCATTTTGAATCAGAATGACAGTATATATACTTTTTACATTAAAAATTATTTTCATATTTCTTTGTGACTGTGGAATGATGCTGCATCATCTGAGGCTACGTTTCCACTGACGCAGAAGAAATCCACTCAAAGCCACTCACCATGGTAGGGAACCACTTGCCCCACGCCGATGTCAATTCTACAATCCACCTCATGAGCGCGACGCTCGGCTTCCATGAAACGATGAGCGCGACGCTCGGCTTTCTTCTGAAAGCACTCGCTCAACTTCGCTCACCACACGCCGGTGGAAATGTAAAATCAGAAAGCTGCTTGCATTTTTAACAACGCACCTGATCATCTACATCTAGATGTAGAACACAGGCTAAATATTGAAAATTACTCAAAAACGATCATCGATCTTGTGGAGTTTTTATATCACGATAAATATCTAGATCATTTTAATCGCCCAGCGATCATACAAAACCTTCCCTGTCTTGTCAGTTAGGATCACTACTTTATTTTAAGAATGTGAAATGTATATGAGTGAATGATGAATGAATAAATAATAGCAGAGAGAATTATTTATTTTAGCTTTTATTTCTTTCATCACATTCCCAGTGGGTCAGAAGTTTACATACACTTTGTTAGTATTTGGTAGCATTGCCTTTAAATTGTTTAACTTGGGTCAAACATTTTGGGTAGCCTTCCACAAGCTTCTCACAATAATTTGCTGAAATTTTGGCCCATTCCTCTAGACAGAACTGGTGTAACTGAGTCAGGTTTGTAGGCCTCCTTGCTTGCACATGCTTTTTTCAGTTCTGCCCACAGATTTTCTATCAGATTGAGGTCAGGGCTTTGTGATAGCCACTCCAACACTATTTTGCCACAACTTAAGTCCCTCCTGCAGCAAAGCACCCCCACAACATGATGCTGCCACCCCATGCTTCAGGGTTGGGATGGTGTTCTTCGGCTTGCAAGCCTCACACTTTTTCCTCTAAACATAACAATGGTCATTATGGCCAAACAGTTCAATTTTTGTTTCATTAGTCCAGAGGAAATTTCTCCAAAATGTAAAATCTTTGTGCCCATGTGCACAAACTGTAGTCATGGTTTGCACTTTTCGCACCAAATTACGTTTCTCTCGAGGAGACAGAATGAGTCTCCTTCCTGAGCAGTATGATGGCTGTGTGGTCCCATGGTGTTTTTACTTGTGTACAATTGTTTGTACAGATGAACATGGTATCTTCAGGCGTTTTGAAATTGTTTTCAAGGATGAACCAGACTTGTGGAGGTCCACGATTGTTTTTCTGAGGTCTTGGCTGATTTGTTTTGATTTTCCCATGATGTCAAGCAAAGAGGCACTGAGTTTGATGGTAGGCCTTAAAATACATCCACTTCCCATTCAAATACACCTCCTATCAGAAGCTAATTTTCTAAAGGCTTGACATAATGTTCTGGAATTTTCCAAGCTGCTTAAAGGCACAGTTAACTTTGTGTATGTAAACTTCTTACACACTGCCCTAGTGAAAAATAAAGTATAGTTTATTGTATTTTAAATATATAATTTTTTTTCAATTGTATATTGCAAATATACTAACCAAAATTGTACTATCTTTAAATATATTTAAAGTATATTAGCATCATGCTTTTACCAATTTTCACAATACAAATTTTAACACACTTTAAAATAATTGTACTTTAGTATATTATCTAAAAATATATTTTAGATAAATATACTTGAAGTGAAAATTCTGTTTATTTTTTAAAAGTGTATTTATTTGCACTTAACTTAAAAATATATTTTAGACGAGTGGCCATCAGGCGCAAGTGTAACAATGAGCATTTCAGCAAGAAAAAATAACAATGCGTAGTTCGTGTGTTATATTATTATATTTTTGTTTCTTTCTTTCTTTCAGCATTCTTTTAATTGAAAAGCATGGATAAACCAACCTCCCAACGGCAGTTTAAATTATAGCTGTTTATCCTGCTATTTTTTGGTACCTATAGTAATAGTAGTTTGGAGGCAGAAGTAGTCATTGCGGCGCTAGTGTACCGGCCGTAACTAATTAAGAAAACACCCGTTGAGTGAAGTGCCAAAAAAGACGACAGAAAATTTGCGACAGCTACACTTAGCAATAAACAAGTAAGCAGACAAACCTAGAAGAGAGAGGACAAGGAGAAAAAAAAGGAAGATTTAGCTCCTCATAAGGGGTCTTTTAACTATGACCTCGTGCCTCATGTCTGTCATTGGAGGGAGCCACAGTTGGTACATTTTGTTATGTTTTACAATTATAAAACCATGTGAGATTTAAATAAACACTGTTATTGAAGTTTTTATATGTTATTTATTGTAATGGCCTTGAAAACAAGTGCATTCAGCATTGGGTAAAAAAGTCCTCCAAGAAATTCAGCCTTCAGTATACTGTAAAATGTAATGTGATGCACAAAATTTCAAAAATGTCCCCCTAATGCTGGCTGTGAAAAATATGAATTGTACACGCTGTCTTTAGTTTGACATCTAACTCTGTTTGCGCCTAACATAACTCTGTATGTATGTGTGTTAATCATTGAAGGACACCACACGCACAAAGAGTCCATAACCTTCATAGATGCTGTTAGTTTCTCTTGTCTTATCCTTCCTTGGAATGTTCTGTGCTCCAGCGAGCGCATACTCCTTGTCATGAGCTAAATATCTCAGTTGGACATAACAAATATCTAGGACTGTTTTGACTTCATACGATTACCGTTCCTGCACTATTCCGGTCAACAATTTCTTGTCCTTGGCTGTTTTGCTGTCACTATCCTATTGGCTGTTAATTGTTCTTTGTTCTATGAAAGGTATAAATATTATGCTTACTGTAATAAACTTTGAGTAGATTGAATACGAACCACTGTGTGTTGTTGTTCTTTCTACTTCCTTCACGAAGTCTCCAGAGACTCAGACTCACGACTGCACTTCACTGGGCACAGAGATAGAGAGATGGGACCGGGGAATTGGGGATCGTGGCTAGATCCAAAATATTCCTAACAGTTTGGGGGCTTCGTCCAGGGTACCTCACAAACAAGGTAAGTCGAACTTTTGACGACTATATGTTGGCCTGTTTGTTGGGGTATCTCTCAGTTTAAGAATCTTTCCAAAGACAAAAGCAGGTTTTTCCAAATTGTAAAGGCTCTTTTTTTTTTTTTTTTTTTTTTGGAGTTTGCAACTTGCCAGTTCTGCAAATGCTCTATACCTTGTAACACAGATATTATGTTGTCATGCAGCAGAGTGCTGAAGAGGTCTAAGTCTTGAGAACAGATTGTTTTAAAGGCATAGTTTTTTAATTGTGTTGTTGTTAAAGAGTTTCAGCTGTTTATTACACAAATAAACAGTTGAGAATTTCAAACTTGTTAAGTGTGTTATTTGAACTAGAAAAATTATGTTCAGTTTACTTAAAGAGAATGTGGACACCGATTGCATGTAGTATTTTAAGTGTACACAACTTAAAGTGATACAGTAAACTCATGTTGAGATTACTGATATTTCAGATGTAAAGTGAATGAATTGTATTAATTATAAGTTAATTGACTTAATAAAGTAATCTTACTAATAAATAATTTGTAAGGTTACTAATTAATTTATAGTAATTAACAAAAAAACAAGCAAGTAAAGTTAAGTAGAAATTTACTATTAAGTTTAATAATAACAAGTAGGGCTGGGTGGTATACAGAGTTTTGACAATATATCGATATTATTTCTCAACACGATACGGGATGAGACAATACCGTCTAATCGATATGGTTTGATGCGACCCTCCCCCGCTCATGCTTCAGTTAACGCGCGCGAACCGGACCACTCCCACTCCATCACACAAGTTCGCCTGACAACATGGAGGAAAACACAGCGACGATCAGACCATCCGAAGACGATCTGGTTTGTAAAAAGAAAAACACTGGTTCGTTTATTTGGAGATGGTTTGGATTTAGGAAAGCACATCAAATCTCGGATTTTTGGAAGCACATCAAATCTCTTCCACCACTTGCAATGTCACCATAAAGTGCAGTACGATGAGTGTTTAAAACTTTGCGCTTCGTCTGCTACAACCTCAGCCACGAAGACTAAGCAGCCCGAAAAGTTTTCTGTCCCAAAACAAAGCTCGTTGGAAGCTTCTTTTACCCGCAGCGTGCCTTACGAAAAGAAAAGTTCCAGATGGTGCGATTTTACTAAGGCGGTAGCTTTCCATATCGCAAAAGATATGGTTCCTGTTACAACAGTTGAACAGGACGGTTTTAAAACGTTGCTAAAAACCATTGACCCCAGATATCAGTTACCCAGTTGCAAGTACTTTTCAACTAAAGCTCTGCCAGAAATGTACACAGAGGTCAGACGAATGCTTTCTGACCGGCTCGCAAAAGTGACTTATTTTGCGCTGACAACTGATTTATGGTCAAGCAGGACATGCGAGCCATATATGAGTTTGACAATACATTTTATTGAAGACTGGGAAATGAAAACTGCGTGCTAAGTTCTAAGTTTGTATTTGAATCAGAAAAAAAAAAAAAAAAAAAAAAAAGTAACTTGTGAAGCATATTGTCTTTAGTACAATAATTGTTTGCAGTAGTAACTGCTTAGTATGCCTAACCGGTATAAGAAAAAAATATTTGAAATGTTAAAGCAACATTTAAACATGTAGGCCTAGTAGTTTTATCACACAAATCTATATTAAACAGGTGATGAGTTTTTTTTAAAGTAAAGAAAATGATATGTATAACCTCTCACTTGCATATCTCTGATGTTTGCATTACTTTGTTAAATCAGATGTACAATATATAAATGTAAATGTGCAGTGTTTCCCCTGCCATTATATTAGGGGGGCGCCCCGCCCCCCCCTAGACTTTGAGACTACGGTCGTGATATGACATCACATTAATTCAACATATAACAAATAGTAATACACTCAAAATGTAAAAAAATATACAATCTACTCGACTTTACTGCAAAAATATAATTTTTATAGGGATTAGACACTCACGAGTGAGTGATTTCGGACACAGTAACATTCCTGTGATGGAGTCGACCCCGAGTCTGGGGCTATTCAGAGTCGAGGAATCGACTCTTTGGAGTCGACTCCCCATCACACACTCCCACCAGTGGACAGAAAGCGTGCGTTGGAAATATGTTGCGTCAATCACCTGAAAAGAAGACAAAAATATCTGTGTTTTTTAAACGCTCCCAGGGTGGTGAAGATGGCAACACTCGCTCTCCTGTAAGTAGCACCCGGAGTAGCGCTACTGCTCCGAGTCCAAGTACAGAAAAGAGCCCAAGTGCTGCACGCCCTTTCCTTGACAAGCAGCAAAAGTCCAGTCACTAGTGATGCCTAAGAGCCGACTCTTGTAGGTGAACGTTGGGAGCCGGCTCGCATATCAGAAGAGCCGGATCTATTAATAAAAATATTTTAAAAAATTAAGATATGAACAATCAAAAGATTTAAATTAATATAATTAACTAATTCAAAGAACGAAAAAATAAAATAATATAGGCCTTAATGCTCAATCACACACATATTTGTTCTGACTGTCTGCTCAGACTAACAGCCTGCTGGCTTCTATTGCTCTGACGGTCCCAGTCAGTAGTGTAAACTGTGAAAGGGACTTCTCAACCATGAACAGGGTAATACAAACTTTTCACAATAGGATTTGCTGCTTTTAGCTATATGTTAAGCTATCACATTTAACAGTTAATGCATTTGCAGGTCAAGACAAACATCCGCAATAGGCTGCAAGGCTCTGAAACCCCTTCAGGACTTCACAGATGCTCTGTCAGGTGAGGAGTATGTCACCATCTCATATGTCAGACCTGTTCTTCACCTTTTCAACACGAGTCTCCTGGCACATGAAGAGGGTGACAGCGAGCTGTGCAAATCAATCAAGACCTGCATTGTTGATTATCTTAATGCCAAGTATGCTGACCCAGTGCAGAGAGTGACACCGATCCTCTCAAATGTTGGAAGGAACATGAAACACTCTTTCCAGCACTGACCCATCTGGCAATGAAGTATCTTTTGGTTCCAGCCACTAGTTCCCCTTCTGGAAGGGTTTTCAGTTGCAGTGGTAACATTGTTGCCTGCCACAGGGCATCTCTAAAGCCTGAAGCTGTTGATGGGCTAGTTTTCCTTGCACAAAATCTTAGTAATATACACTATAAAATACTTTGTTTATTAAAGAATGTTCTACCTCAAATAACCTACTTGTTCTGATAAAGTAGTTAAGTTTTCTACTGTTCTGTTTACATTATTTGCACATCAGAGCTGTGTATTTAGTAATAAAGGAGGAATTGTATGCCATTTAATTTAATCAGCTGTTTTTGCACATTTCCAGAGATAGATCTGTTATGTAATATAGATTTTTATTTTTATTCAATTTTGTTGTGCAGCTGTATAATTACAAACAAGGAGTAAAACCCTGTTTTGCAAGTTATTTTGATTATAACTGCTTTAATAAAGGTGATTGTGAAATCTTGCATAAGGCTTTGACTTACAATTTTAGAATGTAATGTGATTTTAACTACCTTTTTGCACATAATATATTGCATAGCCTACATTACATTCACTATATTTGTTTCCATATCCTTCAATATCAACACTGTTTGCAGGATATCATTGGGCAGGATGTGAAATAATTTTGAAAAAATAAATACAGATTTTCTTTATCCAAATAGGAAAAACGTAGAAAGTACCGAGATATATATCGTATATCGCCATTTCACCAAAAAAATACCGAGATATGATTTTTTGGCCATATCGCCCAGCCCTAATAACAAGTTGACATTACTTGCATAGAAACATTAATATAACTTAATTTTAGCAAGTAAGTTTGCTCTGCAAAAATAAGGCAATCGGTTTCTTTAATTTTTAAGTAAACTGAACGTCAAATTTTACAGTGTATGCAGGTAACACATTTAACATACTGTCTTGTTACTGTGTAAGATGATGTAATGTTTAAAGTATATTGTACAAAGTATAGCTAAGTAATAATAGTTTGTTATTGAAGACAAAGTGTGCAATTTGTAGTATTTTGAATAAACCAAAGGTGTTACTGCGCATATACTTTTTACTCAAATATATTTCTTGTATGTTTTGAAGACACTCGCAATTAATTAGTAATGTACTTGTAACACACATAACAGTACACTTTAATATCATTAATCAAGCATGTAATTAAGTATACTTGATGTTGTTCCAATTTAGCACACAAAAGTACACTAAATGCACTTAAAGTTATGCTTTACTACAATTTAATAACAACTAAAATATACTTAGTACAAAATTAGTTGTCCCAAAATAGCACACTTCAAGTTAACTAATCATTAACACACTTGAAGCATACTTATTAGTCTGGCTTCAAGTATACTTAGCATATTTTTTTTTCACCAGGGTGGAATTATGATATAGTCAATTAAAAGTGAAAAAATCTGTCAATAAACAATTGTTGGAAAAATTAATTGTCAATCACAAAGTATATGTCCTAAACGACTTGCCAAAACTATTGTTTGCTAATATAAAATCTATAGTTGTTAAAAAAAGAGATTTAATGAATTCCACCTAAGTGTATGTAAACTTCTGACATCAACTGTACTTCAGTAAATACTGTATTCAGGAACCCAAAACTATTCAAAACAAATATTGCACTTATAAACGGCAAACTGTTACGAAAATCTGAATATTTCGTTCGACGCTGAAACTTATATACCTTTACAAAATAATCCATTAGACAAATTGAATTTGTGTCATGACGGTGATAATTCATGAATATTGTTAAAAAACTATTGAAAAAACGAGGTCAGACTGTGTGAATATGAAACCAACTTTAACGCTGTGCAATTTAGATGCATTTTTCAACCCTAACTTTTATCAACAGACAATAATGATGAATGAACACAAACCTCTTTGTTCCTCAGTATCTTCATCTTTCATGGCATATGAACTGCATGGTTCTGGATAACTCATGTCCTCACTCTCTTCTTTAATAAACATCATTTTACAATGATTTATCACGCAGATAACACCTGGAGTTATTCCTGTTCGTGTTGAAACAAGTCTTCTTCACGTTTAGAATGAGAATATTCGCGGGATTTTACGGATGAACTTCCATACTTCTATACGCACTATGTAAGTATCGAGATTCTTAAACTGTCCGGATTACACGGAGTTACATTTAAATTCTGATGTTGGATATTCGGACTTTATATTTCCGACCATTCCGTTGTCTATTGTCCAATGCTCGGAAGATTTATTATAAACAAACAAACTGGCAGCGCAAATATTCTACTAGACTATCGTCGTCTTCTTTTTCTTATTGTTTTATGACGGTTGGAATACAATGAAAGGCGCATTACCGCCACCTGCTGTTTAGGAGTGAGGGTTGGGATCAAATCACGTTATTTTTTTTAGCGCAAATGCACTGTATCTCCTGACTGAGATAATAAATCATAACTCATTCATAAACACGCATATGCGGTTTGTGTGGATGCTCCTAACCCCCCATTATAGTGATAGGGACACTTTACTGTAAAAAAGGCACCATCTTTTTTCCTCAATCCACTGCCATTTGTTGTGGAAAAATTTATATTTTATTTTATTTTCTTTTTTTACTTTCTTAGACATTGGGTGGGTTTCTTTCGATTCAATCATGTGTTTCTCTCATTGCTCCTGGTAGGAACAAAGGACACACAAAACAAATGGTCAGAAAGAGTTTTAACTCTTTAGTATGGGTAATTTGTATTCATGAAGGACAGAAGGATTATTTAGCCATAAATATAGACCTTTCGACCTCATGGGTATGAAGACAGTAAAAGCCAGGGGGGTTATCTAGCTTTTGACCTCACGAGGGGGTACAGTAAAACCCTGGGGGTTATCTAGCCTTTTGACCTCACAGGTGTGAAGACAGTAAGGGGGGGGGGGGGGGGGGGGGGGGGGGGGAAATGGTTTACGGGGGTGAGTGGAAAATTACAGAAGAAGAGACTTTGAAGTCAAGGGTATAAGAGGGCTGTCTGTTTTAGTGTGGTCAGGTCTGTTCCTATCACGAGGTAGCTGTCGTGGTACTTTTTTTTGTGAACAGGCCTCTTTTAAAAGAATAAAATATCTTTTAAAATACAATTTGAATCTTGATGTCTCTTATGCTGTGATGCTAATTATTGTTAATTATTGTTTTTGCCACAACAATTGGTGTCAGAAGTCAGGATCTCACGGCAGTTTCTTCTGGTCCTGAAGACAGCAGATTTGACGACTGATCATCCTAGAAGCATCAGGCTTCTGGTCTTACCTCGAAAATTGAGAGAGAAGAGCCAAACTGCTTTCAGGGCCAGGAGTGACTCGACTGAGATCAGAAAGAACCCGGTGGCAGTAAAAGCATCTTGGGTAAGAGACAGTAAAATTATTTTACTTGGTGTTGTGTAATTTGATTTGACTGTGAGTGAACCATAGTGGCTAGAACTATCTCTTTGGTACGAGCAGAGAAGGTTTTCGAGGGGCAAATTGTAACCTGAGGAAGTCAAGTCAATTTTATGCCGAAAATTAGCTCGTAAATGTGGACGGAAGAGCCACACCTGATTAATTAGGTGAATCAGAATCAAAACGAGCGCTGGAAACGCTCACGGAAAGGTTTTGAGTAAACCATAATTTCAGAAGCATATTTGCTACCCTTGCCGATTTGAGGTGACAAAGTCGGATCTGTTGAAGACGTTTGACAGATTATTAGACGCGCGTCGACGGAAAATCCAGGAGAGATAAGATCAGCCAATATGGGGTCATCTAACAGTAGGCCTAAACTAGATAATTTTTTACACACCAGTTTTCGGTCAAATGAAAAAGAATTACGGAAATAAATGTAGGCCCTATGCTGGCATAGAGAAGTTGATAAAATATCATGATTAACCCGAAGAAGGGACACTGAGCAAAATAAGACTGAAAACCCAGTGAAAAGCAACAGAGTTGTTGCGGTTGTTTTCGTCATGTGTGTAAAGAATGTGAGCAGACTATAGATTGTTTGATTGAGGAAGCCGACAGATGAGAACGAAAGCATGCGGAATGAATTAAGCGAAGGAATGAATGAGGATGTGTGTGAGAAAATGGCTCCCCAGAGCAGAATACTACTAATAAACAGTGTGTTTGTGTTTTCCAAAATGTAACCGAGATTGTCTTGGTGCCGCCGGCATATAACCATCACTACCCCGTGGCGGAGCTGAAAGCCCTGAAACTGGACCACGATCTCGACTGCTCTCCGATCCGAAGACCAGCACAAGATGCACGAGCAACAGCGCAAGTGATTCAAGCGTAAGAATTCCAACGAGCACCATCACCTCCAGTACAGCAGGTGGTGGTAGAATCCTCAGCGCCCGCTGCCACAGGCAGCGAAGAAGAAAGGGAAGAGAACGATGAACAGAAAGTTTTCGTTGGTGGCGGTAATGTCAACCGCCAGTAAACACAAAAGAAGAAAAAGAAGAAGAAAGTTTTCGGGGACGCATCTGAAATGGTTCCCAGCACAACTGATTCAGAAAGTCCTGTTAGCAACTATTACTACAGACTTTTTGAAACATTTGGAAAACACAGCGGCTTGACGGAGCCTGAGGACAGAGAGAATCAAGAGGGAATCAGAGGGAAAAGTACGTAGGGAAGCGGAAAAGTACGTGGGGAATGCCTCCTGCAGGTTATTTTCTAAAAGGACTGAGACCAGAAATTTCAAGAGGAGCGAAGGCAAGTTGCACAGAGTGGAAGAACGGGCGCTTAACTTCAGCCCTGAGGCCTGAAATTCAACAAAAGGCTAGAGGAAGAGGTGATGGAAGGAAATGGCGGTGCTATGTGTGCTACAAACAACCATACGATCAGAGACTGTACCAAATGCAGAGTGTGCAGGAGAGATGGGCATTGGAGCAGTGCGTGCCCGAATCTGAAGTCGGATTGAAACGAGAGCAGGACGGAGAGGGTCTGGTTCAGGGCAATCAGTGGCTGACCACAAGACAGGGAAGTGACCATTTATTACTAACATGCAAACACGACACACACACAAACACATACACTGATTTACATTCTGCTATCTGCAATGAAGAATCTGCTTGCAAATCTTTGTGTGTTTTGAGCAATGTTGTGAATGATGAAATTTTGAGCAGTGTTTCCGATGAATGTTTGAAAATGTGCAAAAGCACAGGGTTTTCTCAAATGCCAAAATACCCAATGATAGTAATTAACTTTCACTTTACGACCATGTGACTTGCCATGTGTGCCGAAAATGACAGGAAAAGTGTATGAAAGCACTTCGGCTTCGGGCCATTTGATCTCTGAACGATTCACCGAGCCCTTAGAGTGTGGGACAGAGGGGGGGTCGAACTCTGAAACATGAGTTTCTCTGGTCGGCCAATTGTCCCGCGCCGCTAATGGCCAGAGATTTAATGTGTGAATTAAATTTGATCCTCTGTGCTGATTTCTCCGGAGTCAGCATTGAGGAAGCACCACAAATGACATGTTCTAAATTTGAGCCGCAGTGGGCTTACGAATGGCAGATAAAAGATGTTGATTGGGCAGAGATGATTTTGAAATTGGCTAAAGATGGAATAACACCAGTCAACACAGAGTTTATGACGCCTGATAGAATGCACTGTACGTCACATGTCGTAAATGAGTGTGAAGAAAGTTGGTTTAGTGGAGGGGAGAATGAAAGTGTGAAATTTGACAAGATTTTCTGGACAGAGAATATGTGTGCGTTGTATGCGTGTTTGAATGAAAAAAACAAACAAACAAAAAAAAACAAAACAATTGCAGTGTTATTTAATGGCAGGAGACAGTGTTCCTCAATTATCTGTGTCCAAGAGCACGAATGAGCAATGGACAGAATTGGGGCTTTTTGTGAATGACTGTTTGCAGGCTACAGACTGGGTTGAAATTGATACAGACATGGTACAGAGCAAAAGTGTTGGAGCATTTAAATCAAACTGCAATTTTGATGTGCAAGTTTTGAGAACTGTAACTGCTATTGTGAACAATGATGTGACAAAACAGGAGGTGGGGGCTATTTCTGCATCAGAAATTGATATTTCTCTGGCAGAAATGCCTTCAAAATTGTGGGCAAAACACAAGTACGATGTGGGGGTTTGATAAAGGGATGCGAGCCGGTTGTAATCACCCCAAAATCTGATTACAAACCGTGTCAGGCGCAATATCCCCTCAAAAGTGAAGCATTGCAAGGCATAATGCTCTGTTGAAGGAGGGAATAATTGTGCCATGCAACGATTCACCAGTGCGCACACCAATTTTTCCTGTGAAAAAGATCAGAGATAAGGGTCAGCCAACAGAGTGGCGATTTGTGCAGGATTTACAGGCTGTAAATTCAGCTGTCATTGCCAGGGCAGCACGAGTGCCAAACCCTTATACTATTTTGTCAGAAATTCCGCAAGATGCAATGTATTTCACTGTGGTGGATTTGGCTAATGCTTTCTTTAGCGTCCCAGTGGAAGAGAAAAGACAGTTCTGGTTTGCATTTGATTTTAATAATAAAGGCTACACATTTACAAGATTGTGCCAGGGATATTGTGAATCTCCAACCATTTATAACGACGCCCTTCGGAGAAGTATTGAGCCTCTGACTTTGACAGCTAGAATGGCTTAATTACAATCCGTTTATGATTTATTAATTTGTGCCAAAGATAAAACTACCTGCATCTCTGACACTGTGGCTCTCCTGAAGCATTTGGAGCGGGAGGGGCACAAAGTCAGTCTTTCAAAGCTGCAGTTTGTGGAACAGGAAGTGACATTCCTGGGGCATGTTATCAAACGTAACAGCAAAGCACTGTCTGAGAAACGGGTGCGGGCCATAAAAGAGGTGCCAAAACCAGTTACAAAGAAACACATGCTGTCATTCTTGGGGATGTGCGCTTACTGCCGTACGTTCATTCCCAATTATGCCATTTTTGAACAGCCCTTGCGAGCCCTAACGACAGGGAAAGGGCTGAGGTCATGTGACAGACTTGTTTGGACAAGTAGGGCTGAGGAAGCGTTTGATAACATGAAAGTGCAATTGGCTATGGCTCCAACGTTAGGCCTTCCTGTCATAAACCGCCGTTTGTACGATGAAAAGAATAATTTCATGACTTCTGTTCTCTTGCAGACTCATGGTGACAGACTGCGACCTGTGGCCTATTTTTCAACGAAACTCGATGCTGTAGCTGCAGGACTTCCGCATTGCCTCAGGGCAGTGGCAGCAGCTGAGCTGGCTGTGATGGCCTCCAGAGAGTTTGTGGGATATTCTGATTTAACCTTAATGGTTCCACATGCAGTCTCCCTGATTTTGCAAGAGCAGAGAACGTCACATTTGTCTACAGCCCGATGGCTGAGGTATCATACAATTTTGTTGGACATGCCAAACATAACTGTGAAAAGATGCACAACTTTGAATCCTGCCACCCTTCTGCCCACACAGGAGGATGGTGAGGAGCATCATTGTTGTCTGTCAGCGCTCGAACAGGTGTGCACACCACGTCCAGATCCTTTAGATGTACCGTTAGATAATTGTGACAATGTCCTGTTTGTTGATGGATCTGCGTCAAAAGATCAACAAGCGGGACAGAATTAAGTTAGTTATGCAGTAACGACTGAATTTGAAACTCTGATGTCTGGCAAATTACCATCACATTATTCTGCGCAGGCAGCTGAACTGGTTGCGCTGACTGAAGCATGTAAACTGATGACGGATAAATGTGTGACGATTTACACAGACTCGCGTTATGCTTTTGGAGTCACGCATGACTTTGGTGCTTTGTGGAAGCACAGGACATTTTTGAAGTCAGATGGGCGCCCGATACTAAACGCGTCTCTGGTATCGGACCTCCTCGAGGCCATTCTGTTGCCAGACAAAATTGCGATTTGTAAGTGCGCAGCGCATACTAATGATAAAAGTTTCATTTCAACAGGAAATGCCAGAGCTGATATGGCTGCAAAAGCAGCGGCAGCGGATCAAACTAAAGATGATCGTAAAAGCACCACTTGCGCACAAGTTGACATTAACCTCGACATTTCTCCTTGTTTACAGAGCATGCAGTCTTTTTCCACAGGAGCTGAGAAAAACAACTGGAAGGCGTCAGGCTGCAGCCTTGTAGATAGAGTGTGGACATCAGTTGATGGAATGCCCTGTTTACCCAAACATTTCTTTCAACATTATGCTAAATTGACGCATGGTTTAGATCATGTGTCAAAAGGGGGAATGATTGCACAAATGAAAGAATTGTGGTTTACCAAGGGCTTCACAATATTCGCTGAGAATTTTTTGCAAAAGATGTGTTATTTGTAAAACACACAATGTTGCACGAGGCGTTAAAACACGGCTGGTATCTCAGCCAAAAGGGCCATTCGAGTGCTTAATGATCGATTTCATTGAATTGACCCCTTGTGGGAAGCAGAAATATTCCCTAGTAATGGTTGACAGGTGGTCCAAATGGGTCGAGGCCTTCCCAACCTCGGAAACAAGATGCGGCAGCAGTAGCCAAGGCTCTGCTAACCGAGATTGTTCCGAGATGGGGAATTCCAAGAAAAATCAGTTCTGACAACGGAACACACTTTGTCAATGAGGCAATAAAGCAGGTGGGTCAGTTCTTAGGAACTGATATGAGAACACATTGTGCCTATCACGCCACCAGCGGAGGTGCTGTTGAGCGTGAGAACCAGACGGTAAAGAACAAATTGGCAAAGTGTTGTGAGGAAACTAGACTCTCATGGGTGAAAGCACTCCCAACCGTGCTAATGTACATGAGAATGAGAAAGAGAGTCAAAACAAATTTGAGCCCATTCGAAATTCTCTTTGGTAGACCACCATTCATGGGAGTAGAGGGGGGAAAAAACGCAGGCTTCCATCAACAGATGTGTGTGAAAATGAGATGTTGAATTACTGCAAAGAAATGTCGTGTCTGTTGTCCAAGATTTTTGTGCAGGTCAAAACTGCCCAGTGGAAGGTTGCTGAGACGTTCCTGCATAAAGATCAGGCCGGGGGATTACGTGGTAATTCGTGACCTGAGAAGGAAGAACTGGAGGGCGAAACGTTGGCGAGGACCGTACCAAGTCTTGCTGACAACACACACGGCGGTGAAGGTCGGAGAGAGAGCTATGTGGGTGCACGCCAACCACTGCAGGAGAGTTCTGCCCATATCGGAAGGGCAACAGGAGGAGGAGCCTCAGCAACAACAACAAGTTCAACAATAAGCCCCAAGATCGAGCCCAAACACCAAGTGCAAGCCAGAACCGTTTAGTTCTTGATACACTTACGGCAGAAAATGGCCGGAGTCTGTAAAATGCTGGGGGTGTCTTGTTGTTTTAACATTCCTGATTACAGTGATAATATAACCAACATAATTGAACACATGAGAGAGGCCGTAAAAGAACCTGAACGGACTGACAACCAGTGGGCCGCATGGATTATGTCTTTGTGGGGAGGATGGATGTACTGGATAATTCAAACTGTTCTGCCAATTGTAGTGATAGGAATTTTGATTCTGTTCTGCTTGCCATGCAGTATGAGATGTGTTTCCAATTCAGTACAGAAATTGGTCAGGGCTGGGATGTCCATACAAGCAGTAAAATTGACCGTTTATCCGATAGATGATGCACACAAATGTGATGATTATGAGAGTGACGAGAGTGTTTGAAATTGAGGGATTTTTATTTTTTTTTTTTTTTTTTTTTTTTTCTTATTTTTATTTGCTACAAGCTTTTTGCTTTTAAAATCTTCTTTCCAAAGTTTAAGTAGAGTGATCAGGTATACGAAAATCAGACATGAAGAGTATAACTGTGATGTAAAGACTTGAAATGATTGTAACCATTTTTGGGTTTAATGTTGAGTGATGTTATTCTTTTTTTTGTATTATAATCATGTTAAGTTGCTCAAACCTAATGTTAATGAAACCAAATCGTTTATCAGAGAATGATAAAGAGGAGGAATTGTTGTGGAAAAATTTATATTTTATTTTATTTTATTTTTTTACTTTCTTAGACATTGGGTGGGTTTCTTTCGATTCAATCATGTGTTTCTCTCATTGCTCCTGGTAGGAACAAAGGACACACAAAACAAATGGTCAGAAAGAGTTTTAACTCTTTAGTATGGGTAATTTGTATTCATGAAGGACAGAAGGATTATTTAGCCATAAATATAGACCTTTCGACCTCATGGGTATGAAGACAGTAAAAGCCAGGGGGGATTATGTAGCTTTTGACCTCACGGGGGGGGGGGGGGGGGGGGTACAGTAAAACCCTGGGGGTTATCTAGCCTTTTGACCTCACAGGTGTCAAGACAGTAAGGGGGGGGGGGGGGGGGGGGGGGGGGGGGTGAAATGGTTTACGGGGGTGAGTGGAAAATTACAGAAGAAGAGACTTTGAAGTCAGGGGTATAAGAGGGCTGTCTGTTTTAGTGTGGTCAGGTCTGTTCCTATCACGAGGTAGCTGTCGTGGTACTTTTTTTTGTGAACAGGCCTCTTTTAAAAGAATAAAATATCTTTTAAAATACAATTTGAATCTTGATGTCTCTTATGCTGTGATGCTAATTATTGTTAATTATTGTTTTTGCCACAACACATTAAAATAATTTGCTACCATTTCTCCAGTGTACATTGAAAGATTATCTGAGATCATTTTAATATCCCTGAATATTGAAAATCAGAGCCGTGAATGCCACGCCTTCTTTGTTTTCTATATTTTTCGATGCATCTGATTATACAGTAGGCCTATATGGACATAAATATCATGCACTTATTTGGCCATTTGGTTTAGACCCCTGATCCTTGTTTTCCTTATCTAACAGTGTCATTTCTACAGGTTGACCATGATACTGTTGGACTAATGGGAGTCTTGTTTACTTCCATTTCTTGTTATCTTAGGTATTTCCCATCCAAAACTTTGAATTTCCAGCTTTTCTTTTCCCCAACATGGTTTTATAGTGACTCTTAAACTCTGGGTGACTCTGGGTGTTCTTGATTGTGACCTTGTATATTGACCCAATAATTTAATGACAGTTATATTCTTCACAGTTCTAAAAGCATTTCTCCCATTTCAATCTGTAATTCTGTGGTTGGTGTTGATCTAGTAGCCCCTGTACATACCCTCAATGCCTGAAATTATTTTTTTTCTAATTCTTTCAGCATACTATTGGCTGCAGATTGAAACACTAAACACCCATACTAGTCCAATGTAAATACTTTTCAGAGCCGAACTCTCAGTTCCCCAATTTTTACCCACCAAACATCTAATTAAATTCAGAACTATTTTGCACTTAATATTCTCAATGTGTATTATAAATGTGCATCCAAAAACCTAAAGAATGAAACTCTTTCTACCTCCTGACCTTATAATTTACATTTTAACTCCTTGCTAATCATCCGTTCTTTTTATCAACAGAAATTCTAAACCCCCATTGATACGACCATTGTTCTACTTTTGTAATTGCTTCTTGTATTTTATTAACAATAGATTCTAAATTCTTTCCTCTTTTCCAAATCGCTCCATCATCTTCAAAAAGAGTGAATCCTATTCTTTCTTTAATATTTAAAAACACATCATTAATCATAATATAAAATAATAAAGGACTGATTATACCTCCCTGCTGTGTTCCATTTTCTACAGTGCAATCAAATTCTTTGAGTAATTCTACCCAATTTAAACTTGAATAGATCTACAAATAAAAAATATTTAATCCATCTAATCATTTTTCCTGTGACTTTCTGCTTTCTGCTTTTCATAGTTTAATTATCAATCTCTCTTTCCACATCATATTGTACGCTTTTATCAAAAAATACTGCCACGTTGCTTTCCCTTTTAATCTGCGCTCTCCTTAAGGCATTCTATTCTATTCTAAACACTGATGGATCCATTATACTTCTCCCTTTTCTAAATCCACTTTGATCATTTAAGATATATCCTTTAGTTTCCATACAATATGTTAACCTTTGATTGATAATTTTCTCCATCACTTTACATACATTTTTTTTTTTTTTTTTTAATAAACAGAATTCAAATACAAACATTTATGGCATAATTCAATAAACATCCATATGTTTTCCGTGTTGATACAGCATAGGTAAAACAAACCACACACACTAAAATAAATACAAAATAATAACAATAATAAAAAAGAATGCGTGAGTATCTTAATCTATCAACATAAACAAGATCAAGGCAGAAAAAAAGTTTCAGGGCATTTCTGTCTGTCATCCATTGAAGAGATTTTGCAAATAAGTAGTAAATATTACGTTGTGTCAAATGATTGATGGCCTATGATTTATGACTTAATTGGTTCACCTTTGACCTTTCCCCCTCCCCACCCCACCCCTCATACTTTGTGTCAAAAATGCTTGATGGGTTATGATTGAGGACATAATTGGTGCACCTTTGACCTTTCCCCCCTCTCCTCCCCACCCCGACCCTCCGGCAGTTGTACAGGATGTGGTATGACGTGTTTGGTCAGCTGTTCTGATAGCCCCGCGCTGTAGCCGACCCCATCTGTGCATTTAAAACAGTAGACAAATTATTAATCTTTAATGATGTACAATGTTAATGGAAAACTGAGATGACAAAAATATTGGTATAAGAATTATTTTCCTCAACTATTAAATTAAATAATTAATTGATGTAATCATTGAGATGTTTTTTAAAACATGATAAAGTATCCTCTTCATCTTCTGGAAAATTTGCCATGTTGTGGTATGGCCCGGTTTTATATAAAAATCTTTATATAATTTTTTATACTTTTTCAATTTAGATTTATTCTCCACTGATTTGTTTGTTTAAAAAAAGTCAAAAGTGTTAAAAATTAAAATCTTAACCATGTTTTAGCTCCAAGCATTGAAACCATTAAAAGACACATCATTTAAACACAATTTAAACGTAATAACCACTTTTTATACCCTACAATAATAATAAATAAAATAACACCACACACATTACTTATCATGTTTTTGAAAAACATCTCAATGATTACATCAAATATTTAATTTAATAGTTGTGGAAAACAATTCTTATACCATTATCTTTGTCATCTCAGTTTTCCATTAACATTGTACATCATTAAAGATTAATAATTTGTCTACTTTTTTTAAATACACAGATGGGATCGGCTACAGCGCGGGGCTATCAGAACAGCTGACCAAACACGTCATACCACATCCTGTACAACTGCCGGAGGGTCGGGGTGGGGAGGAGAGGGGGGAAAGGTCAAAGGTGCACCAATTATGTCCTCAATCATAACCCATCAAGCATTTTTGACACAAAGTATGAGGGGTGGGGAAAGGTCAAAGGTGAACCAATTAAGTCATAAATCATAGGCCATCAATCATTTGACACAACGTATGTAATATTTACTACTCAAATAGCAAAGTATTTACATCTGTGGATAAAGTGTTTACCTAAAAAAAAAAAATCAGGTTATTTATCAAAAATTCTAGATTCTTATTCAAAAACACTCCAACTTTAATTGAGATCACATTCAAAGGATGTAGCGATATAATTTTAGACTGAATCCAACTTTGAAATGAAAGCCAAAATTTGTGTACAAATTCACAATGAAAGAAAATGTTCTACCGTTTCGATTTCTTTCTCACAAAATCCACAAGAATTGTTCTCCCAATTAAATCTCATGTAAAAAGCAATTGGATGGATAAATGTCATTCAACATACCGCATACCTTTATCATCGATACGGGCACATCTAAAAGTTCTGTAAGGAAGTGGGCAGACGAGGGAGTGAGGATCCAGGTACAGCTTTATTGAAAATAACACAAAGTAAAGCGAAGTATAAACACAGGAACAAATAAAACATCCACAATGGGAAAACAAAGGTATAAAAAACACAAGATAAACACTGGGAATCTTCCAAGGAGGGCTCAGGCAGAAACACGGACGAGGACAGGATTCACATGCAACATTCTCCAAACATCAAACAACAACCAACAAAGGACAAGGTGAACATGAGGGCTTAAATACAAAACCAAAGGGGAAACAAAAGCCAATGGGAAAACAGAACTCAAAACAAGATAATAAGGCAATTAACTAAAACCAATGACAAAACTAGAACTGATAATAAAGTAATCAAAAAATGAACCAATGAAAACCAGACATATGAACATGGAGGGAAAACAGGACATGACAAGACTGGGAAACAGGAACATAAGAGTGATTTCAAAATAAGAGTGCATGAACACAAGACAGTATGGAATGTAAAAGGTGCCAGAACTTAAAAATAAGAGTGCATAGGCAAAAGAGAATATGGAACGTAAAAGGTGCCAAAAACTTAAAAATAAAAAGGTACACAAACAAAAGACAGTGTGGATCGTTACAAGTTCTTTAACAGCGCATTGCTATGAGGGCTTGATATTTCAGTACGCATTCTAAACTCTGTGGGAATTAATGGCATTTCTGTTAAGTGTCATATGACACCAAAATACCCATAACAAACTTGATTTTGTCATTTTTCCTGACTCTCCATTCTGCCTACTGGTCTGTGATCCGATGCATATAGAATTTTTTTTTTAATTCTAACTCATTACAATTGCTGTTTCCCTCAGTATATTGTCAGTCTGTGTATATACAGGACATTGCAGAGAAGTTTGCAGCTCAACGTCTGTCAACACTTCTGCTAGGAAACAGGAAATGCTCAACGTTGACCCAGCGCTATGGGCCTCCCACAAAGATGAGGCAGGCCTTATTGAAGTAAACCATTCACACATCATATAAATCACCAATTAATCCTATGAAGAAAGCTAATAATACATGGCGATTAAGGCAAGACTTGGAAAAATTGTCATTGTCATTGTCACCAGTGGTGCCGGATGTGTGCACTACTATTAACTAAATTCCAGCAGACCACACTCATTTTACTATTATTAATTTGTGTTCTACATTCTTCAGTGTCAGTCATGCCTGTTATGCAGCCGCTGTTCGCATTCACATATGGAGGCCAACAGTAACAGAATGCCACAGGAATTTAGAGACTCGCCTGCTGTGTACTCTGCTGTAGTGCCACCTGTCTATTGCAATATGCTGACGACATCCTGCTTTCCGGCCCGAACATCAAGTCATGCACAGCCGCATCAACTATTGTGTGCAATGCATTAGCGAAGGCTGGCTTCAAGGCATCAAAAGAAAAGATGCAATGGGTGAAACTGAACTATCAATCTGGGTCATGAACTACAGAAAGGAACAGTACGTCTCTCCACAGACAGAGTGATGACGATTACTACCTTCCAACACCCTAAAACAAAGGCTCAAATGCAAAGCTTCTTGGGTTTAGTGAATTATTTTTGAGCATGGGTGCCAAACTGCTCGTTATATGACAAAATCCTGAGAGAAGCAACACTCTCAAGGGCTGAGGAACCTATCAAGTGGACTGCTGAAATGGACATTGCTAACAAATCATGATTAACCCTTTTCATCTGTACATGCATGAGGCAGCAGGCACAGCAGCAGCGAACCTCGCTCAGTCCCATTGCGGAACATATAGACCAGTGGCGTACTTGTCAAAAATTTTAGAGGCAGTCGCCAAAGGCCTCCCTGCATGTTTGCGAGAAGTGGCTGCCACAGCATTAATGGTACAGGATGCGGAACGCATAGAATTATCTCACCACTTACCGTTCACACCGCTCACCAGGTAAGAGTTATTTTACAAAACATTACCACACAGCATATGACTGCACAAAGAAGAAGTGGTTACGAAGCAACACTTCTCGCAACAGCAAATTTAACCATTGTGTCCTCATCTAGTACACATGGCCCCACATTGTGATTACATAAAATGTTAACTAAGGGGGCATTTCAAGATAACCCTCATGACTGCATATCTCAAATCACTGAACACACTTCGTGCAGACCGGACGTTTTTACGTTTCATCCATTGGTACATAGATGCTTAAAGCCAAATTATTCCATATACTGGCGTGGCTCCGCCATAACTAAACTTCCTAATCGAATCATTGAGGCCTATTCCCTCCCATAAAAATCGGCACAGGCCGCTGAACTATTTGCATTAATTAGAGCATGCCAGTTGGTGAAAGGAAAACCAATTAACATATACACAGACTTAAAATATGCATATGGGGTGGTGCACGATTTTGCAAAAATGTGGGAAGATAGGGATTTCAAGACAGCAGAAGGAAAACCCATATCACACCAAAAACCTAGTTGCAGAATTACTCAGAGTAGCACAACTCCAAACGAAATTAGCTGCCATAAAGGTCGCAGGCCACATGACAGGGGAGGCGAGAAGATACAGATTGGCTGATTAAGTAGCAAAGTTGGCTTCAAAGGAAGTCGTGATAAGCCCAGATCTAAATCAAGCTGAAGAAACTGTTTCTATGATGCAGTAAACTCTAGTAAAAATATTGACGTAAAACTTTTACAGGCAAACCCATCCAAATCCAATATTCAACTTTGTGCCTTGAATGAAGTGAAAACGGATCAGAGTACTTTGTTAAGAGACAAGCAGGGTCGTCTGGCCCTGCCCGAAACTGAATGACACCATCAAATGTAACTAAACTCTCTCCCTTTGAGATACTAATGGGTAGGCCTTTCCCGACCCCCTAGGTCAAAGGCGCGCTGGCTTCTTTTCTACAGGTAACACGGAGGTGGTGATCGAGGAATACGTGGATTCCCTAATAAAAACATTGAACAGTATTAATGGTGATGTCTCTCTTTCTCTTCCTTTACCAGACCAAAAGCCTCCTCATCCATTTGTCCCAAATCAGCAGGTCCTCGTTCTCAGGTTGAAACCATCCAAGACTGAGGAACCACGTTACCAAGGTCCGGCAACGGTCATAGACGTAACCAGAACCGCAGTCCTGACCAATCTACAGTCACAGTGGATACACGCAAGCCGCGTGAAGTCAGCACCAGAGGACGGTAGCAGTGACTCATGAGAACAAGGGGAAAGTGCTGGAGGAGCTGAACACGCAGCGCCAGTGCCTAACCAAAAGCTCTGAGTAACTGTTTACTGCACAGCACATAAAAGAAGAAAAAGAGACACTGGCCATTCATTAACCTCTCCAAACTACACTCCGGAAGATCAACGAATATGGAGCAGAGTGGACAAGTTTTTCCAATAATTCTTTGCCCCCACTGGCGTAGCGAATGTTATAAATCAGGTCAAAATGAACAGGTTTGATTTAGTTATGTTTATGAATGTTACAGAACAAATTTTAGAGGGAATAAAGAAAGAGCTCAGGGAGCTGCGTTTAATAGCCTTCCAGAACAGGATGGTCTTAGACCAGCTCACTGCAGCGCAAGGGGTTTGTGTTATGGTGGGTGAAGCATGTTGTACCTACATCCCAGAAAAGGAAGGAGCAGGTGGAATCATAGAGCAAGGTATAAAAAAAAATATTTCTGAGATAGTAAAGGGGTCACAAGACCGCGCCAATGGGGATGTTGATTTCTTTTCAGGTTTTTGGACATTCATTTATAAAATTTAACTACTTAATGGTAATATTCTGCATTTCGCTTGTATTTTTCATCATCGCTTGCCTATGGCCTTGTTTTATGGCTCTAATCAAACGGATGATTTCCAGCTCTATTAGCTTAGTGGTAAGACCACCTCACATTGCTTATTGACCCCTAAGAATGAACGAAGATACAAAGGTTTAAAATTCCCATGGTAAAGGTTTTAGCATGGTACAATGTTTAATCTGATTATGATCATTTTTTATATGCTGTACATGCTGTCCTTGTTTGACATCTAACTCTGTATGCATGTGTGCTTAGCTAATCACAAAAGCACACCACACGCTCAAAGAGTCCATGACCTTCCGTAGATGCTGTTAGTTTCTCTTGTCTTATCCTCTTTTGGAATGTTCGGTGCTCCATCGAGCAAATACTCTTTTCGTGAGCTAAATATCTGTTATAGACGTAAAAAATATCTGGGACTGCCTTATCTGATTTTGTTCCTGTACAATTCCGGCATCAACAATTCCTTGTACTCGGCCTTGCTGTCACTCTTCTATTGGTTGTTCTTTGTTCTATGAAAGATATAAATATTATGCTTGCTGTAATAAACTTTGAGTAGATTGAATAGAAGCACTCTGTGTGTTGTCGTTCTTTCTCCTCCCTTCATGAAGTCTCCAGAGGCACGGACTCCCGACTGTATTTAACTGGGCACGTACTGAAAGGGACCGAGGAATTCTTGACGGCAGAAGTGTTGTATTCTAGACTACAACGAGATCCAAGTTTATTCCAAACAATTTTAAATGTCACTTTTTTGGCCTTAGGAAACATTGGGTAAGATAAATACCGCTTCCTTATTTTTTTTGCCTCTTCATCACTGAAATCTCGAAGAACATACTTTCTTTTCAGTTGACTAGGGTAATACTGTTTGGATAAAACATTTCTAATAAACTTATTTGTAAACTGTTTGCTATTTAAATTAACACCTTCAATACAAAGTGGTCTAATTTCTGGTAGAGTGTTAGAGTACATTACAAACTGTTGAATCATTGTTTTCAGGGGTGCTGGAATGGTCTTTATCACTCTATTGTATTCTCTAATCGGGCACTGGAAAATAAATTTATCACAAAAATCTCCATAGTACAACAATTATCCATCAAATGTGTTACTGCCCATATTCCGTTTTCCATCCAAGTCCCTAAAAACAAGGATTCGGTATGCTAAACCAAAACATGTCTTTGTGACAAACAAAGCCACTTCAGATTTAGTACACCATTCATGCCCCCCACTTCAATACTCTTAATCATGTCAGCTTTTCTGATGTAATGGCATTTCAGAAAAATCAATAGAATTTCTGTTCTAAACCAAAATGATTTAATGTTTCTAATAAAAAAGGATGTTCTACCAAATCAAAAGCTTTGTAGAAATCTAAAAAATACAATGAAACCCTGTTCTACAAATGCATGACTGTAATCAACTAAATCTAGAACCAGTCGTATGTTATTATGGATAGATCTTCCAGCAAGGAGTTTAATTTATTATCTGGGCAGGACTTTTTTCATTTTAGCTACAATAATTACAGATAATAACTTATAATCAGTATTAAGAAGTGTAATAGGTCTTAGATTATCTAACAATCTTTTATCTTTGCCATGTTTAGGAATAAGTATTATTAAACCTTGCTTCATGCTTGTCATTAATTCATTCTTCTCTATGCATTCTTGGATTGCCTTAAATAACAACCGTCTGATATCTTTACAAAAGAATCTATAGAAGTCAGCTGTGAGCCCGTCGGTACCAGGGAATTCCAATGCCAATTTCAAGCTCATATCATCCAGTTCTTCTATTTTTAAATCTGACTCACAAAATTCCTTAAAATGAATCATCAATCTTTATACTACTACCTCTGCAAACATGTGTTCAACATGAAAAATCACTATTTTAAAATTGTATTTTTCAGATTTAGACTACAAAACCATACCCATTTAAACATAATTACATTTGCAAATTCCTGTATAAAAACTCTGCGTACTGTACATACATTATACTGTAGCAAACCAAAAGTGTTGTGCTTATGTTCTGTATATCTGTTTAAGAGTTTTCTTGGGTCCCTTTGGGGGGGTGGGGAGTTTGAGGGTTATAAAAGTGAGTGAGTTTTAGTGCACAGTTCTCACCAACAAGTGTACGGCAAGCGCACAGGTGCCCATGTTAATAAATTCTGAAGTGAATTTGAGTATCCAAGTGCTTCCTGTGAATGCTACATTGGTGTCTGTATTAAACGACTGATCTTTACCGGTTTGAGTGATTCCTGGCATTTGCGTCATGGCGGCACTATGTGGGAGCCAAGCTGGGATGTTTCACAAGGCTCTGGGTGCTTCGGCATGGGCAGCGGATCAGCTTGCCTTGGGTGGAGAATGTCTGGAATCACAGCGGGCTCACATGAGGGAGGCCACAAGGAGGATGGCTGCTGATGCCGGGTTTCCATTGCCTGAGCCGAGCTGTCTTCAGATTTAAACAAATATGGCAGCACCGGTGGCAGTTAAGACTCCAAAATTCTCAAGTAAAGCTGACTGGGAAGCTTTCCATTCACAATTTGAACTGTTGGCTCATGCTGAAGGCTGGTCAGAGAACCGTAAAGCTCTTGAATTAGCAATGTGCCTTACAGGTGAAGCTCTGAACTGTTTGTTACTACTTAACCCTTGAAGATAGACATAATTATCAAGCACTGTCGGGCAGTTTGGACAATTTGTGCTGGGCTCCTGCGTTCAGAACTGAGTAACTGTTTACAGATTGTAATGGCAAAAGAGGTAGAATATGTTGGATAAATATAAATAGACTAAGATGTGTATCGCAGATAATTTTTGCTCAATGGGGCTGTTTTAACTGTTAACTGTAACCAACATGAGATGGATAGCCTATGGAAAAAAACTGTTCTTGCACCTGACGGTTCTGGTGCTCTGTAGCACCGGCCAAAGGGCAACAGTTCAAAAAGGTAGTGGGCGAGTCCTGAGTGATTTTTCCAGCCCTTTTCCTCACTCTGTCCTTTGTAGTCTTCTGATGTCCAATTTCATGTACCAGTGCTGATCGTACAGGTGCTGGAAGTCTCACTAACTGCTCCCTATCTGTCAGAAAGCTGGTGATCCACTGACAGACAGAGGTGGGAACAGAGACTTGGTTTAATTTAGTCCAGAGAATAGCTGTGATGATGGTCTGAAGTCCACAAAAAGGATCCTTGTATACCTGTATATATCCCTGGTCTCTCAAGATGTTGCAGGATATGATGCAATCTAATGATGACTGCATCATCCACGGACTTGTTTGCTCGATTAGCAAATTGAAGGGGATCCAGAAAGGGTTCAGGGATATCCAGTCTCTCAAATGACTTCATGACCACATACATCAGAATGACGGGTCTGTAGTCATGAAGCCTGTAATTTAGTTTCTTTGGGACAGTGATGATGGTGAAGCATTTGAAGCAGCAGGGAACTTAACACTGCTCCATTGATCTGTTGAAGAACTGTGTGAAGATGGAGGTCAGCTGGTCAGCACAGGATTTTAGACAAGTGGATGAAAATCCATATGGGCCCTGTGCTTTCCTTGTCTTTTTTTTCTGGAAGACCCCGCACATATCCTCTTCACAGATCTTTAGTGCAGGTTGAGCTGCAGGAGGTGTTGATGTTTGTGTTAGACTGAGCTTTTCAAATCTACAGTTAAACAGATTCAAGTCATCAGCCAGTTGTTGATTCCCTACAGTATTGGGGGGTGGTGTCTTGTGGTTAGTAATGTCTTTCAGGCCTCTCCACACAGATGCTGGGTTGTTAACTGAAAATTTACTTTTCAGCTTCTCAGAGTAGCTTCTCTAATTTCTTTTGTCAGTGTGTTTCTGGCCTGATTGAGGATTTTATCCCCACTTCTGTAAACATCCAACAAAGCTACCTGAGTTTTGCGGTTAACCATGGTTTGTCATTGTTGAATGTTAAATAATTCCAAGTAGGAATGCACATATGCTCACAGAAATTGATATATGATGTCAGATTATCTGTGAGCTCATCCAGATTGGTGTCTGCAGCTGCAAAACTCTCACATTACATTACATATTGCTAATGGCAGCATACTTTAATATGGTACCGAAATTAACAACAAGATGATATCGTACCATTTAAAGTTTTTTGGTATTGTGATATTTTGTTAGTACTGGTATACCACGCAACCCTACTATGTAGTACACTATTATTACCAAAGTAAAGTACATGTTAAAGTAGATATGTCACAAAGTTTCTGCGATGCACTGTGCATTCATAGGCAAACAAAATTGCTCACTTGTTTTGTTCACTCCTGGCCAATATAGTGCACTCATTGCCAGCCACTTTATAGAAAATAGTGAATGAGTGAACGATTTCGGAAACAGCTTTGGCCTCAAGTGCTAGGAAGTGTAATCAAGCTTGCAATCATAAAATTCATACAAGTTATTAATGATAAATTTCAAAAATAAACAAGAGCAATTCATGGATTCCAACTTATTTATTACATTATTGTATCATAATAACATGTTCACTTAAGTATTGGAACATGTTGGTACATACAAATAAATCAGTCATATACTGTATGCTTGCTGTTGAGTTGCTTAAATCCTAATACATAGTACATATAAATCTTTTGGCATACTTTTGATTCTCGGCGCTGGGAAAAAACAATTTAAGAACTACTTCCTTGACCAACACATAATGGGTGTTGTTTTAATGCTTAGACACGGCACTTTACAATGCATATAGGCAATTTTACTCTTAACTGATGCTTTTTAATCTACTAACACAATAAGTGTTTCGTTCTCATAACTTCTGAAATGATTGTGCACTTTATATCATACTGTCAAAAATATGATCAAAACATTGTACAGATCAGAAAGATCTCGAGTAGAATACAACAAATATTGTGTCACTCACATATCAAATATTTATCGAATAAAAATATAGAAAAGCCCTGGATTTTACAAGATGCCTTTTTGTCGCATTTTCATTTGTAACTTCATTAAACATAAACAGAACATAAAAAACAGCAAATGCCTCAAAATTAAAACAATGCCTCCGAGTCGAAATGCAATGTGATATGATGCAAAGCTTAAAAAATATTAGAGAAATTCAATGCTACCTCTAATATATATATATTTTTTTTTGTCAAACTGAAAGACAGATTTCAGTTAAAATTACAGTTGTTGTAGTCTGCGTCAGCACACGCATTGTAACATTTTTGGAGAGCTGCACATCAGGCTATGGTGTGGGTTCAACGCAGAAATATAAATCAGTCTTTACACAGAATTACAGCTCAATCTGTACAACAGGTAATAAAGTTCTAGTAATGTTCTTTTGTGAGAAATGTATCTTGATTTTTTTTTTTTTTTTTCAGAATTGAATCACGTTTACATTGTGAATAAAGATTAACTTTGTTCACTGTGAAGGCCCTGGACAATGTTTTTTTCTGTGAGTCTGTAGAGTGCTTGATTGGGTGAAACTCTTCCCACATGAAGTGCAGTGGTACGGCTTCTCTCCAGTATGCACTCTCCCGTGTGATTTCAGGTGTCCTGATGTAATGAAACTCTTCCCACATGAAGTGCAGTGGTGTGGCTTCTCTCCAGTATGGACTCTCTCATGTGTTTTCAGGTTTCCTGAATTACTGAAACTTTTTCCACAATGTGAACACTTGTAAGGTTTTTCTCCAGTATGGACTCTTTGGTGGCGTTCCAATTCATAAGCTCTGTGAAAGGCCTTCCCACACTCAGAGCACACATAAGCTTTTACACCAGTATGTTTTCTCTGGTGCTCTTTTAAACTGTGCCGATGTGAAAAACTCTTTCCACAAAGTGAACACAAGTAAGGCTTCTTAATTGTATGAACTGTCCGGTGTGTTCTTAAGAGTGATGCTGAAGAAAATGTTTTGCCGCACTGATCACAGCTATATGACTTTTCTCCAGTATGAAAGGACAGATGATTTTTGAGACTGCATGACTTTCTGAAACTCTTCCCACATTCATGACATGTGAAAGGCTTCTCTCCAGTGTGAATTCTCATGTGCTTAGTAACATTTTCTTTACATGTAAAAGTATTCCCACATAGATGGCAGGTAACAGATTTTTTTGCTTTTGTTCTTAGAGTTTTTTTTTGTGAGTGGTTCTTTTTAATCTGTGAAGATTTTTCTTCAGTTTTAAAATGATCATGTTTCTGATACTGTTGTTTCTCCTCTTCATTCAGTTCCCCACTTTCCTTTTTCACTTTCATCAGCTCTAAAAAGAACACATGTTCATGAGTCAATACAAGAGGGACTTCCAACACATCACAAGACTTAAGCCCTATATGGATGGGATTAGATTTATATGGCGACATGGGTTATTATAATAATGACCATAGCTTCTCAATAATTTGAATCCCATGTGAATCGTTCATGTCAGCGCTTGTAAAGGTTACAGCACGTTTAACCTAATATAAAACGGCCTGTAAAAAGAACCCCGGTAATATTAATCCTGTGCGAATTTACATGTTGGTAAAAACCCATATTTTCTGCGTTTTCCAGCCCTTGAGCCTTTTAAATATCACTGTTTCTTGATGTTGGTCATAAGATGACGCCTAAAAATGTCGATCTTCAGAACTTGATAACGCTGGCTGTTGCATTCGAACTGATGCATGTTTTTCTCAAGCTCTTTATGCTGTCGAGTGCTTACTTATGCATGTAAAAGAGAATAAAGCAGTCTAATTTTTTTGGTTAGGAAAATTGGAAGGAGCACAAGCATGATTTTTTTTTTTGAGCAGAGTGCATAAAATTGTGTCAAGCCCTGTGTTTCTGAACACATATTCCGAGGGGCAAATAATCTTTTATTTATTTCAACACATTCCCAGTGGGTCAGAAGTTTACATACACTTTAGTAGTATGTTAGTATTTGGTAGCATTGCCTTTAAATTGTTTAACTTGGGTCAAACATTTTGGGTAGCCTTCCACAAGCTTCTCACAATAATTTGCTGAAATTTTGGCCCATTCCTCCAGACAGAACTGCTGTAACTGAATCAGGTTTGTAGGCCTCCTTGTTTGCACACGCTTTTTCAGTTCTGCCCAAAGATTTTCGCAGATTGATGTCAGGGCTTTGGGATGGACACTCCATTACCTTTACTTTGTTGTCCTTAAGCCAATTTGGATCAACTTTGCAGGTATGCTTGAGGTATTGTCCAAGATGACCCATTTGCGACAGAACTTTAACTTCCTGGCTGATATCTTGAGTATATCTACATATATCTCTCCTGCAGTAAAGCACCCCCACAACATGATGCTGCCACCCCCATGATTCATGGTTGGGATGGTGTTCTTTAGCTTCACCCTTTTTCCTCCAAACATAACAATTCTTATATAGCCAAACAGTTACATTTTTGTTGCATAAGACCAGAGGACATTTCTCCAAAAAGTAAGATCATTGACCCCATGTGCACTTGCAACCTGTAGTCTGGCTTTTTATGGCAGATTTTGAGCATTGGCTTATTCCTTGCTGAGCAACCTTTCAGGTTTTTTCAAGATAGGACTTGTTTTACTATGGATATAGATATTTACTTGTCAACCTGTTTCCTCCAGGTCCTTTGCTGTTGTTCTGGGATCGATTTGCACTTTTTGCGCCAAACCATCAGAAGCTAATTGCCTAAAGGCTTGACGTAATTTTCTGGAATTTTCCAAGCTGCTTAAAGGCACAGTTAACTTGGTGTATGTAAACTTCTGACCCAGTGGAATTGTGATATATTCAATTAAAAGTGAAACAATCTGTCAATAAAAAATTCATGAGTCATGCAGAGTCAAGTAGATGTCCTAAACAACCTTCTAAAACTATAGTTTGCTAACATTAAATCTGTGGAGTGGTTAAAAATGTTTGTTTTAATGTCTTCAACCTAAGTGTATGTAAACTTTTGACTTCAGCTGTAGGTACATTTGCCAATGATTTTAAGTGATTCCTGCTGTGTGGAAGTTAAAGTTGAGAAATAAGTTGAATAGCTGATGAATAGTTCATTACTTCCATGTCACTGTCTTATGTTGAAAATAGTCCAGAATTTCCTAAATATATCACTACAGGAAATCATACCTTGACTGAGAAGTCTGCTAAGACAACTTAAATGAGCATTTTATATCTGCAAGTTGTCTTTAAATACCAGTCCAATTGACTGTGAAAATATTTTTGCCCCATTAGAACAATTTGAAGATGTTGCACACAATTGTATCACTTATCCATTAGAATTTCTCCCATTTACTGTGTCTGGCATCAAGATAGCCCTGAGTCAACTTTAGTGGTCGACCGATGCCGATATCCAAAGAGCAGGGTGGCCAATAGGCCGATACAATGCCGATATATCACACAATTTAATATAATAAATAACAAACATAAAATTGCTAAAAAATATATATATTTTTAGCACTATATTTATTCAATTTCACACTACACATAAACTTTGTAAAAAAAACTTTGATTTGCCTTTTATCATTAGAAAAGTTACAGGGAACTGTTGAGGAGAGACTGTTAGAATACATGCATCAGAGGAAGATTTATGAGCGTTCCACAGTATGCTGCATCTGCTGAAGTTGAGTGATGTTGGTTTATTACATCAGTTTAAACCAGATATGCGAATATTTGCAGATGGTATATGTATAGTTTTATTGATATTTGCTTTTTTTTATCATAAGACAAAATAGTTAAAAGTCACAGGGAATTGTTGAGGAGAGAGGGGGAGAATGAAACAGGCGAGCACTTTAACATTATGAGCTCAAACATGTCTGCCGTGGCTCTGAAATGCTGTAGCAGTGGCGAAAATCCTGATATATGAATAAGAAAATGATTTGAATGAAGAAAAAGTTTGGGCACCAGGCAGTATTTAGATCTCCACCACAATATAAAAGAAAACTGCTACATACATCAAACTACAGTTCCAAAATAATCCCTTTTATTTAGTCCTTAAATTAGAAGAAAATAAAATAATTTTCAAGTAGGTAAATTTGTGTATTTAATTAAATCCTATAAAAGGTTAAGATGAATTTTCAATGAAAATTCATTCAGGATACCCCTTTAATAAATAATCAACCATCTATCCTTTACCCAAAAACATTACAACCCACAAAAATTCACATTAAAGAAACAAATTAAAACAAAAATATAGTATAAGCAAAATAAACAAAAATAGGAAGATAGAAGAACAAAATCACAGAGTTGTTTTAGCAAGGGGAGAAACAAAATTAGTGGCCACTTGCAGACGTGGAAAACTCGGAAAAATATCAGAAGCAAAAAATATCAAAGCAAAAATAAGGGATGTAATTCCAAACCAGCTTGTTGACCTCGAAGTCCTTTGATCGTCTCACAGATCCCCCTGTAAGCAAGGAGAAATTCATTCACAGCCAAGATCCCTTTGGTAGATGAAAACACTGCTTTCCTAGGGCTTTTTTTTTATTTTTTATTTGTTTTCTTATTCTCAAGATTTGTATTCCCCTTCAAAAATTCCCAACAACTTCCTTCTTTTTTCTCTCTTTCCCTTCCCATCTCCTACTTCCTCTTTTCTTACTCTCTCCCCTGCAGATGCCCTCTTAAAGAGACATTGTGCATTCTGCTACGAAGACTCACAACCACTGAGAAGACAACCTAAGTTTGTAAAATTAATCTCTGAAACCAAAAAATTGCTCATCTTCATCTAAAGATTCATTAAAGAGGTCTACAACTTTTTGTCTTTAAAAAAACAATAAATACAAAATATAAACATTTTTAAACAAGTTGTAACAAAAATGTACATTATTATTACAATACATTACATTCCCTTATTTCCCCAATGTAGCCTATGACAAATTTAATAGAGCTGAATTAGTGATATGATAATATGTATTCTGAATCTATTTCTGCTTAAAAGTACAGTTAGTGTTACTATAGTAAATTCAAGGGTGGTCAAGTAGAAATCTGTGCTGAATTCAAATGATTTCTGCATCTTGTGCCGTGCTTCTCACTGGTTCTTGCATCGCTGCAATGATCAAAGGAATGCGTTTAAGAGCTCGAAACCAGTCTGTGAGTAAAAACGCACCTGCTTTGCACTCGCGCTGCACTGTCCATTGACCCGTATCCACCTACAGAGCCATACAGGTGCATTAGCAGAGGTTGTGTCTCCGTCTGTGTATTTGACGCTGCTAGACCAGATACTTCTGATGCGTCGCTAGACTTCAGAATCAGATGAACCGTGGTATAAATGAATATCAAACCATATAATTGAGAATAAACTGATATACTCCATGTCTAGATAAATGTTTTAATGCAAAGAGGAACTTGACAATCGATTTGACTATGACTGATAAACGCTCCCCATTTGTAACCTAATGCCCCCCCCCCCCTCTACTAATTTGCTAATTGCATTGTGAATGTTTACACAGCATGTTCAATAAAGATATGAACACAAATGATTGTTTGTGTTATTTAGGCACAGTCTATTGAGATGTCTATTGATGTCAAATTTTATTTCCTGGGATTCACATATTTATGCGATTATATATTCATGCCATCTTCAATGAAAAAATAAAAACATTTAATAATAAACACTGACTCTGCTTCATTGTATTAGTCATTTAAAAGTCTATAGATAACATGAGGTACCATCAACCACCAACTCGGGTGAACAGACTGAAACTTTGATACTTTAATGTTCATCAACAGACAATAATGATGAATGAACACAAACCTCTTTGTTCCTCAGTATCTTCATCTTTCATGGCATATGAACTGCATGGTTCTGGATAACTCATGTCCTCACTCTCTTCTTTAATAAACATCATTTTACAATGATTTATCACGCAGATCTCAGTTGTAACACCTGGAATTATTCCTGTTCGTGTTGAAACAAGACTTCGTTTAGGATGATGAGAATAATGCGGCATTTATAAAACATGAATCTCAATTTACATACTTCTACTGACTTCTTAATTACATCACTGTTTAATCTCTAATGTACGTGTATGCAGTTAGCCCACATTATTCAATGTCGGATGCTGGATATTCCTACTTGATCCGGTTTTCAAACATGCGACGGTCTATTGTCCGTTACTCGAAAAATGGAGAAACAAACAAAACTACAATGTCAGTAGTTTTTACAAGTTTATGAGTATAAATAGAAAATAGCTTTTACCGTTTTTCACGTCTCTGCAAACGCGTGCTAAACATCATATAATACGGAAATTTTGGTGCATTTATTTTACTCATTGATTCATTTTATTCTCTCAAAAGTGAAAGTTTACAGTAACTCCGCAAATCTCCCAGAGCGCCGCCATGTTTTCGTAACGTCATACAACAGCATCTCGGAGGGGACATTCTGAACAGCTTGTCGAGGAAACGCTAAAAGTGACTGAATAGTTCACCAAAAAAATAAACAATATTTTATTTACTCACCCTTACGGCATCCCAGATGTTTATGATTTTTTTCTTCTGCAGGACACAAATTAAGTTTTTTGGATGAATATTTTAGCTCTGTTGGTCCTCACAATGAAAGTGAATGGTGACCAGAACTTTCAATGTCCAAAAATCACGTAAAGAAAATATAAAAGTAATCCATAAGACCTCAGTGTTTAAATCTACATCTTCCGAAGCAGTATGATAGGTGTGGGTGAGAAATATATAAATATTTATGTCCTTTTACAATCAATTTACACTTTCACATTCACATACAGCCACCTTCTTGTTGGGGCTTGTCAAAGGTGGAGATTTAAGGACTTAAATAATAATCGGTTTCTTATAAATATCAACTTTTACTTTCATATTCACATCTGAAAGTCACATGGTGCCTGTTTAGTTTCATTTTCACATCTGAAAGTGAAAGTGGAGATTTTAGTAAAAAAAGGTCTTAAATATTGATCTGCTTCTTACCCACAGCTATCTTATTGGTTTTGCAGTTGTGAAAGAAAAATGCATGAATGCGGTGTGTTGCACAGCTGGGTGAATGTATGTACAAAATTAAAATATATCAAAAGAAGGCATCTGAAGAGAGGAGCTGCAAGTCTACATAAGCAGCAGCCTTGAAGGAACAAAACCAAAAATTAAACCTTGTTTAATTTGGCCACCACAACAATGTTCAGTGGTTGTATGCATAAAGCTACTTGGAGTAACATTTTTGTCTTAACTTTGTCAAAATTCTAAGAATGACATAATTTTGCATTAGTGTTTTTCTAATTATTAAACTACATTTAACTTAGCAACCTAAAACTGTACATTTACATGCACCCTCATATTGCAATTATAATTTGATTAAGGCAATACTGCAATTTAACTGTAACTCTTGTAAATCTAGTATTGTGATTATGCTAATAATCAGAGTTGTACTAATCGCAGTAAGATCTGTGGATTACTCCTGTTTTAATCACTTTATACTGGCATGTAAATGCTTTAGTCACATTTCTTCCACTCTGACCAAAGTGCTGCAGACCCAGCAAACAGGGGACATCCCCCGGACATTCACCAACGTCCACTTAGGTGAATAGATGTTAAAACTGACTTTACTTTCTCAAAAAGTCTGTTTTAATTTACCTGGAAAACCCTGTGGCGTTTTCTGCACTAATGTTCATAGAGGACCAAATGTGCATGGCAAAGGCAGAATATATATTCTATATATATTATATTACAGTTGTATGTCTCATAACAGTATAACATATATTTAAATACATTGTTATTTTCTCTACCTGCTAATTGTGTTGAGAAACAGTTAGTGTCTTTTGTGTTTTATCTAAATGCTTAAATATTATCTTTGATGATGTTCGTTAGTAGTACATCTGTTTAATAATACTGTTAATAATGTCACTTGTATGCATGTCTTCATTTCAGAGAGTCATGCAGTGCCTTACTCCTGTGTCGTTTGCTTAATGCATTAGGAGGTAATAGTTTTTAGACAATAATACATTTAGCATTTTTAAAACTTTTCGGCAGCAGTTTTGTTATGGATTGTATTTGTGGTAAATTCACCCCTAAGAGGCTCAAACAGTACACATTGGTATATTTTGAGTATTGTATTGTAAAAGTAATTAAAGGACATAATGTTTGATATATGGTGGAGTTAAATAGGATAACCTGTTATTTCTGTTATAGAGTTTACATTAATACGTTTTGACTTTGTTATGAAATGACCCAATGTTGAAATACAGTTTCACTGGGAGTGATGTCTTTTCTTTTTAGGTAGGATCTCTTCAACAGAGCCACATCATCACTGAATGGTAAAGGCATTGAATACAATTTTACAACTTTGCAAGCTTTTGTATTTAACCAGAGAGGATTTATAAATGTCTGAGCGAAGCATACATGTTGCAGACTACATGTTGCCGGGTAAACCCCCTCAAACCACCCGCCTAACCAGCACGCTTGCTTGCTTCCCCCGAGCTCGGGTTGAGCGCGGCCCGCTTCATGGCCAGCCAGTGAAGCATCGGAGAGCGTTACAGCGCCGTCTAATGTGATGACTCGCTTGGGCTGCCACCTACGGGTCTGCTCGCCCAGTCTGAGCAGGACGCACAGAGATCCGCTATGCTTTCCCGGGCTACCGAGAGCATGAGGCTGGACCCCCCCCCCCGCGGCTACTTGATTGGTCCCGCGGGCATGTGCGCCGCTCACAGTCGCGCCTTCGCTCTCACTACCCTCGACGGTGGAGCGGTCCAAGACTGCTTCTGCCCTGCACGCCATGGCCCCTCCTGCAACCAATGCCAGGCAAAGGTACTTCAAAACTTGCACTTGGGTAGTCCTGTTCATGATGTGCTGAAGAAACAGCACTCAATGACCGATCGCGCCCCCCGGGCCATGAAGGTCAGAAGCGTCGGCACTCAAATGGCCGATGGCCACCCTTGTGGTCCAGAAACGTAATCCATGGACTGGACTTGGTCGAAATGCGGGAGGTAGACATGGCACACCTTCTCGAATGCCCCCGTTTCCCAGCTCCGTCCACTCCGTGGCACTGTTGACGACTCCGCCCAGCAGTCCTCAGCGGTGAAGAAGCAGATGGAAAAAATAAGCTGCACTTAATTTTTGGCTTCATGTAAGATGGCAGTTCCATGCACCGTTTTCCAGCAGGGGTGCTCCCCATCTACCGCTTCATGGCAAAAGAAAACGTCTCGGGTTACATGTGTAACCCTTGTTCCCTGAAAAAAGCGGAACGAGATGGCAAGAACATACAAACTATATAAGTCTAATGAATGTGTGCGGAGAGGACCAGTCTGCCGCATCACAAACTTGTTCAGGCATGAAAGATTTAAGCCGTAAGATCTGAGAATGTGTGCGGAGAGGACCAGCCTGCCGCATCACAAACTTGCTTAGACATAAGCGTAGATGTCGACCCAAGGGCACAAGAGCCTGGGGTAGCAGGAACATCCAGTAACATGACCATAAAACCAGATGAATGTGTGCAGAGAGGACCAGCCTGCCGCATCACAAACTTGCTTAGACATGAGCGTAGATGTCGACTCAGGGGCGTAAGCGCCCGGAGTAGCATGAACATCCAAACCATAGAGCCTGAAGAATGTGTGCAGAGAGGACCAGCCTGCCGTGTCACAAACTTGTTCAGGCATGAAAGATTTAAGCCATAAGATCTGAGAATGTATGCGGAGAGGACCAGCCTGCCGCATCACAAACTTGCTTAGACATGAGCGTAGATGTCGACCCAAGGGCACAAGAGCCTGGGGTAGCATGAACATCTAGTAACATGACCATAAAACCAGATGAATGTGTGCGGAGAGGACCAGCCTGCCGCATCACAAACTTGCTGCAGAGGGAGACCTCTAGCCAAGGCTTTAGAGGAGGAGAGCTCTCTGGTAGAATGCGCCCTAAAACCTACTGGCGAAGCTTGACCGCGCGCCTTGTAGGCCCGGGCAATAATGTCTCTCACCCAAAAGTGACGTAGTCTTCCCCCCGGTCATGGCTTCCAAGTGAAGAATTGCTGCCCTGACTTTACGCCACTAGCAAAAGCAGTGGACATAAGTCTGAAGGGTACAGACTGGAAAAAGTCTGAGAAGTCTTAGCTGCTCCGGCGTTACAAACGGCAGGGAGCAGAAGGCTTAGAAAAGAAAAAACATAAGAAAAAACATCTTGAGAGTCAGAAGTCTACCAAACGCTGACTCTAGAGGTCTAAAAAGGGGGGTCTTACCCTATATAGAGGTACTAGCAAGGATGCCTCTTAGAGGGCACCCCGCCCACCAAGGCATGGCAAACCGCAGTGGAGGCCACATAGAACCTGGTAGTGGCGAGTGCCCGCTGACAGTTCTTTCTACAGAAAATCTGGCAGTTAGCTGGTTCTGTAATATGAATTTAGGGAGGGCAACTGGGCGACTCGGGGACAAGTAGAGGACACATTGCGCTATCAACAGACGCGAAGAGGTCCTCTTCTGCCCTGTAAAATCTACCCAGATCAGTTCCAAGTGGAGGGAGCCCTAGCACTTGAAATGGTCTCGATAACCTCAAGAGAAAGCCCTGTGAACCTCAGTTGGTACCCTTTGGGGCCAAGCATGAAAAGTTTCACAATTCGGGCCAGTGATGAGAAGGTCCTCCCTGTTCGGAATCACCCAAGGCGAGCCGTCGAGGAGAGGTATTCGAGAAACATATCCTGTTCAGCCAGCGCAGCGCCATTAGAAGGAGGCAAGACCCTTGCTGGCGAACCTTGCCAAGACTCCCGGGAGCAGAAAAACCGGGGGACAAAAACACAAACAGACGCATTCAGGGTCATGTATGTGCCTTTAAGTCCAGACCCAAGGGGGCTGGGTGACTTAGGGAGAAGTAGAGGAGACATTGCGCTATCATAGAGGTGAAGAGGTCCTCTTCTGCCCTGTGATGTCTCACCCAGATTTGTTCACTACCTCAGAGTAAATCTGCTCCCACACACACGGTCATCCAGGGATGAAACTGTCCTGAGTGACAGGAGCTGCCCTGGGCCCCAAGGAGGATCCAACGTGCCAGAAATTCAGCTGATATGAACCTGGATCCCCCCCGATGGTTTACGTAAGAGGCTACCGCTGTATTGCCCACCAAGACATGGCAGCCTCAGGAGGAAGTATTTCAGGGCCAGAAATATGGCCATCAGCTCGAGACAGTTATTGTGACAACCGAACTGATGACCCTCCTATACCTTTAAGCCGAATAACCACTTAAGGCCGCTACCCAGCCCGTCAGGGAGGCGTCTGTCGTTAGCAGCCTGCGACGACAAGATGCACCTAGAGTGGGACCCAAGATAAGAACCGGGGTCTGAATCACATAGAAAGGGAACGAGGCATGTGGCGCGTAACCCTTATTTGCCTTAGGGGACCGGCCCTCGGATAAAACCCCCTGGCTTCTAGCCACAGCTGAAGCGGTCTCATGTGCAGAAGGACTGAAGGGATCACCGCAGACACCAACGCTATGAGACCTAGTATTCAATGATACTGACGAGCAGTGCAACCTGAGTGAGTCAAGACGATATCCCTGTGCTGAACTGCCAGTTCTTGGAACTGCGCTAGGATCAGCCAGTTGTCTATATAATTCAGAATGCGGATGCCCTGGAGTCACAGAGGAGCCAGTACTGCATCCATGCATTTCCTGAATGTGCGGGTTAATAGGGCTAGGCCAAATGGAAGAACCCGATTCTGGAAGGCTTTGCCCCCGAAAGTAAACCTCAGGAACTTCCTGTGCTGTGGCCCTATATGAAGATATGCATCCATGAGATCGATGGTGACCAGCCAAACATGATGTTGGGCTTGTGACACGATCGTCTTGATAGTCAGCATCTAGGACTTGAACACAGAGCGGTTCAAGCCTCGAAGATCTACAATCGGACGCAACCCCCCACCCTTCATGGGAACCAGGAATTATCTGCTGTAATAGCCTGACTCTTTCTCTGGAAGGGGAACATGTTCTATGGCCCCTTTGACAAAGAGATTTTGCAGTTCTTTCCACAGTAGACATGCCTGTCACAGTTTCATGGTAGTGGGAACCACGCCGTTGAAATGGGGAGGACGGCAAGCAAATTGAATTCTGTAGCCTCTTTCTACAGTTTCTATAACCCACATAGAAATACTTGGCAGAAGATTCCACGCTGCCAGGTTCTCTGAGATGGGTATTATTTCTGACACTTCCTGTTGAGGGGATGTCGAGTGTTCAGCATCCTGGATCAAGGCAGGAAGCAACGGTACACCCAACTCTTTTTTGGAAGCCTCTATCACCCGAAACACCAAAGGCGGCGGGAGTGAAGAGGTTTCATGAGGGCATCGGGAGGTCCGAAGTGGATGATACACGCGCCCCATCCCGAGGGGAACTACCCCCACAAGGCTGGGTACAAGACCGTCAGGGTTTCTTTCTCTTAGAAATCACGCCCCTGAGGTCTTGCATTGGGGGCTGCTGAGGGTGACGAACTGGACCCCAGTCTTTACAAGGGGGAGCACGACTCGCCACGTTTTGTTTTAAAGCCTCCCATCAAGAAGGACCAGGGCGGGGCTGGGTGACCGACGGCCCCTCCCCCTGAGTGAGGTGCCCACACTCTGTTGCCCTCGCACACTGCCATAGTGTGCAGGGCAACACCAGCCTGACCTGCTGCCTGATAAGCTTTCCCCACAAGTGTGGAGGTGGTCCTGCACAGCTTTGTGGGGAGAGTAGGACTCTTTAGCGATGATGCCGAGCCAGGCGAGAGAAAACCCGCAGGTGTCTCTTCTACCGGTTGCATCACCGAATACCCCTGAGCTTCAGCACCCACGATTATTTAATTATTTTGGCCACCAGACAGAAATTTGTCTTCTAGTTTGGAGCGTTTGGGGGAGGGTCTCTTGTTCACGTGGCCAGTGTAGCTGTAGTCTGGCCACATCTCACGTAATCACCTCAAGTAATTTCTCAGCCGCTTTATTATTGTGCATGAAATGTACAGAGGTTCAGCGCCCCACCCCCCTCGTGAACTGAAGAGACGATGACACCTGGTGACGCATCCATTTATAGCCTAGCCACAGGTGCGTCTAATGACTACATCAGCCGAGGCTATAAATTCCGGTCAATGTTCATTGACGTGTTACACACATATTCACAGCTCGTTCACAACTAAGATTGTTCCCAAAGCGCTTAGCAAAGCACAGCATCATAGTAAAGCTTTTTGTAAAGGGAGCATATATTCTTAGAGTTAGAGTTGTGAATGTCTGGTTGCAGTCTGGAATTAATGTTGGGGAGATAAAAAAGACCATATGCAGCAAAATAATGTGAAGGAGTTTGTGCTCGCAGGCAAAACACAGCAGCATCCATCGTGTGTATTCAGATTCACACACAAATTACTCTTATGGACCAATTATTTTTAGGGAATCAAAACAGAGAGTGCATCCAGTGTTGTCGAATATGACTCTTATGAAGTGTTTACCGAGCTCACAGAGTCCCGGCTCAGAGAACCACAGAGGGAGACAGGCCCTGATAAGTTCTGGCCAAATTTCTGAGATCACCTAATAAAGATATAATGTTACGCGAGGAGTAAAGGAAAGATTTCTTGAAAGAACCACAGCATTTTCTTGTTCCCAGACTTTGTGAATTTGACAAGAGGGAAACGTGAACGATTCAAGGAATGCAAGAAACTCTTACATCAACGGAAGGTCACTTTTGATGTTTTTGGCCAAACTGAGACAGCAAGCATTGTCCTACATAAAGACATTGGAATGAGAAAGCCATTTGGTGGTTTTCATGTTGCCGCCTAGTGGACCTGACTCACTGAACATACACTTGACTGTCCGAGGAAACTGAGCGCCTTTTTCATTTCGCTTTGGAGTTTGTTTTGTGTAATATAAATTCTTCGGGACAGCTTGTGGATGAATCTGCTCAACTTGAGTGCTTATGCCTCCTGTTGGCTGGAGTTGGTTTTATGCAATATTACTTGTAGGACATTGGAGTGAGTTTGACTTTCCGAAGAACAGAACGGCCCAGTTGTGTGTGTGTGTGTGTGTGTGTGTGTGTGTGTGTGTGCTGAATCCGCTAGAGGCTGGAGCTTGTTTTGTGGAGGAACAAACCTTCAAGACAGTTAAGAGGATGAATCTACTTGTTTTTTTGTGTGTGTGTTTATTCCGTTTATGAGCTGGAGTTTGTTTTATAGATTATCTTCTGTTGTGTAATTCTGTTTTATAGATTTTTGTATAGAAACACTGGAGTTGAGCAATCCGATGGCAAAGTTGTCACAGGGGTTCTCATAAGACTTTTTGAATTTAGAGGGATGGACGGTGGCGCTGTCGTGTGTGGGGTTAATGCACATGCTGTTCTTTTTTCTGTTTTATTTTTTATCACCCTGGGATGCTTTTAAACAGTATTGAAGGAGTTCCCACCTATGTTGGGCACTTATTGGCTGCTCTTCTTTAGTTTTTGGTCCAAGTCATTAATTTCAAAAACTTTTTTAAAATAAATTTTTTTGTTTTATAATGAAGTAAAATAATATGTTGGTGTAGTCTGTCTGAAAAAGGGGCACATAGATAATTTATACAACAGACATAACTGACAAACACTTGTTGCGTTTCCATGTAGATCTCTGTATTATAAAAATGGAGGAAGAAAACGTATGTGCCTTTTATTAAACTCTCCATGCTTGCCCCACCCCCTGCTGGAGTCTTTTGGTACTGCATCATAACAGACTACAGGAGCCAATGACATATTAACAATGAAATAACCATAATAACAATAATATTCTGTCTTATTAGTTATACCCGTTACAGTGGCACAATTATATTATTGTCTAAAAAACTAATTTCTAACATTTAAGCATAAGCCTTCAGATCAAAAGATTTTTAAGATCATGAGAAACATTTAAGTCAAGTGTTTCATAACTTTTGACTGGTAGTGTAGATCAGGTGGGGTTTACTCGGGGTTGTAGCTCTTCTGATAACATTTGGCGTTTCATCAATATCATGTGGTCAGTGGTGAATGATCAGACTCCGGTTGCTGCCATCTCACTTGATGCTGAAAAGGCATTCAATATTGTAGAATGGGATTAGCTTTTTAAGGTTTTGGAAATATATGGGTTCGGGAATACTATTATTGGAATTTATAGACACCCGCTAGCGGTGGTACAAACGAATGGATTAAATTCAGATTATCTTTCTCTTTTGCCATTATTGCTCTGTTTTGCCGTGGAATCATTAGCAGCTGCGATAAGAAAGGAAGATTATTTTCCAGGAGTGGTGGCGGGAGGTATGGCGCATAAGCTTGTGGCAGAACAGAATCTGGTTGCCACTCTATTTTTGTTACACTGTTGACCAATTAGAGATAATTGGTGACTAACTATTTAAGGAGGGAGATCGTGAAGTCGGAAGTGAACTGGTGATGTGAGAGAAGGCGTTGCTACGGAGACGTGCGCTGTCAGAGGAAGGTGGGAGAAGTTGCGTGCTGCGGTGCGAAAACTGAGTCTGCTTGGAAGAGAAGTGTGAATAGAAGCAAACAGTGATCAGATAATATGGCTGATGCTTTCCTGGGTTCGGACGCCGTGTCGGTGCGACCGAGAGTGCAGCTGTGAAGCAAAGACGCAAACTTGTTTGCCGGTAGAGGTGTGTGCCTTGGATTATGCCTCCCTGACCTCCCCTGGTCCGTGCTGCAAACGAAGCTCCTGATACTTACCTGAGACTCCAACTGAAGACCAGCGGTACTGGGTACGAGCTTGACGCACACCCATTACATGCACCCGCCTCGCATGTCATAATACAGACACGCCACCCATACTAAACACGCAATCTTTATTTTATTTTTTTCTTGTTTATCTTTAGCATTTAAAATGTATAAAAGTGAAATAAGTTGATGGGTTTGCTCTGACAAAGTTAATCTTTTCTCATCTCTTTTTTTCCTTGTTTTTGGGGGAGAGTTTATGAACATTTGGGACTGAGACAAAATATATGTAAGTAAGACAAAACTTAAAGCCAAAACTACAATAATTTTCCTATGAATTGGAGTTTTCCTGTGCTTAGTTTGCTTATCCCTCCTTTCAAGTCCTTTGTTATATCCTTAGTAAGAAAGAAGGAAGGAAATTCTTTAATAAGGAATTCTTTAATGAACAGTAGCAAAGTAGTACAGCACCAATAGCAGCTTGTGCCACGCTTCACTTCTCTTATTCTACTATCCTCAATATTCACATCATGAACCTCTACCGCCACCTACTGTCCAGTATGCACAGAAGAACACAACATATTCCCCCATCACTTAAAGCAACCTGTCTACACAGATTATTTAAGAACAAAAGTAAACTCAATAGCAAAGCTACAAAATTATCACGGCATTTACTTGGTTATGTAACACAATTACTTAACTCAATCATGCTAAAGAACAAAAAATAAGTTTTTTTTTTTTTTTTTTTTTTACTAGAATTATAAGAATGTAGTATTCATATTAAAATCAACAACAAGATGACATAACGAATTACTCATCCTTTATAGTCACGCAATGCAAGGTAATTAAGTAACACAGTCTTCCAGCCAACGAGGAGGTCGTCTCACACGGGTAGACACCCTTTGAAGAGTTTCGGGAACTTGAGGCGCCAGAGGAGGCGGATGAAACTGAAATGACAAGTCCACAGCATCCATGTCAGTAGTCTCCGAAACAGGTGCAACAGAACGAGACAGGTGAGAAGCATGCCAGTTCTTCCCGTCTGATAACAGGTAAGTACACGCACCCAGTTTACGCACAATTTGACGTGAGTTGGAAAATCTCGGATGCGCTTTCGGAACATGAGTTGGAATGCGCACACGCACCCAATCTCCCACTTTGAAATCAGGAGTGCGAGCTACACGTTTTGAGTCAGTGTATGCTTTAATTTTCTTTTGTTTCAAAGAAACTCGCTGAAGAAGCGCAGGCGCATCCTGACGCGTTGTGAGAGGAGGAAGAACATTAAGGCGCGTTCGCATCCTTCTGCCATGAAGCAACTCAAACGGGGATAGTCCTGTGGCAGAATGCGGTGTAGCACGATACACTTGGAGAAATTCTGTGACTGTAGGTTTCCACGGCTTCGTTTCCAGAACAGCAGACTGAATGCAGCCTTTCAGTACGCGATGAAATCGTTCAATAGCTCCATTCGCGGCAGGGTGGTACAAAGAAGTACGTATGTGTTGAATGTTTCTCTCTTTTAGGAACATAGAAAATTCTGCTGACGTAAATTGCGGTCCATTATCAGACACGATAGTACATGGGTTACCGTATCTACTAAACACAGATGACAAGAAGGTGATAACATTGTGAGTAGTAATGGAAGCGGTGAAAGCGACTTCAGGCCACTTACTGTGATAATCAATCAATGTCAGCGCATAACGACAGTCCCATACAGCGGTTTCAAATGGGCCCACCACATCTATAGCTACCTTTTCCCACGGTTCAGACGGAAAATTCACTGGCTGCAGCGGCGCAGCAGAGGTGGTGGCAGTCTTGTCAGAGGACAGACACATTTGACAGGTCTGTATATGCTCTTTAACCAGACAATCTATGCCTGGCCACCAGTACTGTTCACGAAGGCGTTGTTTTGTGCGCACAATACCCTGGTGGCCTTCATGAGCTAACCTCACCAATGTGTGCCTCAGCGCGACAGGTACAACCAGACGTGATCCTCTGAACACATAATCGTGCTGCACACTCAGTTCATCACGTAGTTTGAAGAAAGGACGTAGCAAAGTATCCACAGAAGCTGAAGAGGAAGGCCAACCGCGAGCAATTTGTGTGCGTAATGCACTCAGTTCAGAGCACGTCGCGGAGGCAGAAGCAAACTCAGCAGGTGACAGAGCTGACATTGCAGGAGACATAAACGCCACAAACTCAGGTTCAGTATCCATGCAGTCTTCATCCGAAGCAGGTAAAGGCAGACGAGAAAGACAGTCAGCAGTGCAATTTTGAGCCGCGCTGCCCTGCGCGCAATGCGCATTCCGGCGCGATCAGTACCTTTGGATGAAAGGAGCACAGTTAACGCTTGGTGGTCCGTCCGCAGGAGGAATTTACGACCCCACAAGTAGGTTCGCCACTTTTCAACGGCCCATACACATGCAAGTGCTTCCTTTTCAATGGTTGAGTACTTGCGTTCAGCAGGTGACAATGTCCGGGACGCAAAAGCGACAATGCGCTCAGTCTTGTTCTCATGAACTTGAGCAAGAACAGCGCCCAGACCATAGTCAGAGGCATCTGTAGATACCACCGTAGGCAAATCTGGGTCGAACAATGAAAGTGCAGGACTGTCAATGAGCGACTTTTTTACAGCATCAAAGGATTGCTGAGCTTCCTCCGACCAGACGAAATCTGAGCCCTGCCTGATGCACGCACGCAGAGGTTCAACTACAGTGGCAAAGTTAGGAATAAACTTATTGTACCACGATAGTAGGCCGATGAAAGAACGAAGTTGAGGTGCATCTTTTGGAGCTGGTGCATGAAGAATGGCAGAAAGGTGATCCTCATCAGGTTGAATACCTTGCGCGTTCACCATATGACCCAGAAAGCGCAGACTGGTTTTGTTAAACTGACATTTCGACTGATTCAGCTTCAGTCCAGCATCTTGCAAGCGCTGAATAACGGCTTTGAGCGTGTGATCATGTTCAGTTTGCGTCTGTCCCCAGAGAATAATATCATCAAGGTAATTGGCAACATTCGGAAGTCCCTGTAAAACTGTCACCAACATTTTCTGAAAAGCAGAAGGTGCTGAAGCAAGTCCGTACGGTACGCGGCAAAATCTGAAAAGTCCTTCGTGAGTAATGAAGGCGGTCAGATCGCGGCTCTCCTCATGTAAGGGCAACTGAAAATAAGCACTCTCCAAATCAATAGTGGAAAATACAGACGCTCCCCTTAACAAAGACAATAATTCCTCAATGTGTGGTAATGGGTAGCTATCCGTAACGACAGCCTTGTTGGGTTCTCGCAGATCCACGCACATTCGAATGGCACCAGACTTTTTCTGTACTACTACAATCGGGGAGACCCACGGTGAAGCATCCACTCTCTCGATAATGTCAGACTCGAGAAGGTGATGAATTTCCTCACTGACTGCAGCTCTAACAGACAACGGTAAGCGGCGAAGTTTCTGGCGCACAGGAGCAACAGCTGGAGAGGTCTTTACTTTGTGAACAAAACCTTTTGCACATCCCAAAGCAGCTGAAGGCGTCAACGCAGACAATCGCAGCACAGGAGATGAAGACTGCTCTGGCAAAATTGAATGACCTTTAAACCGGAGACGTAACCCATTAATAAGATCCATGCCGAGCAGAGCTGTGCCAGATTCCACCACGAAGAATGACGTAGAGCAGGTGATGTCATCCTTAGAGACAGTGACAGGTAAGCAGCCAAGTACAGGAATTGGAGCACGAGAATACGTCACTAGTTTCAATGAAGGTGGCAGCAAAACGTCTTTCTTGAAATGTGTGTCATACACAATTTTCGGCAAGATAGAAACAGATGACCCAGAATCCACGATAAGCTCGATAGGCACAGACGTAGTTACGGTCGCAATAAGGGCAGTGCACCGAATTTTATCCGTTAGTGAGTCATGCATATAAAGAATCTGAACTTCAGGCAAGTCAATTTCACGCACTGAGCAAGCTTGTCCCGAACGACACACTCGCGAATAATGTCCCATCTCCCATGTCCTGCTGTCCCTGCCGATACAGCAGGACAACTACGATCATTGGCAAGGTGTTTCTGAGATCCACAGCGATAACATTCACGAGAGGACGAAGCAAGTGCAGTAGTTGACGAAGGCTTTGAAAACCGCTTTGTAGACGGTGGCTTTAAAGGTTGTTTACGACGGAAACGTCCAGCTGCAGGTGGAGGCTGTGCATGTATCACTTGCACAGGAACAGAACGAGTATTTGATAATAATTTAGCTTGTTCACCAGCAGCTTCTGTTTGGGTGGCAATAGTAACGGCTTTTTCCAGAGTCAATTCAGATTCCAAAAGCAGTCTCTCACGAATCCGATGACTGGACACATTCTCCACCAACTGGTCACGCAACATTTCGTCCAGAGTAGCTGCAAAGTCACAAGTAACTGCTAAGTCCCGTAGAGCAGCTACGTACTGAATTATAGTTTCTCCTGGTGCCTGAACACGTTTCCTGAAAGCGTGGCGCTCAGCCACTATGTTCCGTCGGGGGGTAAAATGCGCTGTCAAGGCCGCAATCGCATCTTCCATCGAATCACCTTGATTCGGCAAGGAATAGAACAATCTTTGTCCTTCAGTCCCCAGACAATGTAGCAGTAGTGCTCGTTTGCGCTCGACCGGCCATGCATCTCCAGATGCACCAACAACCAGCAAATAATTCCGGAACATCCGTAGCCACATGTCGAATGGAATAGGTGGTTCACCAGGACATGGCAAAAATGGCGTGGGAAATGTAGAAACAGCTGCCATCGTCAAAAAAAAAAAAAAAAAAGTACCTCGTCGCCAATTTGTTATATCCTTAGTAAGAAAGAAGGAAGGAAATTCTTTAATAAGGAATTCTTTAATGAACAGTAGCAAAGTAGTACAGCACCGATAGCAGCTTGTGCCACGCTTCACTTCTCTTATTCTACTATCCTCAATATTCACATCATGAACCTCTACCGCCACCTACTGTCCAGTATGCACAGAAGAACACAACATCCTTCATATGTAACTAGTGGTTTTTAATAAGCTATCTGGAGTTTATTTATTGACAGGATTAAAGGCCTGTCTGGCACCTGAACGAATAACATAAACAGAGGAAAATGCTTTATTTCTGAAAGTTGATGGGCTACCACCGTTACAAGCTTTTGCGTTAAGCAGATGATATTTTATTAGTCTCCAACCCCACTAGATCTATGCCTTGCCTCCACAGAATTATTAATTCCTTTTCTATATTCTCAGGATACATTTGACAATTGACAGAGTCAATTTATTATTTCAATAAATTACATAGGTCCTGAAAAGCTGCACTCTTTGATTTCAAAAACCTGGTGGTGTCCAAAAATGAGAGCCACTTGCATTGATTTTTTTGCAAAAGATGTCTGATATGTCTAATGGTAAATTCCCGATCCAAGCTATAAAATTCCTTTAAGACATGGACCCCGGCCACAGGGCCCATGGACACATTTACAGATTGATTTAATTGGTCCTTTACCTCCTAGTGGAGGCTGTATATACATACTAATGATTGTTGATCTATTTTCAAGATGGGTGGAAGCTTTTCCTCTGAGAAACTGTACCGCAGATGCCACTGCCAAAACGTTTACATTAGGTATTCCCTAGATGTGGCAAGTCATGTCAAGTGGTTTTTATTGTCATTCAACCATACACAGTTAGTACAGTACACAGTGAAATGAGACAACGTTCCTCCAGGACCATGGTGCTACATAAAACAACATAGGACAAACATAGAACCACATGAGACTACACAGACTAAATAACATACCTATATAAAGAGGTATAAAAGTACGGGACAGTACAATCAATTACAAAAAATTAACAGGACAATAGGCACAGTGAGAGACAGTGCAGCGCAGACCAGTACACAGTAGTGCAAAAGATGACAGTTTCTAAAAATGCCAAATGTAAACATAACATACTATGAGATAGTGTTCTATGCACATAGCAGTTATTGAGGTAGCAGCCAGGTATAAAGTGACAATAATTAAAGTGCAACTCAGGACGTGTGCGTGTGCGTGTGCGTGTGCGTGTGTCAGTCTCTGAGTATTGAGGAGTCTGACGGCTTGGGGGAAGAAGCTGTTACTCAGTCTGGCCGTGAGGGCCCGATGCATGTAATAATGCCTGATGCAACACTGTACTTAAGCTGCTAATACTCCAGGAGGAGTGCTTTCATTTGTTTGGGCCTCCCACTCTCATTATTGCTGGTAATCACTGTTGCCTTGTATTTTTTATGTGGATCCAAATTTCTCTCTGGACAGGTCAATATCATTCTTTTACTACGAATTGGGAATGTGAAGTTCAAGACTGCATCCATCATGGGTTAAATACCCATGTCAAAATTCTCCTGAGGGTCAAACATTAAAGTGGTAAACGTAAATGTTTCTGAATGGACGGTCAAGCAATGGTAACTTATTGGATTGGTAACTCCCCAAATTACCCAGAGAGTACCTTCATTTTTCAGAAAGGCTGATGAGTGAACTGAGGAGAATTAGATGTCTTGGATGCTAATTTCACAACTCTTAGTTGGATTTATAAAGCCCTAGCTGAGGAAAATTCTAACGTATGTAACATGATCTTTGAACGTACCAGCCATTATGTAATCAATCAGAAGCCTGTCAAAGATAACAACAGACTGAAAAGATCTAACCCAGAGAATGATAGCAAATATGAAATAAAAGAAAGCAGGTTAATCAGATTCCTCCTGCAACCTAAAGTGCCAGATCCTAGACACATCATGTCTTAACTTGTGCCTGGATCACGAGACAAAATAGTGTCCAACATTGCAGTGAAAGCAGTGGTTCATAGCTACATTAACAAAAATATCTTTACACGTGACATTCCTATCTTGTCCTGTACAAAAACATAGTGACAGATACATTTCTAATAAGATGGAATGTACTTAGGCCAGCTAAAGTTCATGTTTTTAGATGGGATGTAAATAGAATGCATGTAGCGATTTGTGATCAATTGGGTAGAATTAACAAAACTTCGTAATAAAAAATTACCCCTCATTATTGCTCTTTCCCTATATTGGCCTAGATACACAAAAGCTGATGATCCATGGAAGATGACAGTTCATGCCGAAAGATGCATAGGCAGGGAACTCAAACAATGGTTTCTCAATAACTTTCCTCTGGGTAAAATGGAAGATTGTGCTAAAATGGCTGAGAACTAGAGTTATGAATGTCCCAACCCACCTGTGTAATATGTAATTTGTACATTGTTAAACCTTGCTGTAAATTACAGGGTAAATAACTGTAAAATAGCCAGTGTTTAGCTGTAATATCGGGGAACAGTATTTTGCTGTAATATTAGGTGCATCTTTAGGAATTTATGTGGTGCAAATAAATCAATTACAGTAAATTATTCTATGTACCATTACAGGTACCAACTGTAACATTAGACGGTAAATTACTGTCTTTCGAAACTACTCTGACTCATTACGTCACTATATATTGCAAAGTGTATACATCTTCAGGCAGAAAACAAGGATTTAGGCATTAACACACGCACACACAGGCTGGCTGCCTTATCCTGAATGCAAAGGTGTTGCCCCTTTAAGGCAGCCAGGTGATGAAGTCATAGTTTGTTTACTTTTGAGTGTGCTCCGAGTGTGTCCGCAAGTCAGTTGCGGCGTTTTCATGTTTTAAGCCTTAAAATGGAACTTCCAACAACAAGTCAACTGTTCAAATATTGGTGAGGGTTTCTAAAATATATTTTGTAAAGTGAAATCGTTATTTTGTGGTCTTTGACTTGCTCGGTTCCAGAAAGCTGCATGGTTAGCTAGTTTTTAGCTTCTCCTCACAACTTTCAGTAACATTCCTGGGTGTTGCACATTATTTTTTGCCTAACTGCATTTATCAACAATTAACCAACTCAACTTGTTTATTTATTTAGTTTCTTTTATTGATTAGTCAACATTTCCCACAATGTACAGATACAAACTGTGCGATGTGACTTGCCGCCAATTAAGCATTTTTTTTATACACATATAAAAAGACACCAACATAGAGCAAATTTTCAATTTGCCTGTGGAAAGCAGCAGTGCCCTTGTACGTTTAAGAAATTCTCCTCATTAAGGTCACAAATGCACAGAAATCACAGGCAGTCACAAAAACATGATACACATAGGCATCCACAGGCTAACCTCCACTGTCAGGTCCAAGGATGTGTATTTGTGGCTAGTAATTTTTCAGACCTGTGCTTCCACCTGCAAATTCATATTAGAGATGGTAGAAAAGTTTGCTGTCCAGTTGAAGGGTACTTGAAGTATTTTAGAGTGAGAACATCATTCACCACTAATTTATCTCAGAAGCATAAGCAGCTAGGTCCAGTGCAGCAACACAAACATATCTGTCTCTTGATAGTCAACTACCTCCTACAGATCTGTCTCTTAATAGTGAGGTACCATCTAAATCGTCTTTTGAAAGTCATAGAAATACAATAGACGAAGAGGCCTTTTTACATATCTTGGCTCTGTTTTACCTGAAGAAGCAGGGCAAAATGTTTTTACCTGCCAGTACAATTCAATCAATCGTAGAGGAATTTCAAGCAGTTCATGTTGATGGAATGCAGGCCATGCTTCTTAGACTAAAAGAAAAGCTTAGACAAACTTATTGATGAACTGGTTACACAAGATCTATTAACTTTTTGTACAATGAAGGTCAGTTAAGGTCACACAAAACCAGAAAAACTTTCTTCAAACAAACTTTGTTGACCTAAAACAGATATATATGGGCACTGACACAGCTGGTAAAGAATGCTTTAGTCAGTATGTGTCAGTTAAAGAAACCCTTGCATCTCTGTTTAGGCAGACATCAGTGAGGGAACAGTAAAACCAGTAAAAAATGCTTGATTCTGGTGACAAAGTGATGGCGGATATAAAGGATGGCACATGTATCAAGCAAAATGCATCTTTCATGAGCATCAATCATCATTATCAATTATCTTGTACCAGGATGCATTTGAATTTGTAAATCCACTTGGCTTGGGTAAAAAGTAACAAAATCCTGGCAGTTTACATGACCCGAGGTGAGATTCTGGCACACAACCACTCCTTAGTTGACCCAGTGCAGTTTGTTTTACTGTGTAGAGATGAGGACTTCAAACAGTTTGGTCAGTAGAAGGTCTTTTCCAGCCTTGTTGCTGATTTGAAATATTTAGAGGATTCTGGATTTCAGTCTGTAGATGGCACTATTCTTAGAGCAGGGCTGATTGGCACTTGTGGGGATAATCTTGGGTCTCATTGTATAGGTGTTTTTTCTGAAAATTTCAGTACCAACAAGTATTTCTGTTGGTACTGTCTAATTGACAGAGACACGTTTTGCCAACATCCTTTAAATCTTGGCCTAAAAAGAACAAACGGAAATGCACATAGCATTGATCAGCTCACAACTAGTGATCAACGTATAGTAGATGGCATAAAATTAAATTCAGTTTTCAATTCCCTTACATTTTTTTCATGTGTGTGGAAGACTCCCTCCATGCTTAGGCCATGATTTATTTGAAGGTATTGTGGCTAATGACTTGGCAGTTTACATTAAACATTTGGTTACAGCTGATAAGCACTTAACCTACAGTGAGCTGAATAGAGCCGTTGCACAATTCAGGCATTTAGGAAGTGACTAAGCACATAAACACAATGGACAGTTATACTATAAAAAATACAGCTAACTGTGTCACTCAGACTACTTCAGAGGTATCGGGGTTGATTATAAAGGAACCAAATATACTAATGGCCTTTTTGTTGTTGTAGACCACAACAGCTGTGGATATATCTTTGGAAAAATATCAGAGATACTCATTAGTCCAACCGATGTCTACTTTGTTGTTGAACTGTATGAATCTTTGCTTTTGTCTGACCTTGGAGTTCACTCTCTGCACAACTCGGATCCAAAGTATGTGTCAATGTGTATGTTAATGCTGACAGTCTCTTGGATTTCTATCCACTTGTATAAGTGTATAAAGTGGCAGGCCTTTCTGTGGTGTCATTACATCACTCAGTGTGTTCTTTTTAACTTCAGACACAGAGCTGATTCAACAAGAATTAAAGAGAGTTCTCCCTGAATTAGACAATAACAAACTTCAAGATGTGGTCAATCATCTTTGTTTTGTGGTTGTCTTGCGCTAGTAGAGGTGACAGATCTTCTGGACTTCTTATTCCCTATACAGTGTCGAAAACTAATAATGGAGTTCAAACAAAGAAGTAAGATAAAAAAAAAAATCCTAAACCCTGTTTTTGCTCATTTTCACCATTGTATTCCTTTTAATTTGTATGCCATTTTTGTAGAACACTCGTTACAGAAATAATTTACATACAGCTGTTCCATGTATAGTAACTATAAAAGTTATTATAAAAGGCCTACAAAATTAAAAAGAAATTAGAGTCTATTTAGAGTGTAAAACTTTTGCCTTTTTTCTCTGTATGTATTTTTCAAAGCATCTAGAGGCCAAGTGGATGAAACACCAATTGAGATCACCCCATTTCCACCACCCGATTCCCTATCTGAACAGCCATCCACTTCTTACACTCCTGCAAATTCGGAGTGGCTCAGTATGTTCCAGATACCTTGGAACCGCATGCCTGTAGCCCTTCTTTATGCAGTATCCAATAAGGAGAAGGCTCCACTTGAACCGAGGAGAAAATTGGCAAGAACTGTTGTGGCAGACATGAGGGAACTTTGCCCAAACCCAAACTTAGCTGACTGCGGGGAAGTGGCAAGAAACATTGTTTCTAAACATCCCTTAACATTTGGTGACTTTTCGGAGGAAGGGGAACAACTGGGAAAAGGCTATAGTTCAATTCAAAGACAACTTAAAACCAGAGTAAAACATGTTAGAGACAACGTAGCACACAGGATTCGTCAACTCCCCCCAAAAAACACAGCAGAACAAGAACTGAATATGTGCACAGTCAAAAAAGTTTGATGTAAAGTTGACAGTTACGGATGGATTAATTGGCAACCTACCTCCATGCCGGATGGAGAGACCACAGAATCTCTTGAAATGAAGAGAAAGGTTGTATTAGAAATGTTTTAATCTAGAGGCCCAAGGTCTGCTGAACTGTCTGATGTGGATAACCTAATGCAAGGGACTTACATTTATCAGTGCCAAATAATTAATTCTTGCCCCCCTCCAGCCATAAGTGACATGGAACTTGAGTGGCCGTACTTATTCATTAAAAGAGGCCTATGCAATCATTTTGAAACCCTTACAGGGATAGCAGTCGCCTCAGTGAATGCCTGATTGGCAAAAGCAATTGGATTGTGAACGTCTAGGTTACGTATGTAACCTCCGTTCCCTGATGGAGGGAATGAGACATTGTGTCAAAGAAGCGACACAAGGGGTCTCTCTTGAGCGCCGAATATTCCTCTGATCTATGAAAAAAGGCCAATGAGAAGTAGGCAGACAGCATTTGCATACCCCACCCCTGGACATAAAGGTGGGGAAATATGTCTAGTTCATTCAGGACTTTTCTGAGGAGCCGGAAATGGTCCAGCCACAACAGTGGCTCGGCTCAGTGACGTGGCCGGGAGGACACAACGTCTCGTTCCCTCCATCAGGGAACAGAGGTTACATACGTAACCTAGACGTTCCCCATCTGTCGCTCACTTCGACCTTGTGTGGAAGAAGTGACACTAGGTGTCCAATTTAAATCACACCATGCACTGAGCTGTGTACGTGTACTGCTGACACAGGAGCGGGCAAGTATTTTCTGTGCAAAGACGACCAGCTGTGTCAGAATGCACGTACCCTTCCCCAATGCCCCATAAAAGTCGTCGGAATCATTCTGGTTACCCTAAACAGGGGAACAAGGTGACACTTGACAACCTGGGAATGGGCCAAGCCAAGCTTGGCCTCTTTTCTCTCTATTTTTCTCGCATACGGCTGGGGCCCTTACACGCATCGTGGGAATGGGGTCTTACCCAGTTTCCTATTCTTTCAGGGGGGAAAGACCCTGCGGAGACAACACCTACCAAGGAAGGGCGAGGTAAAAGTGGCGAAATACATCAAATGGGCCTCTTAGGTCACAAAATTGGAAAATGGCGTGGTGGTAGATCCAGCCTCAAGGAGGGGGTGTTGCTTCAACACGGCGACTGGAGGGCAGCTGGAACTGCCTAAGGGAGATGCGGGTCCACTCGTAAGGGGACCGTACCGTGAAAAAAAACACAGGAGGAAGTCTGCGCAGGAGTCCTGACCTGTGGAGCACCTATTCCAGTGCAGGGTAGATTTGAGTACCCGCAGTGGATTGGTTCAGCAAATTCCCAGGGAGGAGTCATCCAGGGAGCTGAGTTAGTGGGATCTCCTGGGAGAAAAGGCGCACAATTTTACCTCGGCCGATGGAAAGGGCGCTAGGTGCAAGCAGTCCACCCGGTCAATCCATCAGCGTGTTACCAGACCTGAGAAAACACAGGACGAAACTGACTCTACCTTGAGATTGTAAAATCTTGCAAGGGTGTTAGGTGTTTCCCAACCTGCTGCTCTGCATATGTCTGCAAGGGATATGCCTCTGGCCAGTGCCCATGAGGACGCAACACTCCTTATCGAGAATGCTCGGACCCGCAAAGGGAGGGGCATGGCCTGGGTGTGATAATGTAATGGTGTTAACTACCCAGTGGGAAGGCCTCTGTTTGGAGACAGCGTTCCCTTCTGCTGTCCACCAAGGCAGACAAAGAGCTGCTCAAAACATCTAGAGCTCTGCGTGCGGTCCAAGTAGGTACACAAAGCACATACCTGATACAGCAATGAAGGGCTGGGCCTGACTCCTCCCGAGGCAGCTTCGCTTGCAGGTTCACAACCTGGACCCTGAGGGGAGTCGTAGGAACCTTGGGCACGTAGCCTGGTCACGGTCTTAGGATCACGTGAGTGTCTACCAGACCGAACTCCAGGCAGGTGTCGCTGACAGAGGATGCTTGCAGGTCCCCGACCCTCTTGATGGAGGTGAGCGCGATCAGGAGGGCCGCATTCAGGGCCTTGTTCGACTGATTCTAGCAGCCCAAAGGGGGGGGGGGGTCTCTGAAGGCCCGAGAGGACCTCTGAAAGACCCCAAGAGGGGAACTGGCTTGGCCAGGAAGGATTTAACCTCCGGGCGCCTCTTACCTGATGATTAAGTCGTGCTTACCCAAAGACTTGCTGTCTACTGCGTCGTGGTGGGCCGTGATAGCAGCCACATACACCTTCAAGGTGGAAGGGGACAGAGTCCCCTCCTGCCTCTCCTGCAGAAATAAGAGCACTGACCTAACTGCGCACCTCTGTGGATCTTCAGCCCGGGAAGAACACCAATCTGCGAACAAGTGCCACTTCAGGGCGTTAAGTTGCCTGGTAGAGGGGACTCTGGCTTGGTTGATCGTGTCTACGACGACAGGTGGTAGGCCAGCTATATCTTCCGCGTCCCGTCCAGGGGCCAGACGTGGAGGTTCCAGAGGTCTGGGTGCGGATGCCAGAGCGTGCCCCGTCCCTGAGAAAGAAGGTCTTTCCTCAAGGGAATTCATCAGGGAGGGGCTGTCGAGCCCCTCGAGGAGTACGAGGTCCGAGAACCAGGCCCGAGTGGGCCAGTAGGGAGCCACTAGGGTGACTTGTTCCTCATCCTCCCTGACCTTGCACAGCACCTGTGCAAGTAGGCTCACTGGGGGAAACGCGTACTTGCACAGCCCCGAGGGCCAGCTTTGTGCCAACGCGTCTGCCCCGAGGGGAGCCTCTGTTCGGGCATACCAGAGCAGGCAAAGGGAGGTCTCTCGGGAGGCAAACATGTCTACCTGAGCCCTGCCGAATCGTTCCCAAATCAGCTAGACCTACTGGGGGTGAAGCCTCCACTCTCCACTGGGCAAGAGTTGTCGTGACAGCGCATCTGCTACCACATTGAGGTTGCCGGGGATGTGAGTGGCGTGCAGCAACTTGAGACTCGACATTACCGGTGTGCATCCTGAGACAAAACAATGGCACTGACATACAGTGAGGAAAATAAGTATTTGAACACCCTGCTATTTTGCAAGTTCTCCCACTTAGAAATCATGGAGGGGTCTGAAATTGTCATCGTAGGTGCATGTCCACTGTGAGAGACATAATCTAAAAAAAAAAAATCCAGAAATCACAATGTATGATTTTTTAACTATTTATTTGTATGATACAGCTGCAAATAAGTATTTGAACACCTGTCTATCAGCTAGAATTCTGTTAAAACCTGTTAGTCTGCCTTTAAAATGTCCACCTCCACTCCATTTATTATCCTAAATTAGATGCACCTGTTTGAGGTCGTTAGCTGCATAAAGACACCTGTCCACCCCATACAATCAGTAAGAATCCAACTACTAACATGGCCAAGACCAAAGAGCTGTCCAAAGACACTAGAGACAAAATTGTACACCTCCACAAGGCTGGAAAGGGCTACGGGGAAATTGCCAAGCAGCTTGGTGAAAAAAGGTCCACTGTTGGAGCAATCATTAGAAAATGGAAGAAGCTAAACATGACTGTCAATCTCCCTCGGACTGGGGATCCATGCAAGATCTCACCTCGTGGGATCTCAATGATCCTAAGAAAGGTGAGAAATCAGCCCAGAACTACACTGGAGGAGCTGGTCAATGACCTGAAAAGAGCTGGGACCACCGTTTCCAAGGTTACTGTTGGTAATACACTAAGACGTCATGGTTTGAAATCATGCATGGCATGGAAGGTTCCCCTGCTTAAACCAGCACATGTCAAGGCCCGTCTTAAGTTTGCCAATGACCATTTGGATGATCCAGAGGAGTCATGGGAGAAAGTCATGTGGTCAGATGAGACCAAAATAGAACTTTTTGGTCATAATTCCACTAACCGTGTTTGGAGGAAGAAGAATGATGAGTACCATCCCAAGAACACCATCCCTACTGTGAAGCATGGGGGTGGTAGCATCATGCTTTGGGGGTGTTTTTCTGCACATGGGACAGGGCGACTGCACTGTATTAAGGAGAGGATGACCGGGGCCATGTATTGCGAGATTTTGGGGAACAACCTCCTTCCCTCAGAGCATTGAAGATGGGTCGAGGCTGGGTCTTCCAACATGACAATGACCCGAAGCGCACACAGCCAGGATAACCAAGGAGTGGCTCTGTAAGAAGCATATCAAGGTTCTGCCGTGGCCTAGCCAGTCTCCAGACCTAAACCCAATAGAGAATCTTTGGAGGGAGCTCAAACTCCGTGTTTCTCAGCGACAGCCCAGAAACCTGACTGATCTAGAGAAGATCTGTGTGGAGGAGTGGGCCAAAATCCCTCCTGCAGTGTGTGCAAACCTGGTGAAAAACTACAGGAAACGTTTGACCTCTGTAATTGCAAACAAAGGCTACTGTACCAAATATTAACATTGATTTTCTCAGGTGTTCAAATACTTATTTGCAGCTGTATCATACAAATAAATAGTTAAAAAATCATACATTGTGATTTCTGGATTTTTTTTTTTTAGATTATGTCTCTCACAGTGGACATGCACCTACGATGACAATTTCAGACCCCTCCATGATTTCTAAGTGGGAGAACTTGCAAAATAGCAGGGTGTTCAAATACTTATTTTCCTCACTGTATTTTAAGATATGTCAGTGCAAGTTGCTTTCAGTTAAGACCACTCAAACATGCATTTTAGTCTTGGACTAGGCTTAAATTTGTATTTTTAATATTTAGGTTTGAATTAATTTAAAGAACACCCTCAGCTTTTAGGGATTATGAACTGCTGTCTAATGCATGGTTAAAACTTAAATAGTTTTTTTTATTGCATCCAAAATAATTTAATTTCTTAAGAAGACTAAATCAATAAATAAACCAACATCTAATTAAGTAAGCAAAAGCAGCATTTATAAAGACTTTCATTAATAAGACATAAACAGGTAATTTAATTTTTGTTGAATTATTACAAATTTGGAACAACACGAGGGTCAATAGTGACTTATTATATTTTGGATAGTGTAGATTTTTTATTTTATTTTTTTAATTGTTTTGTATTGTTGTTTTTTTGTTTGTTTTGATTATTTTTGTTATTTGGTTATAATTTGTTATTGTGGTGATGTAATTATTTTGCGAGTTCCATTGAAAATATGCCAGGTAAATTGAATAGAATTCACTAAAATACAATGGCATTGTTATTTATTTAATTATTGATTTATTTTTGTGTGTGTAATATTGTAAAGTAAAAATATGCTCTGAATTGCTAAGTCAGTAAATTACACTGGCAGTGTATATTTATTTAACTTTTTTGTTATATTGTAAAGTAAAAAAGAATGCTTGTATTTGTTATCATTTTTACTGAGGTTATAAGATATATTATATTATATTTTGCAAATTTTATTGAAAATGTGGTTGATTTACTAGGTCATACACTAGTAGTGTTGTTTTTATTTGAGTATAATATGTTCTGATTTGTTTCATTTTGTGATATCTTTTGTGTTGTGTATTTATGTTTGGCCAAAGTAATAAAATATATTTGTATGAACATTTTATTTGCTTTCTCTTTTAAAAAAGAATATAACAGTAAAGAATACTGCATATTTTTCATAACACCAGAATGACTACTCTCTCTCTCTCTCTCTCTCTCTCTCTCTCTCTCTCTCTCTATATATATATATATATATATATATATATATATATATATATATATATATATATATATATACTGTAAATGTATATGCAGTTTTATACTGTGAGTGGTTGTGTTGCATTACAGTATATAACTGGCAACAGCGTTGCCAGTTAGTCACCGTAATGGCTCCGTTACAGTATATAACTGTAACGGAGAATTGGTTCGCTGGTGCCGCAAGCGTAAACAAAGACGGGGTAAGCGGGGCGGCCTGCGGGCTAAGCTAAACCCACATCTTTCCAAGCATCTTTCTCGCTAATGTACGGTCTCTGGCAAATAAGGTCGACGAACTATGGCTTCAGATTACTCAGCAAATGATTTTGGACTGCAACGTTATGGTTTTCACGGAAACTTGGCTCAATAGCACCATTCCAACCAGCGCGGTTGAGCTAGAGGGGCGCAGTATCCATAGAGCTGTGGACAGAATGGCTGTGGACTCTGGTAAAAGCAAAGGTGGGGGTGTTTGCATCTATGTAAACAGAACTTGGTGCACCGATGCTGTTATTACCAAATCCCACTCTTCTGCTGATATTGAGTACCTCTTTATCAAGTGCAGATTCTTTTACCTGCCCCGTGAATTTACATCTACTATAATCATTGTAGTATATGTACCCCCAAATGCTAATGCTAAACTAGCCATGAAGGAACTCACTTCTGTTGTTAGTAAACTGCAAACAACACATCTGGATGGACCTTTTATCATTGCTGGTGATTTCAATCATGCCAATTTGTGGACGGCACTCCCCAAATTTTATCAAAAAGTTTTTTTGCCCTACAAGAGGAGACAACACTCTTGATCATGTTTTTACAAACATCTCTGATGCCTACAAAGCCACCCCCCTCCCCCATGTTGGACAATCCGATCACTTATCCCTGTTCTTATTCCCCAAATACACCCCATCATCAAATGTGTGAAACCCACAGTGAGGACTGTAAAAGTGTGGCTGGAAGGAGCAGACTCTTCAGTACAGCATGAGTTCCAGAACACTGACTGGAATGTGTTTGCTTCTCAGGCCAACCTGGACTCCCACACCGACATTAACAGCTACACAAATTTTGTTCTGCAACACATCAACAGGTGTGTCGACATGGTAACCACCCATAAAACAATTAAAACATACCCCAATCAGAAACCCTGGATGAACAAGGAAGTTCGACTCCTGCTGAAGGCACGTGATGCTGGTGACCGGGAAGCCTACACTTTATCCAGGGCCAATCTGAAGAGGGGAATTTAAGCAGCCAAATATAACTACAAACTGTGGATTGAGGACAATTTTGCGAACAATGACCCCCGACGTATGTGGACAGCCATCCTACAAACCAGCGAACAGCACCCCGCAACCAGTAATGGCACCCTCGCAGACAAACTGAACACTTTTTATGTTCGCTTTGATCGTGGAAACACAGAAAAACCCATAAAAGCTGAGCTCCCACCTGATGATCTGCCACTCACATTTTCCTACAGTGATTTGTGCTCCACCCTGAGCAGAGTGAATGCACATAAAGCTGCTGGCCCTGATGCCATCCCGGGCCGAGTGATCAGGGACTGTGCAGAACAGCTGGCTGACGTCCAGCTGCGTTATGACGATTTTATGGGGCGTTGGGGAAGGGTACGTGCAGTCTGACACGGCCTGTCACTTTGGCACGCAACTGCCTGCCCGCACCTGCTTCAGCAGCGCACGTACACGGTTCAGCTCATGGCGTGATTAAAATTGGACCCCTAGTGTCGCTTCTTCGACGCAACATCAAACTGAGCGACAGAAGGGGAACGCTTAGGTTACTATTGTAACCTCCGTTCCCTGATGGAGGGAATGAGACGTTGTGTCCTCCCGGCTACGTCGCTGAACCGAGCCATTGTACGGCCTAACATAATTTTCGGCTCCTCAGGCAAAATCCTGAATGGACAGACGCATTTCCCTCCCTTTGTACCTGTATGTCTGGGGGTGGGACATGCAAATTCTGTCTGCCAATTTCTCATTTGCCTTTTCTCAAGTTCAGAGATGCGTGAGGCTCTCAAGAGAGACCCCTATTGTCGCTTCAACACAACGTCTTGTTCTCTTTATCAGGGAATGGAGGTTACAATAGTAACCTAGACGTTATGGCTGCAATATGTCTTATTGACCACAACATCCTTAAAGGGATACACCACCATTAACTTTGAGACATGCAACATGTCAAGCAGAATGATCCATTATTTTAGTGGATTACCTGTATCAAAGGAGCTTCAGGTGTGCATACTTCTCTTCTGTTTTGATATCAGACACACTTAAGGAGATCTGTGAAGCTCTCATAACTGTGTATGTATCCGCTTTTTAAATTGTTCGCATCAGACGGTTTAAGCACAGCATTTGATTGACAGGCGGGGTGAGGGGGGTAGTGGTGCTTAACTGCTGACAGGACGCATACTGGACAGGTCAGCAAAAACGTTTTAGACCCCATTAAGACCTGTTTTTTGGGCTGACCTCATGTGATTGGAACTCCCGAAATGCATCTTAATACCAGGTAGAAACGGGGTCGAGAGTTCACAAACTAATAACAGCACTCATCATAAACACTTGATACAGCAGAACAACATCAGTCAAAGAAGCCTGTTTTTTTATCTAACTTGGCAACAAGATACAAATGTTCCTGGACCACAATCATTTATGTGGGCTTTTCAGTGAGTTGCAGTTCAGCACAGCAGAGGGGAGGAAGGAAGATTGGATGAATGTTTTACTATTTGGTGAAGTTGTTTACTTGTTATAATGCTTAGATGTTTTCTAGTAGGGCTATTGAAGCTACAGTAATTTTGGTTGTCATTGTGAGGGACCGCCCAATCAAGGAATGAGGGCCGTGAGAAAAACATAGTCTCCCAATATAGTCTTTTAATTAATCAGACCAAAAATAATTCAAATAGAAACAAAAATAATGTTCAAATAACCCAAATCCATGTTCAGGCCAATAACTAACCTCCAATAACGGTATATGAGAGAACTGAACTGACCTAAATGAAACAACTGGGACACATTTATACAAACGGACTAGTCCACATTAACACACAAGGGGAACAGAAAACACAAACTTCAAATACAATTACAAAATTCATAACAAGGCCAGTTAAAGAATTAGAATAAAATTAAATGCATATCTTGAAGAAATAAACAAATAACAACCAAGAAAACCAACAAATTAGAAAAGAAAATCCAAAACACAACCACCCCATTTCCCCACAGTCAGTCTGCTGGTTGGTAGCAGCAAGTGGAAATAATGCAGTGTTCGAAGCACCATGCCGTCCTTAAAACACTCGGACCACGAATCCGGAAAACTCGCCGACCACTATTCACAGCCAACAGCTCCAGCCATCCACTCCTTAGTGGTAACTTAAACTCAGAAAATGCAATATTAATAAAAGTATATGCCGTACATCATAAACTAGAATGTGTGCACTCCAACTAGTTAATGATGCACCATAACTTTAAGAGAACGAAAATAAGAAGCTCAAACAACGTGTTGGATAAATTAAAGAAAGCATATGCATGTACATGTGTATGTGCACGTGTGTGTGGTACGTATGTGCGCGTATGTAAGATTACCGCTCATTGATGTGTGGCTGCCTCGTGGGCCATCACGAACCCCCCCCCCCCCCTTCACACATGTCACTGGCACAGTGGGAAAGATAGTCTGCCGTTAGGTTCGACATGTTGGATGGAGAAGCAAAAGGGCTGCATGGCCAGGTACCAACGGGTTATTCGACTGTTGGTATCTTTCATTTTCTGGAGCCACTTCAGAGCCTTGTGGTCCGTTTCCAGGACAAATTCCCTTCCCAAGAGGTAATATTTCAGGGAGTCCAAAGCCCACTTCACAGCAAGACATTCCTTTTTCACAATGGAATAATGGACTTCTCTGGGAAAGAGTTTGCAACTGAGGAAAGCAATGGGATGTCGGGCATCAGGAGCACCCTGCAACAATATCGCTCCTAGGCCTCTATAAGAAGCATCTGTCTGAAGAATGAAAGGTTGGTTAAAATCAGCCTTATGCAATAAAGGGTTCCTGCTCAAGGCATTTCAAAGGTCTTTGAATGCTGCTTCCACTTCTTTCGTCCATCGAACCTGATTTGGACACTTTGAACCCACCATGTCGGTCAACACTGCAGCTCTGCTAGAGAAGTTGGGGATAAATTTGTTGTAAAATCCAGCCATGCCCAGGAATGATCGCAGTTCCTTTCGTGTCCGTGGCTGAGGGTACGTTTCAATGGCCCGGACCTTTTCCACCTGCAGCCTGATCACCCCACCACCAATTACAAATCCCAGACACTCCGTCTCAGTCTTTGCAATAGCACATTTTTGTGGGTTAACCGTCAAACCAGCTCTCTGGAGATGTTGCAGAACCACCTGGATGTGTTTCAGTTGTTGCTCACATGTGTTGCTGTAAATCACAATGTCATCCAGACAAGCAGCTGTAAAGTATAATCCCCATAATACCTGGTCCATGAGTCTTTGAAAACTGGCGGTGCCCTGTGTAACCCAAAAGGAAGGACCTTGAAATGGAATAAACCCAATGGGGTTTGAACGTGAGCTCTCAGGACTCACAAGTCAAAGGGATCTGCCAATAGCCTTTTGAAAGGTCGATGGTCATCAGAACTGTGAGTTACCCAGGCAATCAATAATGTCACCTATACGTGGAGTGGGAAAAGCATCAAATTTTGTCACAGAATTGAGGGAAGAGAAGTCTATACAGAATCTTATGGTGCCATCCTTTTTTGGAACAAGGACCACAGGATGGCACCATTCACTTCTGGATGGCTCGATGATCCCCACCTTCAGCATCAAATCGACTTCCTTCTTTAGTGACTCTTGGAGACACTCTCGGACCCTGTAGCTCATTCTCCTTACAACAGCATCAGGCTTCAACACAATATCATGTTCTATTAACCCTCTGGGGTCGACGGACGCGCCGGCGCGTCCTGCTGGATTTTTTCGGCATTACAGCAGAAACATCTTAAAATACTTAATTTTTGGGTATACAGATAAGTGCAAGACATCATTAGAGACTATAAAGGGTCTACTTTTATTTGTGTTCACTCACAATAACAAAAAAAACCTTGTGCTTTTGTAAAATAAAGTAAAGAAAAGGGTGAGCTTTCAGCAGTCTCTGTGTTCACGAACATATTTCACAAACACGTCACAAAAATGAATTGAAACTCTGCGAATACTTATCACACAAACATGAAATATATGTCTAAAGAAAGCTTCAAATGTCTACTTTTAAATAAAACTATTCTAATTTAAAACAATATTCTCCTGCAGTGCAATCTGTTTGAAACAAAACGATGTTCAGTTTTTACCGGTTCATCTCATTATTTGTAATGTGATCCCACCCACCAGCAGAGCACGCCATTCATACGCTAATGTGCTGAGACGATCAACGCAAATGTACACGCCTCCAACAGTGTTCAGAGGTTTAATGTAAACAATTAATTCATTTTACTGCGCGTTTGTAACGATACACAGGCGATGAAACTTCTGGATATTAAGGAAGATTTAACACTTTCCTCAGAAGAAGATCGGGACTCTGATGAACGTTTGTATTTTGAAGAGAGACTTGATCCAGCCAAGGATACAATTTCAGACGAGTAAGTCAATTAGTTTTAATTAGCTGACATGTTATTTTATAGAAACTTGAACATATTTTACTAGTGTGACTGTTTCCAGACTTGCCAGCCAGGATTCAGAGTATTGAAATTTGAAATGTGTCCTAATAAGCAAATAAGTTTTAGTTACATGTAAATGTTGTTTCGGCTAAAGCAGGTATTTAAATTGTATGCTGTATAATATAAATATGATATGTAATATGATATAAAAAATAATATGAATGTTTAGATTATATTTTATCTAGTGTTTATAATGCCTCATTATCATCAACAAAGCTTGTGCTTGCAAAGATCTGTTCAGGTGTAAATGAGTAAATTGCACTTTAAATATTCCCATATTAGAAAATCTGCATATTATAATGATTTCTGAAGGATCATGTGACACTGAAGACTGCAGTAATGATGCTGAGAATTCAGCTTTGATCTCAAATTGCATTTTACAATATATTCAAATAGAAAACTGTTCTTTTAAATTGTAAAAATATCACTGTTTTTACTGTATTTTGGATCAAATAAATGCAGTCTTGGTGAGCAGACGAGACTTCTTTTAGCGGTAGTGGAGGTCTAAAATTAAGTCTTATTTAAAGAAAATGTACAGTCAGATTATTTCTTTTAATTTAAAACTTGATTTGGATCATTAAGTCTCCTCACATTCATTCTCTTTCTGTCACATTCCTCATTGATAGGCCCAGGGGAGGCGTCTTTTGTGTACTCAGGTGTAAATCACCTTAATATTCATGATCGTTCATGCCTCCTCGCATATTACCTTTCAACAATAAAATTGTCTTACAAACGTTAAATTACTATATTGTTTTGTTTGAATGAGTGATCAGGATGGTTTTCACATCATTTTGTAGCAAAAACTCTAGGCTACAAGATCCAGTTCTCAAAAGTCTTGTGGACCAATGTTTAGTATGTGTTATATGGCCTTATTTCAATTACTTTTTTGTTTTTTCAAAAACCATGCATAAACGTTATTTTCTCAAAAATACAAACCTGTGCATACATGTTGCTCACATATTATTGTAGCCCAGTTTGTGGTGAGTACAGTGTTATCAGACTTTAGCCATTAATATGTTTTTAAGCAACTGAAAAAAGCACAAATGTCAAGGCATGTCAAAACTTCTCCAGGGCCCAAAACACCCTCAGACCCCAGAGGGTTAAAGTTGTGAACCCAGGATATTCTGAGAAAACCCCAGCTAGACCAAGGGCCCTCACCTCATGCTGACACTGAGGTGAAAAATGATGCAGACTTACATCTCCTAGAGCAGGCTGGGGTAAGTATTGGTCATCCAATTCCTCTTCTTCCTCCACCTGCCTAATCATCAAGATCTGTACAGTCGGATCAGGATGGGGGACCCATTGCTTAAGGAGATTAATGTGCAGAATTCGGGTAGACCCACCTTTGCCCAACGTTGAAATTTCATAGGTGGTTGGCCTAAGTTTCCTTCAGACTTCAAACGGGCCTTGCCATTTGGCCAACAGTTTACTTTCATTACTGGGTAGCATCACCAGGACCTTCTGACCTGGTTCAAAGCTTCGATCATGAGCAGACTGTTCATACCATGTTTTCTGGTGGGTTTGTGCCTCAGCCAGGTGAGATTGGGCCAATGAAGTCATCATTCCAAGCTTATCCCTTCTCTGGTCCCCGTCCCATATTTCTTGAAGCAAAGCCAGAGGACCTCTTACCTCATGTCCATATAAGAGTTCAAAAGGGGAAAAACCAGTAGATGATTGTGGCACCTCTCTATAGGCAAACAGAAGGTAGGGAAGACATTGGTCCCAATCTTTACCTGAATCACAGACAAACTTGAGAAGCATCTGTTTAAATGTCTGTTTAAATCTTTCTGTAAGCCCATCTGTCTGGGGGTTGTAAGGAGTTGTTCTCAAACTCTTGATGCCCAGCAGCTTGTATACCTGGTTCAGAAGGGTGGACATAAAGTTAGTCCCTTGATCTGTCAAGATCTCACAAGGAAACCCAACTCTGGAGAACAATTGCACAAGACAAGTCGCCACATACTTTCCTTTGATGGACTTCAATGGGAACACTTTTGGATACCTTGTAGCATATTCTGTTACAACAAGCATAAATCGGTTACCTGAGCAACTTCTTTCCACAGGCCCGACCACATCCATTCCCAGTCTTTCAAATGGAGTGCCAATGATTGGAAGTGGCTGGAAAGGAACCCGATAAGCGCCACGTGCATAGACTTTTTGACATTCTGGGCAACTTCTACAATATTGTGTTACCTCTGATTTCAAGCCAGGCCAATAAAAGTATCCTAATCCTAGTGAGGGTTTTACATTTCCTCAAGTGGCCAGCGCAGGGAATCGAATGGCCCAGGATTAGAATTACTTTGGGGACACACTGCGGTACCACCAGCTGTGTCACCAACCCAAGCTGACGGTAGAGTATCCCCTGTTGAAGAAAGTATGTTTCCTTTGTGAGGTCACCATCAATATCATTCTCTACATCCTCTTGCTTTACCCTTTCCAAGTAGGGGACAAGACTGGCATCCTCCTGTTGTAACTGAGCGATGTTATTAGGCAGCTTAAATTCTGTGGAAAAGTTACAGAGGGAGTCAGCTGGCATTTTAACAGCATTATATTTAATTTTTTTCCAACCTTTTCTGTCGACGAGATTTCCTGGGCAAGGTAGGGCCCTAAGCAACTGTTCCCCTTCTTCCCCTTTGCTTGCTTTAGCCCGGGTGATGACCATATTACACAAAGGTACTGGCTGCAACAAGTCCCAGAGCACTGGCAGGTCATGACCCAAAAACCACAGGAAAGGGCAAGTTGTCCGCTACAACCACATCCAGGAGATAAGCTTGTCCTTTCACCTTGATATACACATCTGCTGTAGGAAGCAGCTTTTCATCACCGTGAACACTGCGAATAGCTTTCTTGTCACTGAAGTTAAGTAGGGCAGGTGGTATATACCTGTGATGTACCAGGGTCTGATCACTCCCAGTGTCTACCAGGGCCTGCAACTCCTTTACATTCACCTCCACCATTATCATGTGTGGTGACCACTTAGCTTTTACTGGTTGACCCATACAACCCCATGGCACATAACATATGTGTCTTGACCCCCATGGCCCTCCTGACCACACAGATAGCAGATCGGCACTCTTTTGTGACTTTTGAGAGAAGTTGCAAATGCAGGTTCTCCTCCAGTAGGCTTACTAGTACTGGAAAAACTTATCTGGCTTTGCTGGGGGAGGTTTAGTCTGTGGTCATCTCTGCTGGTTTTCCAAGCCCATGACTGATTCCTCTTACGTGCAGCCACGAACACATCCACCAAGGTCGCGGGTTGTGCGACAGTTTTAGGATCATGTTCCCGCAGCCAAACCTGGAGCTCAGGAGAAAGCATTCTTAGATATTGTTCAAAAATTATGATTTCACCAACTTCCTCAACCGCCTTAGCTTTTGGTTGGATCCACTTCCCATAAAGTTCCTTTAACCGCACATATAATTCTTTGGGACTCTCAAGGGGTTCAACATGCAGAGAACGAAACTGTTGTCTATATGTTTCTTGGTTGATGTCATATTTTCTTAAGATGACAGACTTAACTTCCTCATACTCAAGAGAATCATACACATCCATATGCACATAAGCCGCTCTGGCCTTACCCGTCAAGAGAGGAATTAAACGGAAGGCCCAATCCTCCTTCGGTCACCGACAAACAGCTGCAAGTCTCTCAAAGGAAATTAAATAATGTTCAATGTCATCAGATTCCGATAACTTCTCAAGTCTTAGCTCTTTAAACTGACACTGACCTGCGGCATGAATTTCTGAACGCATATCTTGAAGAAATAAACAAATAACAACCAAGAAAATCAACAAATTCTAAAAGAAAATCAGCTTTTACACCAGAATTTAAATACCTAAATATTATTACCATATACCTACGATATGAATACAGAGACCATTAAGAGAATGAAAATAAGAAGCTCAAACATTGTGCTGGATAAATTTAAGAAAGCATATGCATGTACATGTGTATGTGCACGTGTGTGTGGTATGTATGTATGTGCGTGTATGTAACATTACCGCTCATTGATGTGTGGCTGCCTCGTGGGCCATCACAGTCATGCTATAATGAATCAAACATCATTTGGGGGATATGTTTTTTAGGTTGCAATGTCTTTAATTATAATATAAATAGTAATAATATGAATATTAATTGTCTAATATTCATGATTTCTAAGTATATTATAACATTAATCCAGATTCAAGATTCCCAGAGCATGTTTGGGTGCCATTGTTTTCTCATTAAGTTACCCCAGTCACAGAAATGCACTCTGAAAGTTGTCACTTTCCATTGCCATTTCAGCAGCTAGTCTGTTTAAAGAGAGTGGACAATTTAAAATTTAAAATAAAAGCCAAGGTAGTTCCACACAAATCAATACTCAACTCCAAATGTTTATAATTTACCGAATTCATAGCACAGTAGTGTACATATTAATTTTAGCTTGTAAACATCTCTTTTTTAAAACTTCCAAAGAAACGAATAAGAAAACTGTTTATTATTGTAATTGTTATATTGTACACTGCTTTTTCAAGTTTAATTAAGTATATTTGATACCCATCATTATTAAATCCTCTTTCTGTGTTTTAGATTACAGTCTTATACATTTTACATTTACTAATTTGGCAGAAGCTTTTTTCCAATGTGACTTACGGTGCATTAAGGTATACATTTTATCAATTTGTGTGTTTCCAAGGAATTGAACCCATGAAATTGGTGTTGCTAGTGCCATGCTCTACCAGCTGAGCTACAGGAATAGGTAAAGCATGATCTTATTGTTTGAAGACCATAGACTTACTTTTGTAGAGTTCACTTACATTGTCCACTGAGGGTGAAGATTACAATATAAAAATGAAGTGTATTCAATTGAACTCATGCCATGTCAAGAGTTTCACATATTAAATTGAGTAGTACAGCAAAAGTTGATAAAACACTTAAATAATAATTCTAAAATATGTAAGAGTGTTGTTTATCTTCTTCAAAGCAAGGAATATTTTGGTTATAAATGTTTAAGTGAATTAACATTCTATTAACTTGAAAATAGCACATTAATGACTCCAAGATGAATATATCAGAGTGATCACAGGCAATGTCCAGGTAACCTCAAACCATGAGAATCATCTGCACAGAATAGCAGTGCTGAAGCACAAAGTTTTTGACAGCTCTAGGGCACTCTACGACACTCTGTGTACAGCTGAAGTCAGAAGATTACATACACCTTAGCCAAATACATTTTCACAATTCCTGACATAATCATAGAAAATATTCCCTGTCTAAGGTCAGTTAGGATTAAGAATGTGAAGTGTCAGAGTAGAGAGAATTATTTATTTCAGCCTTTATGTCTTTCATCATATTCCCAGTGGGTCAAAAGTTTACATACAATTAGTTAGTACTGGGTAGCATTGCCTTTAAATTGTTTAACTTGGGTCAAACATTTTGGGTAGCTTTCCACAAGCTTCTCACAATAAGTTGCTGGAATTTTGGCCCATTCCTTCAGATAGAACTGGTGTAACTGAGTCAGGTTTGTAGGCCTCCTTGCTTGCACATGCTTTTTCAGTTCTGCCCACAAATTTTCCTTTTCTGATTTTCTATCAGACTGAGGTCAGGGCTTGGGATGGACACTCCAATACCTTGACTTTGTTGTCCATAAGCAATTTTACCACAACATTGGAGGTATGCTTGGGGTCATTGTCCATTTGGAAAACCCATTTAAGACAGGGCTTTAACTTCCTGACTGATGTCTTGAGATGTTGCATCAATATATCCACATAATTTTCTTTCCTCATGATGCCCCTCCTGCAGCAAAGTACCCCCAAAACATGATACTGCCAACCCCATGCTTCACGGTTAGGATGGTGTTCTTTGGCTTGCACACCTCCCCCTTTTTCCTCCAAACATAATGGTCATTATGGTCAAACGGTCATTATGGCCAAAGAGTTAAAATTTTGTTTCATCAGACAAGAGGACATTTATCCATAAAGTAAGATCTTTGTCCCCATGTGCACTTGCAAACTGTAGTCTGGCTTTTTTTATAGCAGTTTGGAGCAATGGCTTCTTCCTTTGTGGCCAAATATTGTCCACCTGTTTCCTCCAGCATCTTCACAAGGTCCTTTGCTGTTGTTCTGGGATTGATTTGCACTTTTTACACCAATTTACGCTCATCACTAGGAGACAGAATTCATCTCCTTCCTGAGCGGTATCATGGCTGTGTGGTCCATGGTTATTATACTTGCATACTAATGATTGTACAGATGCACGTGGAACCTTCAGGTGTTTAGAAATGGCTCCCAAGGATGTACCAGACTTGTGGAAGTCCACATTTCTTTTCTGATGTCTTGGCTGATTTCTTTTGATTTTCCCGTGATGTCAAGCAAAGAGGCACTGAGTTCCCAATTCAGTTAGTGTATATATATATATATTTATACCCTTATCTAGTGTATGTGTATTCTACATTGTGTGTATTGTGTACATTTGATATGTAAATTGTTGTGTAGGTATGTGTACATTTGTTATGTAAATTGTGTTGTGTAAATATGTTGTTATTGTAAAGTGGTTTATGTCTCGTCACTGTCATTACTGCTATGTTGCTCGGAACTGCACACAAGAATTTCACCTGCTGTTGCACTCGTGTACACAGTAGTGTGACAATAAAGTGATTTGATTTTGATTTGATTTTGAGTTTGAAAGTAGGCCTTAAAATAGATCCCCAGGTACACCTCCAATTGACTCCAATTAGCCTATCAGAAGCTAATTGGCTAATTGCCTAAAGGCTTGAAATCATTTTCTGGAATTTTTCAAGCCGCTTAAAGGCACAGTTAACTTAGTGTATGTAAACTTCTGACCCACTGGAATTGTGATATAGTCAATTAAAAGTGAAGCAATCTATCGATAAACAAGTGTTGGAAAAATTACTTGTGTCAAGCTGAAATGAGCTGTCCTAAACGACTTGCCAAAACTACTGTTTGCTAATATGAAATCTGTGGAGTGGTTAAAAAAATAGTTTTAATGGTTTCAAGTCAAGTCAGTTTTATTTGTATAGCGCCTTTCACAACACACATACAGAATGATACAGAAGATCAGGCATTAACAGAAGATAAAACTGTAATGTCTATAATGTCAATGAATCATCATTGTGTAAGTAGATAAAATACAATTGTTAATCGTTTTTAAAAATAAGTAATTAAATAATATTTGTATTAATAACCCCAGCGAGCAAGCTGAAGGCGCCAGTGGCAAGAAACGTCTCGGTTACTGTTGTAACCTCCGTTCCCCGAGGGAGGGGAATCGTACCTCTGAACCTGAGAAAAGGCCAATGTCAAGTTGGCAGACAGAATTTGCATGCCCCGCCCCGGACATACGGGTATAAGGGGAACCGGGGCAGCGAATGCCAGTCAGGATTTTGCACTGAGGAGCCGAAGGATGAAGCACGGCCATTTACAGTGCTAGGTCTAGTGCCGTGGCAGGAGGGACACTATGTCTCGTTCCCTCCCTCGGGGAACGGAGGTTACAACAGTAACCGAGACGTTCCCCTTCTGTCACTCTCTCGACGTTGTGTCGAAGGAAGTGACACAAGGGGTCCATATAAAAACGCCATGCACTGACCATGTGACGTGACTGTCGGAGCAGGGGCAAAGCAGGCTATTGCGTGTTAGAGGCACCTGAACCGAATGCACGTCGCCCTCCCCAACGCCGCCTCAAAGAGTTTTAGCATATCCACCTTAGGTTTTCCCGCACCCCTGGGGGAAAAAGGTATTACATGCTAGCATGGGAGCAAGCTCAACAGCCGCGGCCTTCTCTCTCACTATGTCTCTCACATAGGATGTAGAGCGGCTGGGCCCAACCTATGTCGGGGAAGGCGGTCATTCCCCGGGGGGGAGCAGGAGAGCCTGGGCGGTGCTGAGAGAAGACTCGAAGCATTAACCCTGCTCCACGCACCCGGCAGGGGGCGGCTTAGAGACTGAGGAAGAGGCCTAAGGAGGCGTCTTCAAAACTCGTCAGCGCCGGTGTGCCGGGCGCTGAGGCAGAACTGGAGGCAAGGTAGCTGTCTGGCCTGCAGATTTCCTATTCTTTCAGGAGGGGAAGACCCTGCAGAGGCCATACCCTGCCAAATCAGGGGGAGGCAATGTATGGCAAATACACCACGAGGGTTGTGAAGCCGGACGTGGGAGACGGCGCGGTGGTAGGTCCAGCCTAATGAAGGGGGGACTCTACAGACACGGGGCCGAGGCAGCGGGGCTGCCTGAGAGAACGCGGGTCCGCCGAGAGGGGGACCGTACCGCGGAGAATACATCACGGGGAGTTAGCCTGAAGAGGGAACTATGCCCGTGGAGCCCGACCCCAGTACAGAGCCCTAAGACTCGTACTGGGTCTGGCCGCGAGTTGCTCTGCTGAATTCGCGGGCCAGAAGGCTAGGGAGGAAAAAGCATCCAGGCAGCGACACTCAGTGGCTGACCTGGGATAGAAGGCGCACTGGATCACATTGGTGAAGGGCGCAAGATGCAAGCGGAACACCCGGTCGGTTGTGCCGCATTACCGAGTTCTACCGGCTCGGACCTGACAAAACACGGGACGAGACCGACTCAACCCTTAGATTGTAAAATCTGGCAAAGGTATTGGGTGTTGCCCAGCCCGCTGCTCTGCAGATGTCTGCTAGGGAGGTGCCGTGGCTTAGTGCCCACGAGGACGCCACACTTCTAGTGGAGTGTGCTCGGACCTCTGTTTGGAGATGGCGTTCCCTTTCCGCCATCCGCCAAAGCAGACAAAGAGCTGCTCAGAGTATCTAAGCTCTGCGGGCGGTCCACATAGGTAAAGCACGCACCGGACACAGCAACAAAAGGGCTGGGTCTGCCTCCTCCCGAGGCAGTGCTTGCAGGTTCACGACCTGGTCCCTGAAAGGGGTCGTGGGAACCTTGGGCACGTAGCCCGGTTGGGGTCTCAGGATAACGTGAGAAAGTGCCGGACCGAACTCCAGGCAAGAGTCGCTGACAGAGAACGCTTGCAGGTCTCCTACCCTCTTGATTGAGGCTAACGCGATCAGGAGGGCTGTCTTCAAGGAGAGGGCCTTGAGCTCGACTGAATCAAGTGGCTCAAATGGGGGTATCTGAAGGCCCGAGAGGACCACTGAGAGATCCCAAGAGGGAAACGGGTTAGGCCGGGGAGGATGTAGTCTCCGGGCGCCTTTCAGGAACCTGATAATCAAGTCGTGCTTACCAAGGGACTTGCCATCTACTGCGTCGTGGTGGGCTGCGATAGCAGCAACATACACCTTCAAGGTGGAGGGGGACAGCCTCCCCTCCAGTCTCTCCTGCAGGAATAGAAGCACTGACCGAACTGCGCATCTCTGTGGGTCTTCGGCTCGGGAAGAACACCAATTTGCGAACAAACGCCACTTTAGTGCGTAGAGTTGCCTGGTTGAGGGAGCTCTGGCTTGATTGATCGTATCTACGACAGCAGGTGGTAGATTTACTAGATCTTCCGCGTCCCATCCAGGGGCCAGACATGGAGATTCCAGAGGTCTGGGCACGGATGCCAGAAGGTGCCCCGTCCCTGAGAAAGAAGGTCTTTCCTCAGGGGGATTTTCCAGGGAGGGGCTGTCATGAGGAGCGTGAGTTCCAAAAAACAGGTGCGGGTGGGCCAGTAAGGGGCCACCAAGGCGACCTGCTCCTCGTCCTCCCTGATCTTGCACAGCACCGATGCAAGAAGGCTCACTGGGGAAATGCGTACTTGCGCAGCCCCCGGGGCCAGCTGTGTGCCAGCGCATCTGTCCCGAGGGGAGCGTCCGTCAGGGAATACCAGAGCGGGCAATGGGAGTTGTCCTGGGAGGCAAAGAGGTCTACCTGTGCCTTGCCGAATCTGTCCCAAATGAGCTGGACCACCTGGGGGTGGAGCCTCCACTCTCCGCTGGGCGAAACCTGTCGCGGTAGCGCGTCCGCTGTCGCGTTGCGGTTGCCAGGGATGTGAGTAGCGAGCAGTGACCTGAGTCGCGGCTGACTCCAGAGGAGGAGATGGCGGGCAAGTTGTGACATATGACGAGAGCGCACACCGCCCTGGCGATTTATGTACGCTACCGTCGCGGTGCTGTCTGAGCGAATCAGAACATGCTTGCCTCGGGTTAGTGGAATAAACCTCCGTAGAGCAAGAATAACAGCCATCAACTCTAGGCAATTGATGTGCCAACGCTGCCGGGGACCTTTCCAGGTGCCAGTGGCAGTGTGCCCATTGCACACGGCGCCCCAACCCCACACGATGCGTGCTGTGGCGCCATGCCCATCTCGGGACTCGGGTCTGTAGCCAGTGCTGTAGCGGTCTCATATGCATCAAACCCGAGCGGCGCGACCGCGGCTGAGGATGCCATATGCCCCAGGAGCCTCTGGAATTGTTTTAGAGGACCGCTGTGCCAGGCTTGAAGCGAGCGAGGCACCTGAGCACTGACTGGGCGCGCTCGTTGGTGAGATGCGCTGTCATTGAGACCGAGTCTAACTCCATACCGAGAAAAGAGATGCTCTGAACCGGGGTGAGCTTGCTCTTTTCCCAGTTGACCTGAAGCCCTAGACGGCTGAGGTGCCTGAGCACCTGGTCCCTGTGAGCACACAGTAACTCGAGAGTGGGCCAGAATGAGCCAGTCGTCGAGATAGTGGAGTATGCGGATGCCCGCTACCCTTAGGGGGGCAGACGCGAGGGGACAGGGACAGGCCGAAGGGGAAGACCTTGTACTGATACGTCTGGCCGTCGAAAGCGAACCGTAAGAAGGGTCGGTGTCGCGGCAAAATAGAGACGTGGAAGTACGCGTCCTTCAGGTCTACCGCCGCGAACCAATCTAGCTGTCGAACGCAGGTGAGAATCTGCTTCTGCGTGAGCATTTTGAACGGGAGTCTGAGCAGGGCCCGGTTGAGAACTCGCAAGTCCAAGATTGGTCGCAACCCGCCACTTTTTCTGGGTACGATGAAGTAAGGGCAGTAGAGACCCTTCTTCATCTCGGCTGGAGGGATGGGCTCTATCGCGTCCTTGAGGAGCAGTGTAAAAATCTCTGCTCGTAAAGCACTGGCTTGTTGGCCATGCACTAGAGTGGAGCGAATACCGCTGAAACGAGGCGGGAGCCGGGCGAACTGAATCGCAGAGCCGAGTCGGATGGTCCTGGCCAACCAGCGCGACAGGTTGGGAAGCGATAATCACGCGTCCAAACTCCGTGCGAGGGGAACTAAGGGGACGATCACATTTGACGTACCGGGCGGGGCTTCGCAGCGGGTGGGAGCAGGTAATAATGCGTCAGGAGGCAAAAAGAGCGTCCCGAGGCTGAGGTGCTGAGAAAAGACTCAAAGCACTTACCTTACTCCGCACACCCGGCAGGGGGCGGATTAGAGACTGAGGAAGAGGTCCCGAGAGGGCGTCTTCGAAACTCGTCAGCGCTGGCCTGCCGGGGTTGGACAGTCACGGGGCCGGATGCAAGAGAGCTGCGTCCGGAAAACCGGGACTGGAGAGATGTAGGGCCGGGGTGCCGTGAGAACGGCACACACCAGCTGAATGACCCAGGGAGTGAGGGAATCGCTCTGTAGGTACCGTAGCCCGAAGGCGGTGCGGCAGGTGAAAACAAGGATTCTCTTCCCGGCCCTCCACCGGGGGATGGAGTGGTCTTGAAACCATCTCCGGAGCGAACATCCGACTGCCTGGGGTGTCCATCTCAGGAGCGCTTCGGAGCATTTCTGGTCCGAGAGGGGGTCCTGGAGACGGTGGGCATACGCCGCCTGCGAGGTGCTCGATGCTGGGGCTGAGAGCTGGGCCCAGGTTGCGGAGCTACCTGTTGTTGCTTTCTCGTCGCAGGGGGGGACGCCCTCGGCAAGCAGGCAGGGCGTGGGCGCGCTGACTGGGTGGCGCCGCGGCATGATGTGAAAAACTGTCCCCGTCTGCTTCCTCATCACTGAGAACTGCTGGGCAAAGTCGTCGATGGTGTCGCCGAAGAGGCCGAGCTGGGAGGCGGGGGCGTTGAGAAATCGTGACTTGTCAACGCCATGCATCTCGACCATGTTCAGCCAGAGGTGGCGCTCCTGGTCCACGAGTGTGGCCATCGTCCACCCGAGTGCCTGCGCCGTGACATTCGTAGCTCTGAGAGCGAGGTTGGAGCGGAGCGCAGTTACTGTAGCACATCGGGGTTGGAACTACCCAGGTGCATGTCTTGCAGGGCAGAGGCGGCCTGTCCAGTGGTGCTGTAGACTTTTGATGTCAGTGATGACGTCATTCTACGGCTCTGGAGAGTAGTACCGTTCAGTCCCGCCAGGTGGCGGTGTTCCGCCATCCAGGGTAGTGAGAGCGGACAAGCGGAGGGCACTTCCGGGAACGACGGAACCAAGGGGGGGCGTGGCTATAAGCGGCGCCGTTACCCAAGGAACCGATCGAGTAGCCGAGAGGGGGGCGGAGATCTCCAGTCCAGCCTGGCGCTCGCAGCGGCCCGGGAAAGCATAGCGGACATCTGAAAATCAGCCTCAGACTGGGCGAGCAGACCCGGAGGTGGCAGCCCAGGCAAGCCATCACCATCAGACGCCGCTGTGACGCTCTCCGATGCAACGGCGATGTCGTCATCCAATTCCGGGAGCTCAAGGGAAAATGCCGGCTGGCGGGGAAGCGAGCCGCACTCTTCCCGAGCTCGGACGGAAGCAAACAAGCGTGCTGGGGGGCGGGTGGTTCGTGGGGATTTACCCGGCGAAACCGAGCCCGTGGTCATCCCCAAATCGCCTTAATCGCCAGCCGGGTCAACCTCAATCCCGTGGGAAGAAGGAACGACGTGGGGGGCGGCTGAAGTGGCTTTCTCTCATGACAAAAGAAAGCGCGATTGCAATGTTGCCATGGTTATGTTCTCGCACTGAGAACATGAACCATTCATAAAACGCTGCTTGCGTGTGATCGCAGCCCAGGCACACGAGGCAGCTTTTTATGATCGTCAGAAGTGGAGAGAAATCGACCGCATCCAGGAACTACACAGAGGCGGAAAGACATCTTTAAAAAGACGCGTCCTGAAAAGGACGTTCAACGCCTGCTGTGTATTGCTCTTTTATGAGTGGGAACTCAAACTCTTTTAGAGAAAATATACTCTTTTAGGAGGAGAAACACTCTTTCAAACAGAAAAAAGTGCTGTCGAAGCGCCCAGGGGCGTGGACTGCACAGCGTGCAGAGAGAGAGAGACGCCAGCTGGAAAATGCGCCGTGCGGATCCAACAGCAATGCTTCCCGCTGATAGAGGTGAGTGAAACAGGTGTGTGTTTCAGCTGCTTGCGGTACAACCATTCGGCTCCGAAGAAAAATTCTGACTGGCATTCGCTGCCCCGGTTCCCCTTATACCCGTATGTCCGGGGCGGGGCATGCAAATTCTGTCTGCCAACTTGACATTGGCCTTTTCTTAGGTTCAGAGGTACGATTCGGCGTCCGAGAATACCCCTTGTGTCACTTCCTTCGACACTACGTCGAGAGAGTGACAGAAGGGGAACACAAAACTCCATAAGAAGTTGATTAATGGAGAAAAATAACCTTGGGAGAAACCAGACACAATGTGGGGGCCAGTTCCCCTCTGGCTAACATCATGACTATAATGTAAATATTACTTGTGTATAGTTCAAGTCATGGTTTAAAATTATTAAACTAAGTAAGTGTTAAGGGTTAGTGTTTAAACATATATTTTGCATGAACTGTAAGATTAATGACTAATGTCTTTGAAGTCCATCCTGGATTAACTAATTTCACATAGATGCAATTGTCCTTGTTAATTGACTGATGAAGGCTTTTGTTGGCAATTGATAGTCTATAAGATTATAAGAGTGTAGTCCATCAATAGACGGATGCTGGCAGAGATCAGTGAGGTGCAATGCAGTTCAACTTGGCCAGTAATTTCTGTGATGTTCAGTGTGGTCCATCCTAAATCCAAGGTTCAGACAATGGCATATGAAGTATTCCATGTCTTGTGGTTGGAGTTGGCATCAGTTCATTCTCTGAAGTCCATCATAAAAGACTGAAGTGATGTTTGGCTGGCACTGGCTGCATTTAGTCACACAGCGACACGTAGCAGTGGAGTCCGACACCAAGCAGGAATGGAGCTGGATCCAGACGGTTTTGGTGACCTCAGGATAGGAGTCCTGAGGTTGAGACCAGGAAACAAATAAAATAATATAAGCATAGATGCCATTCAATTTATTGCAGAATTATAGTTCTACCAGAAAGACTCGGGAGAATAATACTGAACAATTAACCATTTATTTACAGCTCGGCAAACAATATAAAGATAAAAGTTCTTTGGGGTAGGCCCCATCCATAGCTCGCAATCCGGGGGTCCGGACTCCGCATTTCCTGCCTGGCGATGAAGGCAGGGGCGCAGCCGACCCCCAGTGAGGTATGGGAAGGGACCATCCTGGTGGTGGTGTGTAGGAAGGAAGGGATCATCTTGGTGGTGGGGAGGGTGGAGGAGAACGAAAGCGTCAGCATCTGTGAACTCAGACATGTGTAAGTACCCATCTTTTATACTGCAAGTGTTAGAACGCGATTGGATAGATGAGAAGGTAATGAGTGACGTAACAATTGAGTCTTCCTGGCAGAACTTATGCTAAAGCTTCCATATCATGATCAATGTCTCTGGTTTCTGGTTCCGGCAGACTAAACTAAAGCAGCCTAATTGTGGGCTGGAGGATAAATTAGGTGTATGCCTTGCTAAATAGATGAGTCTTTAGTCTAGACTTAAACTGAGGGAGTGTGTCTGCATCTAGAACAGTGTTAGGGAGACTATTCCATAGTTTAGGAGCCAAATATGAAAAGGATCTTCCTCCTTTTGTGGATTTTGATATTCTAGGAACTATTAACTGGCCAGAATTTTGCAATCGTAATGAACGTGATGGAATATAGCATTGTAGATGGTCACTTAAGTACTGTGGAGCTAGACCATTCAAAGCTTTGTACGTAGTTAACAGAATTTTTTAATCAATACAGAATTTAACAGGTAGCCAATGTAACGATGATAAAATGGGGCTAATATGATCATATTTCTTGGTTCTCTGGCTGCTCCATTTTGAACCAATTGAAGTTTATTTATTGATCTGGCTGGACATCCTCCCAGTAATGCATTACAATAATCTAGTCTTGAGGTCATGAACGCATTAATTAGTTTTTCGGCATCAGCAACAGAGAGCATGTGCCATAATTTAGCAATATTTCTTAGGTGGAAGAATGCTGTTCTACAAACACTGGTAATTTGATTTTCAAAGGACAGATTGGTATCAAATATAACACCTAAGTTCTTCACTGTTGAAGATGATTTAACAATACATACAGAGTCAAATTATATTTTAGTGGCTTATTTTTTGAGTTTTTGGTCCGATAATTAGTACCTCTGTTTTGTCAGAATTGAGTAGAAGGACATTTCTGGCCATCCAGTCTTTTATTTCATTGATACACTCTGCTAATTTGGAGAATTGTAAAATCACATCAGGTTATATAAAGTTGTGTATCATCAGCATAGCAGTGGAAACTTATTCCACGATTCCTGATAATATCTACCATATTCAAGGAGAAAAGCAGAGGCCCTAAAACTGATCCCTGTGGCACTCCATATTTTACTTTTGTTTGGTTTGACAATTCCTCATTTACATAGAAAAAGTGGTAGTGGTCTGCTAAATAGGACCTAAACCAAGCTAATGCAACTCGTGATCCATCATGTCGAATGCAGCACTAAGATCTAAAAGCACTAGAAGTGAAATGCAGCCGCGATCAGATGATAAGAGTAAGTAAATTGTAACTCTAAGTGCAGTCTCTGTACTGTGATGAGGCCTAAATCCTGACTGAAATTCTTCGTATATACTATTTCTCTGTAGAAATTTAAATATTTGGGAGGATACTGCCTTTTCTAGAATTTTCGCCATAAACGGGAGATTTGAAATCGGTCTATAATTAGCCAGTTCTCCAGGATCAAGTTGGGGTTCTTAATAAGTGGTTTGATAACTGCCATTTTAAAGTTTCTTGGGACATGTCCTACATTTTTTTTGTTAGCTCTTCATGACCAATGACAGCGAAGGATTGAAGTTGCACGTGAGGAAAATTATTAGACAGTTTTCTGAGGAGCTATGACAGATGATTGCATAATTCCAATTTTATTTCTGATTATTTCAATTTTATCTGTATAGAAATTCATGAAGTCATTACTCTTGTGCTGCGACATAATATCTGGTTCTGTTGAGGCTTTATTCCTAACCAATTTAGCCTCAGTACTGAATAAACACCTAGGATTGTTGTGGTTATTTTCTATGAGTTTACTAAAATATGCTGACCTGGACACTACATCTGTAGCTACAGACACTATCCTTCCATGCACCACAAAATAATTCTAATTTTGTAATCTTCCACATGTGCTCCATTTTCCGAGCTGCTCTCTTGAGAGCATGAGTGTGATCATTGTACCATGGTGCAGGGCTTATTTCTTTAATTTTCTTTAATCGAAGTGGGGCAACACTATCAAGAGTGCTAGAGAAGACTGCATTTATATTTTTTGTTATTTCATGAAGTTTTTCTGGGCTTTGGGGTTTATTGAGTGTATGAGACAGATCTGATTATTAGTGAAGCTATCTTTAGTGGTCAAAAGAATAGTTCTACCTGAACAATAGTGTGGTGTACATTGAGTAATATTAGATGATCACTGCATACAAGAGACAAGGTAATGATCTGAGATGTCTTCGCTCTGCTGCAGAATTTCTATATTATCAACATCAACTCCATATGATAGAATTAAATCTAGCGTATGATTTTGGCAATGAGTTGGTCCTGTTACATTTTGACTGACTCCAAGAGAGTTGAGAACAGGGTACAGACACAGTCTCTATGAGATATCTAGGAGATACTGTCCCTGTGTGTTGTAGTTTATATGATCTGTGTGATGTCTCAAGGCAGCTAGAAGACATTCGGATTAACCAGTTTGTCTGCTTCCTGACCTGGGCCCCAGTTAGTCAAATACTATCATTATTAAGACTAAGAGCCAAATTACTAGAGAGGAAAGCGGCACCTTCCCTGGAGGGATGGAGTCCATCTCTCTTTAGCAGGTCAGGTCTACCCTAAAAACTCTTCCAATTGTCTATAAATCCTATTTTATTCTTCAGACACCACTCAGGCATCCAGCCGTTCAGTGACACTAATCTACTATAAACCTCATCACCATGATGAGCAGGGAGGGGACCAGAGCATATTACAGTGTCTGACATAGTTTTTGCAAATTCACACACCTCTTTAACATTATTTTTAGTTATCTCCGACTGGCAAAACCGGACATCGTTAGTGCCAACATGGATAACAATTTAGCATTAGCCAGCACTTGCAAATTTGATTTGATGTCAGATGCTCTGGCATCAAATCAACGACGGAGGAGGAGGCTATTGTAAACATGTGACATGCAGGAAGAAATAACATGAGAGGTGACTATGACTTACCGCAAATTGTTTGTTGTTGTTTGTTGTTCCTGAGCAGTGAGGGCTTGAGATTGATGTGAATCCCTCATGCAATTGTTTGTTGTTGTTGCTGGTTGTTCTTGATAAGCAGTGCTTTGAGATCGATGCAATAATCTGAGAAAAAAAAAACAGGTGGGCAGTATGCATGCAGTTTAATCACGCTAAAAATAGAAAGCGGATGCAGGTGGAATACGCGCGTAGTTGAATTGCGATAAGAGAATAATGCGAGGGAAAACTTGATGCGCACTAAAAAATGGCATATGCTAAGGATTAAAAGGCTGAAAACAGATATATAATTGATGCTAAAAGCTAGAAATTAAAAATAAAAATAAAAAACTAGCAGGGTTCAAACACGACTCTAGCTAGGCGCCAGCAGCAACAGGTAAAATGCACGCAGATGAAACAGTAGAAAAGAGGAAAAACCTGAAATGCAGTAAAATGACAAAGGATATAACGATGAACGTATGACAATAAGAATAAGCAATGCTAAGCAGGCTACAAACAAACACTCGTGCAGTGTGCCGTCAGCAACAGGAAGTCCAGTGACATGATGCTAAAAGGTGAGTGAGAAACAGATCAATATTTAATTTTTGTTACTATAAATTGTCCTACCTGCCCAGTAGGACCCATTATTTACATATGCTTATGTAAATCACCAAAAACAGAAGAAGAACTCTTAAGAGAGTAGAGCGCTTATGAAAGTGAAAGTTCACCAATGGCGGCAGAGCTGCATTAAAGGCGCTAGCCTGCCATTGGGAGCAACTTGGGGTTCAGTGTCTTGCCCAAGGACACTTCGGCATCTGGAGTCGTGTGGGCTGGGATTCGAACCACCAAAATTAGTGGCCGACCCGTTCTACCAACTGAGCCACAGCCGCCCCTAATCTAAATCTAAAAAATCGAAATTTTAAAGAAACTTGGCAGCATTTTTAAAGGCTTAGTTCAACCCCAAATGAAAATCCTCTCATGATTTATTTAACTTTAAGCCATACCAGATGTTTATGACTTTCCTTCTTCACCAGAACTGAAATAAGATTTTCATAAGCAGATTTCAGCTCAGTGTGTCCATACAATGCAAGTAATCAGGTGCCATCAGGCTGCTGGTGGTTTGACAGTCCAAAAGGTATATGTAGTCAGCATAAAGTTAATCCACATGACTCTATTCAATCAATTAATGTCTTATAAAGGAAATCAATAGGTGTCACGATTCCCCATTGTCTGCCTCATGTTTTTCCCTCACTATCACCCCGAACTACATTTCCCACAATTGCCGGCCCTCATCACTGCCAGCTATCCCTCATTGTTTTCACCTGTCCATTATCCCTGTTTATTTAAACCCTGTTGTTTTTCCACCCATTGTCGATCGTTGATTGTATGTTGCCCGAGTTCCTGCCCGAGTTCCTGCCCGTTTATGTTTTCCTCTTCCTTATGTTTTCCCATCGTGGACCTTTTGTTTGTTCCAGTGTTCTTGTTATCTTTTAGTTCTTTTCAATAAAGCTGCATCTAGATCCCCATTGCGCCTCAGCTCCATTCTTAACAATAGGTTTGTGTAAAAAATTATTAGATAATTATAAGTTTATTAACTTAAAAAAAAAATCACTTCCTGCCAGCAGTTGACACGTCAGTGATGTAATCGCAATTGGCGCGTTGAAGAGAGAAGTGACACAGTTGACACAGGAGTAAGGCACTGCATGACTCTCTGAAATGAAGACATGCATACAAGTGACATTATTAACAGTATTATTAAACAGATGTACTACTAACGAACATCATCAAAGATAATATTTAAGCATTTAGATAAAACACAAAAGACACTAACTTTTTCTCAACACAATTAGCAGGTAGAGAAAATAACAATGTATTTAAATATATGTTATACTGTTATGAGACATACAACTGTAATATAATATATATAGAATATATATTCTGCCTTTGCCATGCACATTTGGTCCTCTATGAACATTAGTGCAGAAAACGCCACAGGGTTTTCTAGGTAAATTAAAACACAGACTTTTTGAGAAAGTAAAGTCAGTTTTAACATCTATTCACCTAAGTGGACATTGGTGAATGTCCGGGGGACGTCCCCTGTTTGCTGGGTCTGCAGCACTTTGGTCAGAGTGGAAGAAATGTGACTAAAGCTTTTACATGCCAGTATAAAGCGATTAAAACAGGAGTAATCCACAGATCTTACTGCGATTAGTACAACTCTGATTATTAGCATAATCACAATACTAGATTTACAAGAGTTACAGTTAAATTGCAGTATTGCCTTAATCAAATTATAATTGCAATATGAGGGTGCATGTAAACGTAACCAATGTACAGCTGCGTCAGATGGATTCTTTTGGACCATTTGGTTGCATTGTATCATAAATGTACAGTTTTAGGTTGCTAAGTTAAATGTAGTTTAATAATTAGAAAAACACTAATGCAAAATTATTCTTAGAATTCTTAGAATTTTGACAAAGTTAAGACAAAAATGTTACTCCAAGTAGCTTTATGCATACAACCACTGAACATTGTTGTGGTGGCCAAATTAAACAAGGTTTAATTTTTGGTTTTGTTCCTTCAAGGCTGCTGCTTATGTAGACTTGCAGCTCCTCTCTTCAGATGCCTTCTTTTGATATATTTTAATTTTGTACATACATTCACCCAGCTGTGCAACACACCGCATTCATGCATTTTTCTTTCACAACTGCAAAAGCAATAAGATAGTTGTGGGTAAGAAGCAGATCAATATTTAAGACCTTTTTTACTAAAATCTCCACTTTCACTTTCAGATGTGAAAATGAAACTAAACAGGCACCATGTGACTTTCAGATGTGAATATGAAAGTAAAAGTTGATATTTATAAGAAACCGATTATTATTTAAGTCCTTAAATCTCCACCTTTGACAAGCCCCAACAAGAAGGTGGCTGTATGTGAATGTGAAAGTGTAAATTGATTGTAAAAGGACATAAATATTTATATATTTCTCACCCACACCTATCATACTGCTTCGGAAGATGTAGATTTAAACACTGAGGTCTTATGGATTACTTTTATATTTTCTTTACGTGACTTTTGGACATTGAAAGTTCTGGTCACCATTCACTTTCATTGTGAGGACCAATAGAGCTAAAATATTCATCCAAAAAACTTAATTTGTGTCCTGCAGAAGAAAAAAATCATAAACATCTGGGATGCCGTAAGGGTGAGTAAATAAAATATTGTTTATTTTTTGGTGAACTATTCAGTCACTTTTAGCGTTTCCTCGACAAGCTGTTCAGAATGTCCCCTCCGAGATGCTGTTGTATGACGTCACGAAAACATGGCGGCGCTCTGGGAGATTTGCGGAGTTACTGTAAACTTTCACTTTTGAGAGAATAAAATCAATCAATGAGTAAAATAAATGCACCAAAATTTCCATATTATATGATGTTTAGCACGTGTTTGCAGAGACGTGAAAAACGGTAAAAGCTATTTTCTATTTATACTCATAAACTTGTAAAAACTACTGACATTGTAGTTTTGTTTGTTTCTCCATTTTTCGAGTAACGGACAATAGACCGTCGCATGTTTGAAAACCGGATCAAGTAGGAATATCCAGCATCCGACACTGAATAATGTGGGCTAACTGCATACACGTACATTAGAGATTAAACAGTGATGTAATTAAGAAGTCAGTAGAAGTATGTAATTTGAGATTCATGTTTATAAATGCCGCATTATTCTCATCATCCTAAACGAAGTCTTGTTTCAACACGAACAGGAATAACTCCAGGTGTTACAGCTGAGATCTGCGTGATAAATCATTGTAAAATGATGTTTATTAAAGAAGAGAGTGAGGACATGAGTTATCCAGAACCATGCAGTTCATATGCCATGAAAGATGAAGATACTGAGGAACAAAGAGGTTTGTGTTCATTCATCATTATTGTCTGTTGATGAACATTAAAGTATCAAAGTTTCAGTCTGTTCACCCGAGTTGGTGGTTGATGGTACCTCATGTTATCTATAGACTTTTAAATGACTAATACAATGAAGCAGAGTCAGTGTTTATTATTAAATGTTTTTATTTTTTCATTGAAGATGGCATGAATATATAATCGCATAAATATGTGAATCCCAGGAAATAAAATTTGACATCAATAGACATCTCAATAGACTGTGCTTAAATAACACAAACAATCATTTGTGTTCATGTCTTTATTGAACATGCTGTGTAAACATTCACAATGCAGGGTGGAATGTGAACTATTGGGGATTTTGTAATATTCCTCTTTACAAAGCGGTTTTACTTCAGAAATATTCTTTGGATATCTGGTGGGAATCACTACATCACTCACATTAGCGTTGCCAAAATACACTGAGCTCAATGAAGCAAAGCACCATATTGATAGGCCTGTAATTAGGGCTGCACGATAATGGTTTAAATGATAATCACGATTATTTTGCTCAGAATTGTAATCATGTGTTTTAATCACAAATACTCTGTCATTTGAGAATTGTTTCTATATTAGAGGAGTGCATGATTTGGACAAAATATGTTTGCACTGCTTAGATAGCAAAGTGACAATTTCTTTCCAAAATCTGGTACAGTTGTTCAATTATACATTTTTTTTCTAAAACACTGTTTTGAAAGAGGCCTAAAAATACATATTTAAAGGCAGATTTCCAGATTTTGGGAATAGTATTTTTAGTAAAAATAAGATTTTAAAGATAAGCCTAATAATGTTAACACATCACTGATTAGATTAATTCAATTCCAATATTACTGGCGCAGATCGTGATGAATGGCTTGTTCTACAAAGTGTTTCTGTCCCATTTTAAAAGAATTTGTGGTCGAAACATACAGCACTTAGTTTTCCTCACAGCAGCAATGACACAGTGATCACTTACATCATTGGCATATATACCTATATCTGTGTATTTATGTTGAAAATAATAATCACAGACAGAATTAAAATGATCAGAGACAGAAGATATCCAGTCCTAATTGAGATCACCCACAAATAGAACTTCTTGCTAGGTGTTGATTTAGTGAATTCAGAGATTCAAAGCTTGCTGAATGGGTCTATATCAGCTAGTCACTGTTAAAGTTGCATTCTTTGTAATCTCAACATTCAAACTGATTTAAATATGATGATGTATCTACCACTCTTGAATGGGGGGGTCACATCTAAGTTCTGTGTAACCCTTAAATTAAGAAGTCACTTAAATCCTCTCATTATTTACTCACCCTCAAGCCATCCCAGATGTGCATGACTGTCTTTTGTCTGCAGAACACGAATAAATGTTTTCAGAAGAATATCTCAGTTGTGTAGGACCTCACAATGATGGAGAATGGGTTCCAAAATCTTGGCACTCCAAAAAGCACACAAAGATTGCACAACAGTATTCCATATGACCTCAGTGGTTAAACCCAAATCTTCAGAATTTATATAACAGATGTGGGTGAGAAACCGATCATTATTTAAGTAAATTTTTGCTTGAAATTCCTCCCTGCCCTGTAGGGGGTGATATGCATGAGGAATGTAAATCACCAAAAACACAAGAAGAATGTGAATGTTAAAGTGGAAACTTGCTGAACAGAAAGGAGAATTTATTGTGAAAAAGATTTAAATATTGATCTGTTTCTCACCCACACCTATCATATCACTTCTGAAGACATTGATTTAACCACTGGAGTTTTATGGATTACCTATGTGATATTTGGATTTTCACAATGTTGGCACACATTCACTTGCCATGTATGGACAAAAAAGAGCTGAAATATTCTTCTAACTATCTTCATTTCTGTTCTTCTGAAGATAGAAAGTCATACACATCCAGGATGGCATAAGGGTGAGTCAATTAATAGAGAATTACAATTTTGGGTAAACTATTTCTTTAATAGCAATATCCTTATCTTAGCATATGTTGAGCGAGCCAATATTAAAACCATTTAGAGTCAAGTTTTGGTAGCAAGCTACACACATTTATGTGAATGAAACCTATTTCAGACCTAGATATATATAATCTTCAAGTGTAGTTGTACATTTTATTGGGTCCAGATTTTGATGTACATACCCAGATAATAATAAAACTAAAAATCAATGCTGTTTAACTGATTTGAATGACATAGTGGTACTTGGATTTACGGTTTGGAAATCTTATAATTAGAAAAAGCTAAAAACTAACCATATATTTAATGTGACTGGCAGGGGCGCATTAAGGGACCTTCCGTAGGGTCCCCTGCCATGAACATGTGCTTTCACAGTTGTGCACCATCTCCGTGTTTAAAACAGCATCTCCCTGTTGAGCTCGTTAATGTGCCTTCCTTCCGCAAACATTGACGGAGGATAATGGGGTGGTGGACACAGTGAAATGGGCCCCTGTGGGAGTTGTGAGCCCCTAGAATTCAGCCCATGTAAGCATGTGCAATAATGTGCCCCTAACAACTGTAGAAAATGTGGTACTGTATGCATTATGGGGCTTTTGAAGTCCAATGAGAATGCTCGACTGGATTAGAATCCCATGACGTGTCATCAATATGCCAAAATAACTGTATAATGTCATCATCAAGCCACTTCTTGTTTCTTGTAATATATTTCTGTAATAATTTAGCATGTGCAATTGCTATACCATCTCTAGCCTTTATTTTGGCTGTAAACTGAAGGAAGTTTGTGTGTTGTTGTTTCAGTGTTTAGTTAGGAAGGAGAAGCACAAAGCTATTGTCAGCTCAAATATGGTGAAATGCTCTAATATCCTCTATGCTAATATCCTCTATGCTGAAACTTTTAATGGCCAAACGTATTTTCAATTATGTTCAAAAAAGACTTTAAACACTTTAAATATAACGCATATTAGCGACACGTAATCGTTTCAATGCAGCTTTACCGAAAATCATGTATTAACAGAAAATTAAGCTGTAAATGTCAGTGTCATCATTGTGCAGTTTGGTAAAAACTTGATTTTGTCTTAAGAGAAAAAAAACAATAATAATTATTAAATAATAATATTTAGACCCCCAGTGAGCAAGCTAAAAGCAACTGTGGCAAGGAACACAAAACTCCGTAAAATGTTGGTTAATGGAGAAAAATAACCTTTGAGGAGACCAGGCTCAATGTGGGGGCCAGTTCCCCTCTGACTAAACAGCATGAATATAATGCCAATATTAGTTATTTATGTGCAGTGCAAGTCATGTTTTAAAATTAGTAAACTAAATCAGTGTTAAGGGGCAATGTTTAAACAGAGATTTTTTTATGAACTGTAAGATTAATGACTAATGTCTTCTTAAGTCCATCCTGGATTAAATCTTGAGGTTCATATAGATCCACTGTCCTTCATTATTTGGCTGATGAAGGCTTTAGTTGGTAATGAATTTATTATCTATGTATTCCATTTTAAAAGTGTAGTCCATCCTTTGAGCAAGGTGATGCAGGCGGAGACCAGTGACGTGCAACGCAGCTTGTGGCAGCTCATTTTGGTGAGGTCTATCTTAAATTCAAGATTCAGGCAGTGGCCAATTAAGTATCCCATGTCTAACAGTTGCATTTGGCATAGATTCATCCTTTGTGAAGTCCATCGTTGAAGACTGAAATCATATTTGGCTGGCACAGGCTGCAGTTAGTCACCCTCACTCAGTTACACATAGTAGTGGGAGTCGGACACCAGGCAGGACTGACACTGGATCTAGCAGGCTTTGGTAACGTCAGGATATGTATCCAGAGTTTAAGAAAGGGAAACAAATAGAATAATATTAGTGTAGATGCCATTCACTTTAAAACTTGATTATAGAAAATGAGAAGTGTTTTCAGTTCCGGCAGACCTAACTAAAGCAACATGAGTTCATGGACAAATTATACCTGGCTGAATAGATGAGTCTTTAGTTTAGACTTAAACTGAGAGAGTGTGTCTGAGTCCTGAACAGTGTTAGGAAGATTGTTCCATAATTTACGAGCCAAATATGAAAGGATCTACCTCCTTTTGTGGATTTTGATATTCTAGTTATTATTTACTAGCCAGAATTGTGCAATTGTAGTGAACGTGATGTATAGCATGTATAGAAGGTCACATAAGTAGTGTTGTTCTAGACCATTCAAAGTTTTGTACGTAGTTAAAAGTATTTAACAGGTAGCCGATGTAGCAACAATAAAATTGGGCTTATATGAGTATACTTGTTGGTTCTAATCAGCACTCTAGCTGCTGCATTTTTAACCATCCATCCATCTTCAACCGCTTATCCGAAGTCGGGTGCGGGGGCAGCAGCTCCAGCAGGGGGCTCCAAATTCGTGAGTATCCCCACATCTGCCCGTTGCCTCACTCTGGGAAACTCCAGAGAAGAATAGAGTACATCCCCTATCCAGGATTACGGATCCAGAGCCAAGTCGAAGTCCCACCAGATCCAACTGGTAGTGCTCCACCTCCCTCACCACTTCCGCCTCCTTGCCCCCCAGCAAGGTTACGTTCCACGTCAAACAGAGCTAGCCTTTGCTGCCCATGTCTGGTCTGTCGAGACCCCTGGCTTGCACTGCCACCCATATGGCAGCGCACACGACTCCTGCGGTTTCACCAATGGGTGGTGGACCCAAGGGATGTAGAGGGGGGTGTCATGTCATTACTTCAGCTGTGCCCGGCCAGGCTCCGTGGTAAGCGGAGCCACCAGGCGCTCGCCGACAAGCCCTCCGTCTGGGCCTGGCTCCAGACAGGGCCCCCGGGCTTCCTCTGGGCAGGGTAACTCCTCTTGCCATTATTTCCATGGAGTCTTTGTTAAGTCTTTGTGAACCATTCTTAGTCTGGCCCCTCACCTGAGACAACTTTGCCTTGGGAGACCCTACCAGAAGCACCTGGCTCCAGACAACTTCGCCCTCAGGTTCATAAGGGCACACAAACCTCTCCACCACGATAAGGTGATGGTTCCCAGAGAGAAACTTACATTTTGAACCAATTTAAGTTTATTTATTGAACCTGCAGGATGTCCTCCCAGTAATGCAATACAATAATCTAGTCTTGAGGTCATGAACACATTCATTTGTTTTTCGGAATCAGAAACAGAGAGCTTGTGTTGTATCTTAGCAATATTTTTGAGGTAGAAGAATGCTGGTCTACAGACATTGGAAATATGATTTTCAAACCACAGATTACAATCAAATATATCTTGTTGAAGACAATGTAACAGTACATACATTGAGAGTCAAATTATATATTAGCTGTTTATTTTTAGAGGTTTTTTTGTCCAATAATTACCAGGGATGCACCAAAATGTCTGAAAATTGCATTTTTTGTTTTGTCCAAAAATATGAGTGAAAAATAGATGCCTCCCCGTCCCTCAGTGCTCAGGTTCCACTCTCAATCGATCTGGCCATTATCACCACACTACCAAGCAAAGGCCAATGTCGGCTGTGTGGAAATAGTTCAAAGCAGTACTGCCGCTTCCTACACTCGTTCTAGCCAACCTATCTTTGATTTCATTGAGACACTGTGCTAACTTGGAGAATTGTGAAATTTCATCTGGTTTCAAAGAAATAGACAGTTGGGTATCGTCGGCATAACATTGAAAAATAATTCCATGAGTTCCTATAGTGTCTCCCTGGGGAAGCATATAAGAAGAAAAGCAGAGGCCCTCAAATTGATCCCTAAACCAAGCTAATGCCTGTCCACAAATGCCAACATAATTCTCAAGCCTATCCAAGAGAATTTTTTTTATTTATTTCAGCGCTAAGATCTAGGCTTATCATGCCTTTTTCACACATCGATAATCTGAAGATTTTCCAGATGATTATCGATATACATATCAGTTTATTTTTTCAGATGTCTCTTCAGACATATTTCTTAAAACAACTTTGGTAATCTTTGAGCAGCAGGGTTAATTAAAGGGAGTCGCACACCGGACGCATCTGGCGGATCACGTGACACGTTCTAAAATATGTTTTAAAATTCAAAACAATTCAAAACAATTATATTCTACAAAGGTTTGAACACACCGGTAATGCTCAGCTGCAACATTCTGAATTGCCATGGAATTCAACTTGCATTGTTTTCCATTAAATTAGATCCAAATCATTATCAAAGGACAAAGATTAATTTACTCTAGTATAACAGGATGATATATTGTGAACATGTATTTTTCATAGAGCCTACACAATGTATTTTCAGTTACAAGTATGTCTTTTTGTGGGTTTACAGCTTGAATGAAAGACCTATTCAGTGCTACATACAGGGAAGTTGCCTAATAAGTGCACGCAGTTACACCAGTTTCACTAACCTGCAACTCCTCAACGTCAATTTGGTCATTCTTGAAGAAGTTCAAAAACCTTTGAAATTTTGAAAAGCAGTTAAGATCATCCTGTGTGTGTGTGTGTGATCGTGACCGGCTTCAGTAAATGGTATAGCACCCTCTTGTGGTCTCTCAACACTATTACGCCAGACTGTCAAACAGAGGCCAATTGGAGATTTGGAGATGAATTGGAAAGCGCGCCAATTGGGCTTCTAATTTAAATGTCAGCTATATTGAATATACTGATGCCTCAAAAATATATAGATAAAATAATGTGCCAATCATTAATCGATATATTAATATTTTGTGACATCCGAACTAAGATCTAAAAACACTAGAAGAGACATGCAGCCGCAATCAGATGATAAGAGCAAGGCCTTTGTATCTCTGATAAGTGCTGTCTCTATACAATTATGTAGCCTAAATCCTGACTGAAATTCTTTATATATACGATTTTTTGTATATTTAGGAGGACACTAACATTTCTATTATTTTCAATATACAGTAAATGGGAGATTTTAGATCACTGTATTATCAACCAACTCTCCAAGATCAAGCTGTGATTTGTTGATAAGCTGTATGATAACTGCTTAAAGTTTGAGTCTGAAGTTTGTTCTTCTCAGTGCTCCTCAGGTGAGTTATGTTCAAGCAGCTCCTAGTGTCAGCCGCTCCTGTAACACAGAAGTAGGCGTGTCCTGCTGTCTCTCTGCAGCCTCCGTTTGGCACCTGTGTGAAGGGTGTGGATGAGGATGCTGTGGTAGACGGCTATGGGACGTCCTGTGGGGTTTGCAGGTTGAGGGTGTTATTTTCCATGGCTCCTCCCAGTGGTCCCAGGTCTTTGAGCGTCTCTACACGTGTCATTTCAAAGTTTGTCTGAATGAATCCTTTTCCTTCAGCGGATACAGAGGCTTTCAGGAAACTGGCTGGTGTTGTGTTAAGCAGAGGGCTATGGCTCCTCCCCCTGTTGTGCCTGTGTGCAGGTCTGAGGGAGTTTGCACTGCTGATGTGATGTTCAGTAGGGAACCTTTTCTTTGTGGGGTCCATTTGCAGTTGGTAGGAATGTTTCAGTTCTTTTTGGACCATGTTAAGCTCCTTGTTGATGCTGCTGAATTGCTGAGTCAGGGTTTGGATTTCAGCTCTGGCTGCATGCAGATGGCCTTCAAGGGCCTTAGCTTTAGCGTCTCTCTCTTTAAGTTCCACGTAGGCTGTTTTAACAGTGTCCTTGTGTGAAACAGTTCTCTTTCCAACTCCTGTCTGGTGGCTGTCTCCAACTGCTCTCGGTGTTCAGCAGCTGTCAGAGCCTACTGAAGGCTGGTGATGTCCTTCTGTTGCTCCATTCTATCAGGGTCTTTGCATCTGTGCTGTGCTTTCTCTTGCTGAATGGGGATTGTATCCCTGTGGAACTCTGTGACTTGTAACTTTAGTTAATTTACCTCCTGTCTGAGGTCCGTGAGAGCATGGACAAAGGAGAGGATGGTGCTGTCAGCTCTTTGCGGCTCAGGCTGGATGTCTGGTGTTCACTTGTGTTGCTGTCTCACTGTTCTGTTCTCTGCCGTTGCAGGTCTTTCACTGCTTTGGGCTGAAAGATGTCCATCACACTGCTCTGCCAGGTCTCCAGTGGGTCCTGGCGGGTGGCAGGGCTGGATGTCTGAGGTATGCTGGCATACTTGTGGGAACACGAGCGAGAAATGGCAAAGGCAAATGCAAGTTTGTACAGAGGTGGTAAGCTATCTGTGCTGGGGAATGACTATGTGGGCCGTGTATGGTGTGAATAGCTGATGTAGGGCAGCTAGTAAGGCTGGGTGCTAAGAATTTATGTTGGTGAACACAAATAAAAAGATGGAGTATCATTGTTGATGGGATGTAAGCGGGGGTCTGCTAATGACTGGGGCTACAAGTGTCGTCAAACTATTACTCAAAATACTGATGGTTCTCTCAGGTTTGGTCACTATGAGGGTAACAAATAAAACAAAACTGAAATAAACAAGATTAAATCAGAAAGAGAAAGGGAGAAAGGAGGGTTTCCTTATTTAGTTTAGGCTAGGAGATATGGCTAAGCAGGTGTCACTTGTTTGAGTGATGCTGCAGTAGACACATAAATCCTAGAGGGGCTGTTAGATAAGCTAGCAGGGACACCAAACACCTCAAGGTCAATAAATATAAACAATAGGAAAGGTTTATTGTTCTCTCTGGAAACAACAGTTGCTAGAACTACTAGTATCTTATACCAAGAGGGAAGATGGTGATGGTAAAATAAAATAATGTAAAATAAAATGGCATTATAGCTCTAGGAAGCTAAAAGGAAAGGTAAATAAATTGATTTAATAAAATTTCAAATTTCAAATAAAGTAAAACACAAATAGACCCAAAGGGGAAAGACCGACCTAACTGATAGAGAGCTCAAACAGAGGGTAAAACTAGAGTTAGGAAGGGGGGGGGGGGGGGGGGGTTAACACATTACACTCACACCATATCTATGTGTTAGTTGGATGCTAACAGCTACTGTAACTGTTGATGTAAAGGGCTTTAACTTGTATGCATGTATGTCTGTTAAAGAGCCGTGAACTCACAGAGGCAACTCAAGCTCTGTCTGTCATGACGTCGCATGCAACTCTTTCACAAATCAAAAGAGCACATTCACTTCACAGACAATGGCGAATTATCAGTTAGCTAGGCTAGAATTACACCATTAATTTGACGCAATTGTTTCACATGAGCGGATCAATATGAGTACAATCATACGCACACATTCAGAGAAATGAGGAGCGTCGCTCAAATCACCATTATTCACTGTAGTGAGATTTCTTTGTCACTCAGTTTAATTCATGCCGCTAATCTGAGATTTCTTTGTCAGAGAAGACTTACACATTTAAATCTGAAGTGGGGATTTCTTCGCCCAAAATCAGGTTAATTTATTCTGGTCCCATTTATAAGTGCTGCTAATCTGAGATTTCTTCGTCAGAGTAGATTTACACTATATTAACAACTGAAATTAGGATATCATCAGTAAAATCATGTTAATTTCTTATCGTATGATTTAAACATGCATTATAGCATTGAAAAACCTTCTACGTTCATAGGAAGACACTTTCAAGCTATAGTTTTGATCAGAAATGGTTATGCATGTATAAGATGTTAATAAAACTTATAGGACAAACACACAAGATTGATTACTGAGTTGCTTGCAAACAATGTATAAACCCATGCCGTTTTCTACAATGCACAAATCACAGCCGTCACATCTAGCTCGTAGCTCAACGCAGCGCTTGTGATCTCAATGCATTCAAGTTGAATCTTTAATGCACAAACAAACCTGCAGTTTGCAGCATGTTATTATCACTCTAGTTCTTTTATAGATCAATTTATTAACATGGCTAATTACAGACAACTCACGTAATTGATTTACGAAATGGCGCTTATACTTTCAGCTCATTCGGAGCAAGATTAATCTATATTTATGCGGCAGGTTAACTGCGGCTGTATAAATTACAACGTAATTTGATCAGAGCGGATTTTGTGTCAGTTTCTGGATATGCAACAGGGTCTTTCACTGAAGTTAAACCAGATTTACTGCAAATCTTTAGCGATCAAACATTTACACTCCCATTCAAAATTACACTCGGGAGTTATTTTCACATTCACTCCGTGAGCAGACACAAAAATGTGAACATATACTTTAATGATTAAACCACAGACAGTTGAGATAGTCTATTTGAATGCACTCGAACATCGCAATGTCATCAGTCTAGCTATTAAATAAGGCCATTTAGAAAGAGATAGAGGAACATCGCTTGTATCCTTTCCTTAGATTCCTTTGTAGAGTTTTAGTTTAACCGCAACTTATTCCATAAGGGTGTCTGGGCATGTTTAATTAGAGAGTTCAGTTCAATTTCTGTGCTCTTTTCATGAGCGCTGAAGGTGGCGTTCAGCCTAACTTTTAACAGAGGTAAATACAGCTCTAAGTTTCTCGTTGTATGACAACCAACAGGCGCGTAATATATACATCACAGGTGCAAACTTTAGTTTATTTGTTTGTGGATTCAAAGGAAATAATAACTGTATAAAACGACAAATAACTCATTTAGATTCTTGCCCACATTTCAACACCATTATATGTAGGATATCAAAAGTGCTCATCTTCTCACACCATTATATGTAAGGGAATTTAGTGTCATGAAATATGTGAGCTATGAACTAAATTAAACTGTCCTTATTCTACATTATTATGTAATGAAACATATAATGGAATTAGTCGCATTCGACAACCACTATAAATTAGATAAATGACAAATAACTAGATCATTTGTCTGAATAAAATTCTCCACCATTAAAATCGTATAAAAAACATATAGTTGTATCCGCTCACAATTTCTACTGTAAGGAATTAGCTTAATGATATAATGGAATAATGATTACTTCACTTATTGGAGTAATGTTATTCTCATGGCTTATTGAAAATAATATAACATTGTAACGGGGTTCGAATGACTGACACAGAGGCAGGGGCGTAACTCCAAAGGTAAGTCTTTAATTAATATTTTGGGGAAAGGGTGAACACAAACTCTTCTAAATTAACAATCTTCGTCAAGGCTCTCTCTCTTAGCCAACACTGGACTGGCATTCTCTCTAAGACTGGCGGTGCTGTGGCTCTTTTATGCCGCTCTCCCCGTGCTCACTGAAATTAGAGACAGGTGTTAGACATAATTTAGCTCAGGTGCAAGCGCCCTTTCCGCTTTCCCTCTCCGGACGGGCACTTGACCACGCCCCCGCCGCCACATACCCCCACCGCCCGACTCAGGCCGGGGCGTCATCCGGCCTGCCTACCACTCCCCCCCCATTTCTGGAAAGGAAGTCGGCGACAGCCATCTGTACCCCCGGTCTGTGGACCACCTCGAACTTAAAAGGCTGGAGAGCCAGATACCAACGGGTGATCCGGGCGTTAGTATCCTTCATGCGGTGGAGCCACTGTAGTGGGGCGTGATCCGAGCAGAGAGTGAAGCCCTGCCCTAGCAGGTAGTAGCGGAGCATGAGGACCGCCCACTTGATGGCCAGACACTCCTCTACAGTGCTGTACTTCGTTTCCCTTAAGGAGAGCTTCCTACTGATGTAGAGCACGGGGCGCTCCTCCCCCTCCACCACCTGCGAGAGTACGGCCCCCAGCCCTCTGTCTGAAGCATCCGTCTGCAATGAGAAAGGGAGAGAGAAGTTAGGTGAATATAAGAGTGGTCCTCCACAGAGTGCGGCTTTAACTTGTGTAAATGCCTGTTGGCACTGCTCCGACCATTGGATCGGATCTGGAGCCCCCTTTTTAGTGAGGTTAGTCAGCGGGCTGGTGACATCCGAATAATTAGGCACAAATCTTCTATAATAGCCAGCCAGCCCCAGGAACTGCCTCACCCCCTTTTTGGTCTTAGGTCTAGGGCAAGTCGCAATCGCCGCGGTCTTGTCAATTTGGGGACGCACCTGGCCATGACCCAAGTGGAACCCCAGATACCGTACCTCCACACGCCCAATCGCGCACTTCTTGGGGTTTGCTGTAAGCCCTGCCCGCCGCAGCGACTTCAGGACTGCCCTCAGGTGTTGTATATGCCGCTGCCAGTCATTACTATAGATAATGATATCATCTAAATAGGCAGCGGCGTAAGCGGAGTGTGGGCGGAGGATACGGTCCATCAGACGCTGGAACGTGGCTGGGGCCCCGAACAAACCGAACGGAAGTGTCACGAATTGGTGTAATCCGAACGGCGTGGTGAAGGCTGTTTTCTCACGGGAAATTGGTGTCAAGGGGATCTGCCAATAACCCTTTGTCAAATCCAATGTCAAATAAAAGCGAGCAGTACCTAACTGATCGAGCAGTTCATCAACCCGAGGCATTGGGTACGCGTCAAATTTAGACACCGCATTGACTTTTCTATAGTCCACACAGAAACGCATAGACCCGTCACTCTTGGGAACAAGAACGACCGGGCTGGACCAGTTGCTGTGGGACTCTTCTATTACTCCCATATCAAGCATCGCATCCAATTCGTCCCGGTCTCGATGTGGTGTTGGATGACATTTGTACGACCCGGTAGAGGAGAAAACACGTCTGCAAACTCTTTTTGCAACCTGGCAACCTCTGATCGTTGGCACGGGGAGAGGTGGTCTCCACAAATGACCGGGGCATTGTGATCAGGCTTTGGATTCACCTCCGGTCCGAGCTCCGCCCTGTCTGGAATCACCGTGGCCATCGACACAGGGACCGCCTCCCTCCACAATTTGAGGAGATTGAGGTGGTATATTTGACGCGCATCCCCCCTATCGGTTCGCTTAACCTCATAATCGAGATCCCCCACTCGTCGTGAGACCTCGAAGGGTCCTTGCCACTTGGCGAGTAATTTGGAGCTCGATGTGGGAAGCAATACAAGAACTTTATCTCCCGGTGCAAACTCCCTTAGCTGTGTTCCCCTGTCGTACAGTCTGCATTGACGTTCTTGGGCCCGGAGCAAATTCTCCTGTGTTAGTTTCCCCAAGGTGTGGAGTTTTGCTCTGAGGTCAAGGACGTATTGAATTTCGTTTTTGCTATTCGAAGATCCCTCCTCCCAGCCTTCTCGTATAACATCTAAGACACCGCGTGTGTGTCGCCCATACAGTAGCTCAAACGGAGAGAAGCCGGTTGAGGCTTGCGGGACCTCTCGCACTGCAAATAACAGGGGATCGAACAGGGGACTGTCCCAGTTTTTAGCATCCTCGTGTACGAACTTATGAATCATGTTCTTGAGCGTTCTGTTAAAACGTTCCACTAGGCCATCTGTCTGCGGATGGTACACGCTAGTGCGAATCGATTTAATGCCCAATAGATCGTAAAGTTCGCGAAGTGTGCGTGACATAAATGTTGTGCCTTGGTCGGTGAGGATTTCTTTTGGAATCCCCACCCGGGCGATTATTTTGAAGAGCGCCCCAGCAACACTACATGCTGAGATGTTGCTTAGAGGCACTGCTTCCGGATATCGATTTGCGTAATCCACTAGGACTAACACAAAATGATGTCCCCGTGCTGTCTGTTCTAATGGCCCGACGAGGTCCATTCCAATTCTTTCGAAGGGGACCTCGCTTAACGGAAGCGGGCGCAATGGCGCTTTTGGGGTGGCCGGTGGGTTTACCAGCTGGCATTCACGGCACGCCGCACACCACCTGCGGACGTCGCCGGAAATGCCCGGCCAATAAAAACGGGCTATTAAACGGAGAAGTGTTTTTCTTTCTCCTAGGTGACCCGCCATGGGATTATAATGAGCCGCCTGGAATAACATTTCCCGGCGGCTCCGTGGAATTAACAATTGAGTGATATTTTCTTTTGTTTGAGTGTCCTGCGTCACTCTGTTCAACCGGTCATTTATAATCGCAAAATAGGGGTATGCGAGAACGATGTCCGGCTGGAGACGCTGACCATCAATCGTCTTCACCTGGTCAAACGCGTGCTTAAGGGTCTCATCCCGCGACTGCTCCAAAGGGAAATCTACGTCAGGGATCCCTCGTCATCCCGAGTTGGAGCAGCCGAGGATGGCCCCGGCTCCGCCTCCCCTGCCAAAGCATCGCACATCGTACATCTCCCCATTCTAATTCAGGACCCATCCTTCCCAGTTCCCCCCAATACATGCTTAAATGCAGGCCAATCAGTCCCCAAAATCAGAGGATGGGTGAGGCGGGAACTAACCGCTGCCTCCACTTTATGCTTTTTCCCTCGAAATTTAAGCAGCAAGGTCACCATCGGATAGCTGTGAACATCCCCGTGCACGTATCTCACCCTTACCCGCTTAGCCATGCCCAAAGCCTCGGGTTGAACCAAGCGTTGATGGATGGTGGTCTGATTACAACCGGTATCCAGCAAAGCTTGGTGTGTACCCCCCTGGATTCTTACCGGAACCCGGTACGCTCCAGCCCGATCGGGGGCAGCGTGTGGGAGATCGGCGACCCGGACCACCGCCCCCACCTTCATCAACGGACACCGCTCGTGGAAGTGGCTCGGGTCCCCGGACCTCCGACAGGCTGGCCCAGGCACCACACCCGTACCTGCTTCGACGGACGCCCCCACCTGAGGGGGAGAGCGGCTGTAGGTTGTGGAGGAGGGATGTGATGAGGCTGATGTCTGGGGTGTTGAATTCTGCCAGGCTCCTCGCCTGCGTGGGGCAGGAACGGGACCTGGAGAGTTTACAAAGGGAGAGGGTTGGGGGGAGTGGGGAAGAGCGGAAGTAAACACAGGGGGAGGGGGAAGAGAGAGAGAGAGAGAGAGAGAGAGGGCTCGTCCGCCCTTGGGATCGCCGCGATATGGTCCTCCGCCAACTGGACGGCAGCTTCCAGCGACGCCGCTGGACCCACTCTGCCGTTCTTTGGGGCAAGCATTGGATGAACTGCTCCAGCACCACCTGATCGACAAGACCCTCGACGTCGCGGTCCCCCACTAACAGCCACCTCCGGCAGGCATCACGGAGCCGCTGGGCAAAAGCAATCGGCGGTTGGACTTCTCTAGCTTCATGCCCCGGAAGCGCTGTCGATTTTCCTCTGGGCTCCGACCTACCCGTTGCAAGATGGCTTTCTTTAGATCAGCGTAGGCCAGGAGGCTTGTTGCCGGCAGTTGTTGCGCCGCGAGTTGGGCTTCCCCGGACAGGAGAGGAATGAGACGGGATGCCCATTGGTCTTGGGGCCAGCCCCAGATTTCCGCCGTTCTCTCAAACAAATCTACAAAGGCTTCTGCATCGTCGGCCGCCCCCATCTTCTGTAACGTGGGCAGCGGCTTCGTGGCACGGGCGTCCGGGGTCGCGGCTGTGACTGGTGTGGCCTCCTGGCTGAGCAGGCTCCGGATGACATGGCGATCCTCTGCTTGAGCCCGCATGATCTCGAAGAACCGCCGATTTTGGTCCTGCCTGAGCTCAAGCAGGGACTGTTGGTGGCTCTGATGGAGGGTAGCGAGGGACTGGAGGACTTCGGCCAGCTGGGAGGACTCTACGGGGTGACCCTTCTCCATCGTTGGAAGTTCCTGGGTTTCGGCACCAGTGTAACGGGGTTCGAATGACTGACACAGAGGCAGGGGCGTAACTCCAAATGTAAGTCTTTAATATTTTGGGGAAAGGGTGAACACAAACTCTTCTAAATTAACAATCTTCGTCAAGGCTCTCTCTCTTAGCCAACACTGGACTGGCATTCTCTCTAAGACTGGCGGTGCTATGGCTCTTTTATGCCGCTCTCCCCATGCTCACTGAAATTAGAGACAGGTGTTAGACATAATTTAGCTTAGGTGCAAGCGCCCTTACCGCTTTCCCTCTCCGAACGGGCGCTTGACCACGCCCCCGCCACCACAAACATGTATTTATGTACAGCTTTGAAGCGAAATCTTTTAGAAACGGGGATGAGATTATTTATCAAAATATACCACAGTCAAATCATCTTTGAATACAGACAAACTTTATTACTATTCTAAACATAAATCTAATCTAACACATATATACATGAGACAGGTTGGTGAGAAGAGTGACAGAATGTGAAATAAATTATCAAGACAGTGAAAATAATATTTTTGGGGTCTGTTGACAATAACTTAAGAACCATTTATCCTTATTTGAGTCTACATCGATTTGCTATCGGATTACCCAAAGTATTTAACTAATATACCAGCACTTTAAGCACTATACTGGAGATGTACTTGTGTGTCTTTGTGTGAGAGGCTTCCTCGGGACTTGAAGTCCCATGCTTCCTTGGACCTCACATGGCATGGATCTGGTTCTGAAGAGATCCAGAGAAGACTACGAGGGAAGAGTCAGAGTAGAGAGTGCAGTGGTAAGAAGAGCAGAGGAGCGCGAAAAGAGCGTGTTCTTCCTGTTTGGAAACATTTGAAATGAAATTAGCCGCATCCCCAAAGGTGTCCTGCGCCAATCAGAAGTGACTTTTCAGAGTCGCATGGTTGACTGGGCTGTCCTTTCCGACAGTTGATATAATGATCCATTGTTTCAGAGTCTAACAAATTTCCCGCTCAAAAATAGTGCATGTTTTAATCATTAACTTTTTTATCTTGCAAATGGTATAAGAGGCATGATATTTGTTGTCATCAGCTTCCTCTATGTAACCAAACAAGCGGATGGATTATGTTACTTTATAGACACCAGTAGCGGCGGTACAAACAAATTGATTAATTTCAGATTATTTTACTCTGGATAGGGGCACCCGGCAGGGTTGCCCTTCTTTCGCTATATTTGTTCTGTCTTGCCTCTGTTCTGGCATTTCTCTGTGCGGTCAGCACCTCTTCTATGAGTTGCGCGAATGTCCCGATCTAAGGGGGAGATATTGAAACTGCACCCAGCTGATGAACACTCTCGCAGGGATGCTTGTCCCTCTCATGCACGCTTGCCGCAGCTAGATTAACGCAATGGCTCGTGTCTTATTGAATCATAATATATGTCACTGTGCATTTCTTATCGTGAAGAAAATTGGTGATAAGCAGCTTTATTAATAAGAGAGAGTTTTTTTGTGAGTTAAAGATGGATTTAAGTGAACAAAAAGGTGAGAGAGTGTAGTCTTCGACCCATTATACACTGCAACAAAATACATTTATGATTTGATTTGGCTTGTTTTCCAATAAAAATATCTAAAACTAATTTAAAACAATGTATATTTAATTAGGAACTATAGTTCCACTTCTGCAGAAGAAAAAATTGTTATCTGAGAATGTTGAATATAATATTATAAATACAAATATTTTAAAATATATAAAAATCCTTTAAAAATAAAGGATTTTGTCTTTACTGCACTAACAGAAGTATAACCAAGTGAGTAAATTACATGGATATACAAAATACACTAATTTTTAAGATTATTCTCTTAAAGCAAGTCTAAATATCTTATATGTTGATTCTCAAGTAAATGTATCTTTTTAAGGATTTTTAGACAATTTTTAATGGAAATCAACACAAACACTTGATAATATTTTTTTTGCAGTGAATTTCTTTACTGAATTAAACTTAATAAAAAGTATTTTTTACCTTTAATTCAGTGAATATCATTTAGAGGTATTTTTAAAAGATGATTTTGTTTTCTTTATTGTTAGTAAGCACGTTTAATACAACCTTTTAATTTGGGGCACAAGATGAATAAAGCTAATGATTAATTGTTGCAATAATCGCTGATTAGTCGAATAATCATTCTAATAATCGTTAGATTAATCAGTTATCAAAATAATCATTAGTTGCAGCCCTACAGCTGCGACACCTGCTCTGTACTATTTGTGGGAGTAGCATACACCCCCCCCCTGAAGCGGCAGATATTCTGGAAGTGATGATTACTGCTTTAGGAAAAGGTCATGAGGCATGGAGTCTGGGGATGGAGCTTTAACCTCTCTCAAGAGATTATGGGAGAAAGATATAAACTTGGTATTGGAGGAGGGAGTGTGGGCTAGGATTCTAAAAAAACATCAAGTCTGCATCTAGAGATGCAAGGGTGCGCCTTATGCAATTCAAGATTTTACATTGATTTTATTGGACACCCTCTAGATTGATGTTTTCCGGACTTTCAGTTTTATCATACCACATTGGTGGAATGACCTCCCCAACTCAATCCGTGAAACTGACTCACTCTCTATCTTCAAAAAACGGCTAAAAACACATCTTTTCCAAGAGTATTTAACCAGTCGCTAAAAAACAAAACAAAAAAAAAAAAATTCTAAATGTATTAACAATTCTTGTTGCACTTATATCGGTTTTGTATACTATTGTGATGATAGTGAAACTTTGTAGTATGGCACTTTTCGTACCACTGTCTGCTTAAGATGATTCGCTTATGTTTTTCCTCTTTTGTAAGTCGCTTTGGATAAAAGCGTCTGCCAAATGAATACATGTAAATGTAAATGTAAATGTAGATTGTATAGGCTTGGTCTTAAATACACGCCCACCTGCTGGTGATGCCAATCAGAGAATGGAGACATAACCCATGTCTTTTGGGGGTGTGGTAAGATCCAGGAGTTTTAGTTGAACTTGTATGTGATGTATTGGGCACTTGGCTTTCATTTTACCCCAAATTCTGTATTTTGGGTGATGGGACAGGTCATCGAAATTGAGAATAGGCACAAAGATTTGGGTCCTAAATAGAGTCATGATCGCAAACAGGTTCTTTTAAGGGGTTGGAGGTCAGCTGAGTGCCCAGAGATGGGGAGGGTAGCAGCCTATGTAGAACAGTCATTTAGAAGGCTAGGTAAAATTTAATTGTTTATTAAGATATGGGGCAGATACTTGACATTGTTGGTTGTGTAAATATTGTTATTGTATTTTTTTTATTACATTTTTATTAGACACCATCTTCTGAAGTGCTATGGCATACTGTTGCATAATTCCAAATTTATTTCTGATTATTTCAATTTTATCAGTAAAGAACTTCTTAAAGTCATTACAAGACACCTTCATAAGTCCCTGAGATCCAAGTCAAGTCTAAAGTCTTTGAGGTGGAGTCCAAGTCAAGTCTCAAGTCTTTGATCACTAGTCCATGTCTTATTTTTTTGTATTTTTTTGGCAATATGACTAGTTCTTTATCTGCAGTTGGATTGTTTAATAAACCCTGTATAAGGCTAATTTTTCAAATATTAAAACTATTTATGGTATTGCCTTGTTTATTAATATATGTCTAATAAAGTATTTAAGTAGAGATGCACCGATCGACCGGCCAGGGACCGGAATCAGACGGTTTTCCACATGCTCGGCCCGGACCAGTGACCGGCCGGTTAGTCTCACGTTTTTCTGATTCCGAGCCGGTCCGTTTTGTTGCCAGCAGCGCAGTCGCATAGAAATAACGCCACAGTCGCATAGAAACATGACATTGGTGTGGAAGATCTTCACTGTGAATGAAAAATACATAAAGTTCCCAATTTGTAATATTTGTAAGGCTAAAGTAAACCGTGGGATGGCAGAGGCAGGCTAAATACATATAAATTGTGCCGTTGTGATTTAAAGTGCTGAGAAACGTAATTTTTCCCACCGTGTCCGATATTAAAATCAGTGCGACACACTTTGCAAAAGGCGTGGGTATTGTTGATATGGCTTCGGGATATGAAATTAAATGCTTTCGTCCAGCTATTGTTAAATTTACATGTGTGTGTGTGTGTGTGTGTGTGTATATATATATATATATATATATATATATATATATAAATTATTATTTTTTTCCACCGGAGCACCAGCTGAGTCTCCTCCCATCTACCGGTGACGCTTGATTCAACTTCTCGCGTCTACTGACTGCGCAGATTTCAACAGAGCAGCTGGGTTTTGGTTGCCAATTATTGAGGTTACAAATTATTAGAAATGTGTATGGTGCGTCGATTGTGTGAGTTGGATGCGTTTCATACAAGATCTGGCAACTGGACAACCTTGGAATAATATATTGATGTGATTATTCATATAACGTGGTTTGGGCCATACAAATTACGGGAGTTTCCTGGGAGAAATAACAAAACGGGAGGGGGGTGGGAGATGGGTGTGAAATACGGGAGACTCCCGGGAAAAACGGGGGTGAGTGACGACAGGTGTGGTTACAAGCCGATCCCGAAGCAGCAATCAGTTTTACCTCTGATATTTGGACATCTAACGTACGCTTAATGTCAATGTTGAGCGTATTGGACACTTCAGTTGTCATTTCTTCCTTCTTTCCAGTCACAGTGCACTTTATATATCAGAAGTCAGAGAAGATCATGTAACTTTGTTTTTGGGGAAATTTTAATGTTTAATAATTTATTTTATTATGAAAATAAAATTTTGCATTGAAGAAAGGTAGATTTTGTTTGTATATGCGGTCAATAGTTCTTAGAAAGAAAATTCGGAATCGGAAAAATCGGTATCGGCAGGTCACACTTGGAAAAAAAATCGGAATCGGTCAAGAAAATTGCAATCGGTGCATCTCTATATTTAAGGTTTTACTTTAATCATGGATTGTATTTATATTCAGGAAACAATCAATTAACTATCAATTTTCTTTCTTCATAAAAGGCGAACAGGTTTACACTGAAGGAAAACTAGCTTTTTCCATACATTTTTAGGGCTTTAAAGGCCTTTATTCTATTTTGCTTTTACCCTTTTGAAAATGTACCATAGTTTTTATAGTTTAAACTGTGGTATTTATTTGTAACAAAAACATGGTTACCTCAGATAAAATCAAGCACGGATTGTAATCATGGTCAATTGTAACGTGATTTCTATAAAACAAACTTTGATGTTTTTTTTAAAAGAAAAACTGTATCCTACAACATTTAAAACTATAAATACAAAATTAAAATAAAAACACATATAAACGTATAATGTTGTAACAAAAATTTATGATATTCCCTTACTTCCCTTGTGTAGCCTATTATAAGTTTAAAAGAGCTATAGTAGTATAATATTTATTATAAATATATTTCTGCCTAAAAAAACTAGTTAATACAGTTAGTGTATTAACTATAGTAAATTCATGATAAAGGTGGTGATGTGAAAAGTATGCTGATTTATGTCTGTGCATCATGTCGCTGTGTTTTCTCAGCGTCAATGCTGTTTTGTCAGGCATTTTAATGTTTGCTCACCGAGAGGTTTGCACCAGAGGACTCTGTGCCGAATTCATTTGATTCCATGTACTGCGGCGTGCATCTCACTGGTCCTCGTAGTGATGTAATGTGAGCTGTGAGGTTGAGACGTGTAAGCGCAGCTGCTCTGCACTCTGGCTGCTTTGTCCATTATTCCTTGCAGCGAATAGTGCTGTTTCATTCCACTTTTTATGGGTATGCCATTTGATAACACTTAACAGAAAACGGCAGTGCATAAATGGAGAGAGAGAGGGAGAGTTGGCCAACTCTGAAGACATGGCAGTGGGGAAAACTGTTTCAAAATGACTTGTTTTTCTCGAGTCTCTTATTATGAGTCCAAGTCAAGTTTCAAGTCAATTGTTTATGAGTCATGTTGCAAGTCATCTTTTTTGCAACTTAAGTATTCTCGACTATCCATCTCTGGTCATTACTACTGTGCTGCGATGGAATATATGGTTAAGTCGAGGCTTTGTTTCTTACCAATTTAGCAACAATACTAAATAAATAGCCAGTATAGTTGTGGTTATTTTCAATGAGTTTGCTAAAATATGCAGACCTGGCAGCTTTGAGAGCCTGTTTGTAGCTAAAGATATTATCCTTCCATGCACCATGAAAAACCTCTTGTGCTCCATTTTCCAAGCTGCTCCCTTGAGAACATTAGTTTGATCATTGTACCATGGTGCCAGGCTTTTCTCTTTAATTTTCTTTAATCGAAGGGGGGACACTATCAAAAGTGCTAGATGAGAATATATCAGTTACAAACAGTTGCAATCAAAATTTTCTGAAGACAGTAAGGATTTACAAAGTTAAGCTTTTCTGATAACCCTTAATTTTTAAACATTACATCTACACTGATCAGCAACAACATTCAAATTACCTACCTAATATCGTGTAGGTCATAGGTGGGGCCATAGATGCTCAATCAGATTGAGACCTAGAAAATTTGGAGGCCAAGTCAACACCTTGAACTCTTTGTCATGTTCCTCAAACCATTCCTGAACAAATCTTATCTTGCTGAAAGAGGCCACTGCCATTAGGGAATACCATTACCATGAAGGGGTGTACGTGGCCTGCAACAATCTTTAGGTAGGTGGTACGTGTCAAAGTAACTTCCACATGAATACCAGGACTCAATGTTTCCCAGTAGAACATTGCCCAGAGCATCACACAGCCTCCACCAGCCTCCTTCCCATAGTGCATCCTGCTGTCATCTCTTCCCCTGGTAAACAACGCACATGCACCCAGCCATCCACGTGATCAAAAGAAAACACGATTCATCAGACCAGGCTCCATGGTCCAGTTCTGACACTCACGTTCCCATTGTTGGCGCTTTCAGGGGTGGACAGGGGTCAGCATAGGCACTCTGACCGGTTTGCGGCTACGCAGCCCAATACACAGCCAGCTGCAATGCACTGTGTGTTCTGACACCTTTTTATCATGGCCAGCATTAAGATTTTCTGCTAGTCGGGCTAGCCTTCTCTCCCCATGTGCATCAGTGAGCTTTGGGTGCCCATGACCCTGTCGCCAGTTCACTGGTTGTCCTTCCTTGGACCACTTTTGGTAGGTACAAACCACTGCATATCGGGAACACCCCACAAGACCTGCAGTTTTGGAGATACTCTGACCCAGTCCGTCTAGCGATCACAATTTGGCCCTTGTCAAAGTCGCTTAGATCCTTACGCTTACCCATTTTTCCTGCTTCCAACACATGGAATTAAAGAACTGACTGTTCACTTGCTGCCTAATATATCCCACCCCTTGACAGGTGTCATTGTAACGAGATAATACATTCAAATGTCAGTGGTTTTAATGTTGTGTTTGATCATTGTATCATTGTATCAGTTGAGTGACACATTCAAAGTCATAGTGTGAATATATAACCTAATATTTCTAAATAGAAAGATTTTTTTTTAAATACAGTCGTATCATAATTATTCAACCAATATTGCATGTAGCTGTTCCTTAAATATGTAAGGCTACACAAGTAATTGTTTTAAAACCAAATTAAGCCATCACTCTACAGTGGCACTCGTTTAAGTTATAAGAGTTTAGTGTCCTAAGCAAAAATGTACTTCTTTGCAAAAAAAATAAATAAAAAATAAGCTGTCATAAAACCTAATAGAGGAGATTATTTAATTACACAAGAAAAGACCATGGCTAAAAATACGTTTCCAATTAACTTAAATTTCCAGTAGAAAAAGTAGGCAGCACCATTCATAATTTTATTTTTTTTAAATATTATAAAATATGGTAAAACGGCAACCTTCTTGGGTGTGGAAGAAAGCAAAACTTCACCAAGGCGGTTTTCATGTTCTTCAAGCATTTCTGAAAACCCAATCAGATCGTCTAAAAATACCAAGAGTTCAGTGAGATTGATATCACCCATACACTTCTCCATAAGTCGCTGGAATGTACTGGGAGTATTTGTTATCCTCTGGAGCATTCGGTTAAACTCCCAGAATCCCAAGGGACAAACAAATGCTGTTTTGTGCTTATCTTTTTCCTCAACTTCAATCTGGTAGTAGCCAGACTTTAAATCGAGCACCATGAACCACTTAGAACCACGGAGTGCCGTAAAAGCTTCTTCAAGGTTCAGGAGTGCGTAAGCATCTTTGATGGTTTGGGTGTTCAATTTGAGATAATCAATACAAAGTCTCACGTCACCATTTTTCTTTTTGACAACTACAATGGGTGACGAAAAAGAAGATTCCGATTCCCGGATTATTCCAGCTTCAAGTAGCTCATGAAGATGCCTACGGACCGCTTCAAAGTCATCAGGATGTATTGGTCTAACCCTGGGCTTGAAAGGAGTATTATCATGCAGCTTGATACTGTGCTTCACTTTGTCAGTCCGTCCCACATCAAGGTCATGTAAAGCAAAGATTCGGGCATAGCTCGCAATTTCTCAGAATTCTCTCCTTCCGATCTTTAGGTAAAGGAGAGCCGCCAAAGTCAAAACAGAGTTTCTCTGCAGGTTTCCCTTGCGTAGTTTGGGGCAGGGTTTCTGTCTTGGCAACTTTACTCGACATTACTTTCTGTAAAGCATGAATGTCAGCAATTACACTCTTACCTTGAGTAGTGATATTATGCTCAATGTTTCATTTTTAAGTACGACTGGAACTTTCTGAAATTAATGCTTAGGTAAGTCTAGCAGACAGCTAGCAACTAAAAGTGCTCCAGGAACAGAGGAGTGCAAGGGGGGTTCCATCACTACCCACTTGTCCGTCACTTGTCCTTTTACTTTTATGATCCCCTCAAGAACGCATCTTTGCCCTGCAGGCACGACAGCTGTGGTAGCACTGGGAAGTCTAACGACTCCTATGTTGCTGTTTACTTTTTGATTTCGTCTGTGTTCAATGGTTTTTATAACTGCTCTATATCCGAAACAGACAAATTTGCAGACAGAATCCTTTATCTCCAGGTGCTTTTCGAATGCCAGGTCCAAAGTATTTGTACCAATGAGCACTTTTGGCTGGGCAGTGCCATTTGTATCTGGAATTATCAGAACAAGCATTGACACATCTACGAAAGAACCAAGGAAATCTTCAGGGAACTTCACCCGTATTTCGATATAAACTATATAGGGTACTGCCTGCCCATTTGCTGCTTCCACTTCTAACAAATTCTCCAATGGAATTACATTTAGCTCAGACAGATTCTGCTCATGATAAGATTGGGAAATTGTCATTACTTGCGACCCTGTATCTAGGAGGCAGGAACACAGTTTCCATTCCACATACATTTGAGCTGTACATTTGGCTCCTATTAGCCCCTTTGGAAGGCTGGCCAAAGTACACATACTTTGGAATGGCTCCTTTTTCCCATGGGTCTTTTGAGAATGGTCTTACACATAGTAGCCCGTGTATGTCTCACTATATGGGCTAATTCCAGTTTAAAGTCTCTGATACACTTGAACCCTTCGGGCGGTCCCACAAACTCTGTACTTCTCTCAGCTGCTTCCGTTTTTCACTCACTAAAGATGGATTTGGTTAGTTTTCGCACACATTTGCAATATGTCCATCCTCGCCGCAGCGGAAACAATAGTCTGGTTTGGGTCTGCTATGTAACTCTGGTACAGCGGCTGAAACAGTTGGCTGAGCAGACTTGGAGTAAGCCTGTTTGGCCTTACAGTGGTTTTCATTTAGATTTGGTGGCTTTTGGAGTGCTAGCTTTGTAATCTGGATCTGCAATTCTGCAATCTGTTTTCTCAATTCAAGAACATCATTGCTCTGTGGTAACACTGCTTTCTCTGTTTGCTTAGCTTTCTGCTTGTTAAGCTGACTTTGGAGTTTTGTGACTTGTCTTCGTAACTCTACAGCTTCACTTCTCTCTGATGTCATATTCTGTTCTGAGTCAAAGGGATTTGCGGATACAACATTAGAGCTAGCCTTCTGGCGATGCACATTCAGATGTTGTCGCATACGGCTCTCTTTAGCAAAGTATCTACTTCACTGCGTAAATGCAAATGCAGTTCGGAAAATTAAGGCAGATTTTGGAGGTGGGAGGTTTGTTAATAATGTGTCATTCCAACAGCCTTGACAGAACTGTTTCAAGATTTGTTTATCAGCTTTGTCAACAGAGATAGCACATTGCTTTTGTGAGGGCTGCTTGTAAACGTGGGCGGTGGGTTTTTCTCCTGCATTCTGCAATGAACTCAAAAACTTTGCAAAGAGATCATCTCCACCCTCAACTGCTGCAAATGCAGAGTCTGAGATTTCAAGGTATGAATTAGGTAGAGCTGTTGCACCTTACTGCTTCACAATTTCTGATGCTGGAAGTAGTAAACTATCTAATATCTTTCTAGATCGGTGCAGATCAGAAAGCGAAGGGTCTTAGAGAATTAATTCTACACTACCTCTCCAGGTGTAATAATCAACTTCAGTATTTGGACATGGACTTATTCCTGAGAACACTCTGTTTGAAAGGTGTATGCATTTGGGAAGTTCCTGCATTCCTCACCAGATGTTCAACTACCATTTGCTGGATTTCAGTTGGAGTTGTGTCGGTTACATCGAAAGTTGACGTTCTCTTTTCTAAGAACACTGTGTGTACGGCCTCCGGGCTTTGAAACCCTTTTGTACTTTCCATTGGATTGGATGGGGCAAAGGGGACGGGACTGCCAAACACTTGGGAAGGTTTCGGTTTATTCACGTCTGTTGAGATGCTAAAATCATTTAATCTGATTTCCGTTTACCACCACTATTCTCCTGGCAGGTTCGCCAAAATCGTTGTAACACGTGCATGACCCCTCAGCTACTAGTGCACCATTTACTATGGATGCAAAGGGGCTCAGACCAGATAACTAGGTTCATGAAGAGAACAAATTGGGAACCTTGTTAAGAAACAAAACAGATATACAGACCTTTTAATAAACAATGCTCAAATTATATACATTTATTTACAATACTGAAATAAAATAAATCACCTTATGTAATGAAAATTTATCTTCTTTCCAGAATTTATAAAATAACATAAAACAATCTAGGTGGGTTTCGCTGTTATTCTTTTGTTATATATATATATATATATATATATATATATATATATATATATATATATATATGTATATGTATATATATATATGTGTATATGTATATATATATATGTGTATATATATATATATATATATATATATATATATATATATATATATATATATATATATATATATATATATATATGTATATATATATATGTATATATATATATGTGTTTTATTTTCAGTGTTGTTTGTTTTGGATTTAAACTTTTATTTGCTCATCCTAATTCAATCTAGTTTAGGCGGATTTAGCTTTAGTTATTTATTTATTTATTTTAGGTTGCGGTTTAACTTGTTTTCTTCTAATAATTTTTTTCTAATAAGAATTAATAACCCTCTTTTTTATATCAGCAAGTCATTTGAATTCAACCTCAAATTAAAATATACCCAATAAACAAAAGAACAAAACAAAATATTTGTAGAACTTCTCAGTATGCTCAAATTAAATAGTTCCACATAATTATCAGTAGAGGTTCACATGAAATAATTCTGTTCAGTTCCAGTGGACGATAAAGACTTTCAGTGTAAAGATTTGTCTCTACACTTGTAGATAGAAAGTTCCTTAATCCTGAAAAAAAATAAATAAAAGTACTTATCGCAATCACAGATCGTCCTCTCTCTATCCGTCGTCTGTAATCACACTCGTTCCATTTTTTTTCTTCAGATTAAACTCGTGGGTGGCTCGCCATCTCAGTTTCACGGAGTTGTAGTTCACATATTCCAGTGTCCGAGTTTTTCCTCTATTCGTGAACCAAATATAAGACCTGACCTGTTTTTGTGTGTTCACCAAAAACAGTATCATGTACATCAATTCATCTAAAATATACATTTAGACAACATTTCTTTCTCCAAATTATACTCAACATAATAGTTGTCACTCAATTTGCACATTGAACACAGGTGGTTTAACATTTTGGCTAAATTAACTTTTTGCACCATCACATACGTTAATAATCAAGTAAACCTCATATTCACATCCTAATGAAATGACAAAATAAAATACATTTATTTTAAGAAGAAAAGATAATTATATCGTAAACTCACCAAGTCGGATGATTTCACATTCTAACTAATACCTCACGTAGACATGGAATTTCGAAGTTGATTTGCATCCACTTCCATCCGGACCATCGTCATTCTACAAACAATCTTATGTTGTTAATCCAACATAATATAACACTGTGTTTATTTTATTTAGTAAGAAAAGAAAAATAATGAATTACAATTTTTTCAAGCTTCTCTCGCTTGTGTTTCATCTCGTGTTCACCGAAACATTTTACTCTCCAATTCCGCAATCTTTGCGTGATTACGTCATATGTAGGTTGTGTCACATTCATATTTACATCACAATCTTTTATTTCAGTGTTTTATTTATTTTCCTAATTTTTGCTATGTATATATCAGTTTTAATACATATTTTAATAACTTTTTATAAAAGTCAAAAATACAATACATTATTTGTTTCTCATTTAGAATGTTATTTCCAAGGCTTAGTTTCTTTCCCTTTTTTTACCTGGGTTTAGGGCTGGGTGATATGGCCAAAATTGTTATCATGATAATCTTTTTCATATTGTTCGATATCGATCTTTATCACGATATACATTTACACATTGCATTTACACAAGTTGATGGAAGAAAAGAAGAAAAAATTAATTCTAAACAGTCAAAATAGTCTCTACAAAACTGCACAGGGGGTCCAGAGTTGGCCAAAGCAGTGGGGTCTGTGGGATCTTTTACCAAAATATTAATATATTTTATAGTTTATCAATTGAAAATGAATGTTAAAAGATCATCTGTTTGTTCTGAAGTATAGTGACAGCAGTCCAGTATTTTTATCAATATTTTTACATTAAAATTATTTTTTTTAAATATTCTTTAGATTCAGATTCCCAAGTATGGGGCATAGAAGCCCTTGTGACTGTGGAATGATGCTGAATGTGGGTTCAGGGGTGTCCCGAGAGAAAATTTAGAAAACATTTTTACAAAATTAAGAACATTTCTATATTTTCATTAAAGTGAGAGACTAGTCTACCAACTTGTAATTTTAGTCTTTCCTTATCCATTCCAGACATCTAATTAATTTTCACAAAATTATAACATTTGATTTGTTTAATATTAAAGGCTTTAAACATGCTGATTAATAAAGATACATTTAGAAGGGAAAAGATCAGAGCTGTTGTCCACATCACTGTTGTTCTGTCACGCTCTTCATTAGAGACGATGAGAGGCCGTAACCGTTGTCATGAAGTCTTGCGGTCTGACCCTATGTTACCACTGGCACGTTGTGAGTGAAGCTAAGAGCGTTTTCAATTCATTCCTATGAAAGCCGAGCGTCATGCTCGCAAGGTGGATCGTAGGATTGGCAGCGGTGCAGAGAAAGCTCTCTCCTAGCGCTGTGAGCGCCTTTGAATGGATTTCGTCCACCCCAGTGGAAATGCAGCTTAAGAATTCCGAACTGCTTGTGTTTTAGCGACACGCAGTAAATAGAAAATTCCTCAAAATCTTAGCGTGGATTTTCTTTATCATGATAAATATCAATATCGTTTTATCACTCAGCCCTACCTGGGTTACAACAACACTTTCCTGAAACATTTATTTGATGTCATTAAGGGTAACGGATGCTTCACAAATGATTGACTGGGTTGAATATTTTTTACATGACATTTTTGGAGAGAATTAGTTATTTTTTTTATTTTAAAATGTGGGTAAATTGAACTCTTTGTTCTCACAATCACTCAATTGTGTATTAAAAACATACTTTGACTGTTTACTGAGGTTTTAGTTGATGTGTATTAATTCACATCACCAGAACATATGGCCTGAAGGGTTGTATAATTTTGATTGCAACTGTGATTTTCTGTGACTACAGTTCTTCTGAACTGTTTGGCTTACTAAGTATTTGAGATAAATATGGAAGATTTTTAGTGAAGCTATCTTTAGTGGTCGAAAGCATACAGCATACAAGAGACAAGGTAATGAGATGTCATCGCTCTGTAGCAGAATTGCTATGTTATCCAACATCAACTCCATATGACAGAATTAAATCTGGTTTATGATTATGGTGATGAGTTGGTCCTATCACATTTTGTCTGATCCCAAGAGAGTTGAGTATATTGATAAATGCCAATTCCAGTGGATAATTTTCGTTATCTATGTAAATGTTAAAGCCACCAATGATTAAAGCTCTATCCACACTAACTACTAGATCTGACAGAAAATCTGAAAACTCTCTAAGGAAATCAGTACATGGACCTGGTCATCTATATAATGTAATATGATCCACTTGATCCAAGATGGCGGCGTGGTAGCACGCAACGGCCACTCAGGATCCAAAATGGTGCTATTTTTGTTTAATAAGCCCGACATTTGCGGCACATGGACATCGGAGCAACCGGTGTTCGTGTCTACCATCGCCAAACACTACTAAGTTATAAGACTCATGCAAAAACCAATGCATGATGATGGTGGCCGGGAGAGAGGACGTCGTAAGCGGTGTGCGAGGAAGCGGAAGCGTGGAAAGAGGGCGGGGGTCCATGTTAGGCTAAAAACAAATCCTAGCCGGCCGGCTCTCCCGTCTATCCTGCTCTCAAATGTTTGCTCCCTGGACAATAAACTGGACTATATCCGACTCCAGCAGGCTACGCAGCGTGAGTTTAGAGACTGCTGCGTCTTTGTTTTCACGAAGACGTGGCTCAGCGACAGAGTTCCAGACGCCGCCATTCAGCTAGACGGGCTCGCCTCGTTTCGTGCCGACAGAAATACAGCTCTCTGCAGTAAGACTCGCGGTGGTGGCTTGTGTGTTTACATCAACACGGAATGGTGCAAGAACTCTGTGCTAGTCTCTATCTACTGTTCATCGCTGTTGGAGCTTGTGACTGTTAGATGCAGACCTTTTTATTTACCACGGGAATTCACCACTGTTTGCATAACCGGATGTGGCAGCGGGGGCGTGGTCAAGCGCCCGTCCGAAGGGAGAAAGCGGTAAGGGCGCTTGCACCTGAGCTAAATTATGTCTAACACCTGTCTCTAATTTCAGTGAGTATGGGGAGAGCGGCATAAAAGAGCACCAGTGCCTCCAGTCGAGAGAGAGAGCTGCCAGTCCAGTGTTGGCAATAGAGAGATAAACCTAAGATGTTAGATTAGTTCAAGAAGTTTATGTATAGCACGTTTTTGCACTACCCCTGTCTGTCTACTACCTGTAATTAAAGAGCCTTACCTTTGTGTTGAACCCTGTTCCCGTGTCCTCCTTCCTGTGAAGTCTTTACACCGGAGTTTACATTCCCCCCAGTGCTAACGTTAAGGAAGCGCTCTTTGAACTGTATGGGGCTATGAGCAAACTGCAGAACGCTCACCCCGACGGACTGTTTATTATCGCCGGAGATTTCAACCATGAGAATCTCATGACAGTGCCATCAGAGAGGCAATGCGCGCACACGCCCAGAGAATCCACAGTCACTTCCAGGACAGCGGTGACACGCGGCGCATGTGGCAGGGCATCCAGGCCGTCACCAACTACAGGACAACATCCGTTGCCTGTGACAAAGATGCTTCCAGATGCGCTGAATGACTTCTACGATCGGTTTGAAGTACAGAACGACGTGGTGGCGAGGAAGACCACTCCTCCTCCCAACGACCAGGTGCTCTGTCTCACCACAGCGGATGTGAGGAAAACTCTACGTAGAGTCAATCCACGGAAGGCTGCTGGACCAGACAACATTCCTGGCAGAGCGCTCAGAGGATGTGCAGACCAGCTAACAGATGTTCTTACCGACATCTTCAACATCTCTCTGAGCAGCGCCGTTGTAACAACGTGCTTCAAGGCCACCACCATCATTCCCATGCCAAAGAAGTCTTCAGTGTCCTGCCTCAATGACTACCGTCCCGTTGCACTCACACCAATCATCATGAAGTGCTTCGAGAGGTTCGTCATGAGGCACATTAAGACCCAGCTGCCCCCCTCACTAGACCCACTGCAGTTTGCATATCGTCCAAACCATTCAACAGACGATGCCATCGCCACAACCCTCCATCTGGCCCTCACCCACCTAGACAAAAAGGACTCATATGTTCGAATGCTGTTCATAGACTTCAGCTCAGCATTCAACACAATAATTCCTCAGCACCTGATTGGAAAGCTGAACCTGCTGGGCCTGGACACCCTCTGCAACTGGATCCTGGACTTCCTGACTGGGAGACCACAGGCTGTGTGCTCAGTCCACTGCTGTTCACTCTGCTGACTCACAACTGTGCAGCAATGCACAGCTCGAATCACATCAAGTTCACCGATGACATGACCGTGGTGGGTCTCATCAGCAAGAACGACGAGTCAGCATACAGAGAGGAGGTGCAGCGGCTAACGGACTGGTGTAGAGCCAACAACCTGTCCCTGAATGTCGACAAAACAAAAGAGATGGTTGTTGACTTTAGGAGAGCACAAGGTGAACACTCCCCACTGAACATCGACGGCTCCTCAAATTCCTTGGTGTTCACCTGGCGGAGAACCTCACCTGGTCCCTCAACACCAGCTCTATTAACAAGAAAGCCCAGCAGCATCTCTTCGAAGGCTGAGGAAAGCACATCTCCCACCCCCCATCCTCACAACGTTCTATAGAGGGACTATTGAGAGCATCCTGAGCAGCTGCATCACTGCCTGGTTTGGGACTTGCACCGGTTCGGACCGCAAAGCCCTGCAGAGTATAGTGAGAACAGCTGAGAAGATCATTGGGGTCTCTCTTCTCCCCATCAAAGACATTTACATAAAACACTGTATCCGCAAACCAGCATTGTGGAGGACCCCACACACCCCTCACACAAACTCTTTACCCTCCTGCCGTCCGGCAAGAGGTACCCAAGCATTTGGGCCCTCATGACCAGACTGTGTAACAGCTTCTTCCCCCAAGCCATCAGACTCCTCAATACTCAGAGACTGGTTTGACACACACACACACACACACACACACACGTGTCCTGAGTTGCACTTTAATAACTGCCACTTTATAACTGTCTGCTACCTCAATAACTGCTATGTGCATAGAACACTATATCATAGTATGTTATGTTTACATTTTGGCATTTAGTAACTGTCATCTTTTTGCACTACTGTGTACTGGTCGGCACTGCACTGTCTATCACTGTGCCTATTGTAATGTTCATTGTTAGAAATGTATTGTACTGTCCCGTACTTTTGCACACGTTTTTGCACGTGCACTTTATATAGGTATTTTATATAGGTATTTTATTTAGTCTGTGTAGTCTCATGTGGTTCTGTGTTTGTCCTATGTTATTTTATGTAGCACCATGGTCCTGGAGGAATGTTGTCTCGTTTCACTGTGTACTGTACTAACTGTATATGGTTGAAACGACAATAAAAAACACTTGACTTGATGACAGAGATTTTTTTATTTAAATCTGATGATGTCACATTAAGCATTATTTTAAAAAAATTTAACTTGTGTACTGAACTTTGTGAATAAAATAATTAATAAATAAAACCTTTATTTATATAATCCAGTCATAGTATTTTGAGCTGAACACTGTTAAACTAAAGCACTTTACCAGTGGGGTAATCTCCTTACTCAAATGAATCCTATATATGACATTAATCAGCTATGTCAACAATATAAATATAATATTACAACTGACATCTGCACAGACAATTAAGTGAATGCACAGCTAAACTTGGTATATAAGTTGACACATTTACATGCACATTTCTGCCAGTGGCTCTCCATCAAAAGATGCCATGGTGATCCATGCAGTCTTAACACTAGGATACAATATATTTTCAGTCAGAGGTGCAGGCCGAACTTTTTTGCTTATTCAATGATAATCCACTGAACATGAGAATAACAGAGTTACCCTTTTAGTATGACAAAGATCACAGACTCTTTTTGTGCTGTTTGTTTGTTCACTTTGTTTTCCTGTATTGACTCATGAACATGTGTTCTTTTTAGAGCTGATGAAAGTGAAAGAGGAAAGTGGGGAACTGAATGAAGAGGAGAAACAACAGTATCAGAAACAAGATCATTTCAAAACTGAAGAATTTTTTTTTAGTTGCTCGCAGATTAAAAAGAAACGTTCACAAAAAACCCCTCGAAGAACAAAAGCAAAAAAATCTCTTACCTGCCCTCATTGTGGAAAGAGTTTCACACATAAAGGAAACCTTAAAGTCCACATAAGAATTCACACTGGAGAGAAGCCTTTCACCTGTCCACATTGTTTGAAGAGTTTCACAGAAAAAAGCAACCTTTTTAATCATATAAGAATTCACACTGGAGAGAAGCCTTTCACCTGTCCTCATTGTATAAAGAGTTTCAAGCGTAAAGAATATGTTACTAAGCACATGAGAACTCACACTGGAGAGAGGCCTTTCATCTGCAATCAGTGTGGAAAGAGTTATTTTCAAAAAGAAGATCTTAAGCGACACATAAGAATTCACACTGGAGAGAAGCCTTTCAAATGTCATGAATGTGGAAAGAGTTTCATATGGGCATATAGCCTCAAAAATCATCTGTCCTTTCATACTGGAGAAAAGTCATATAGCTGTGATCAGTGCTGCAAAACATTTTCTTCAGCATCACTCTTAAGAACACACCGGACAATTCATCCAATTGAGAAGCCTTTCTTGTGTTCACTTTGTGGAAACCGTTTTTCCCAGCTGCACAATTTAAAGCAGCACCAGAAAAAACACACCGGTGTGCGAGATCATGTGTGCTCTGAGTGTGGGAAGGCTTTTCACAGAGCTTTCGACTTGGAGCGTCACCAAAGAATCCATACTGGAGAAAAACCTCACAAGTGTTCATATTGTGAAAAAAGATTCAGTCAGTCAGGAGCCCTGAAATCACATGAGAGAGTGCATACTGGAGAGAAGCCACACCACTGCACTTCATGTGGGAAGAGCTTCATAACATCAGCACACCTGAAAAAACATGAGAGAGTGCATACTGGAGAGAAGCCGTACCACTGCACTTCATGTGGGAAGAGTTTCACCCAATCAAGCACTCTACAGACTCACAGAAAAAAGCACTGTCCAGTGTTGTTGTCACAGTGAGCTAAGTTCATCTTTATTCGCTATGTAAATGAGTTGAAATTCAGAAAAAAAGCATCAAATCACATTGCATTTGGACTTGTGAGCATTGTTTTAATTTGGGAGCCTATGCTATTTTTTATATTCTGTTTAAGTTTAAAGCTACACTATGTAAATTTTGGCCCTCTAGCGGTTGAAGCATAAAACTCCAGGTTACTTGTGGAGGAACATTGTTTTGGAAATTGTGTGAGTTGGGCTTCGGCTAATCTTATGGTTTGAGGAGTAACCATGGTTACAGGTGGTCATCTCATCAGAGCGAATGTCACTAACGACAACAAAACTCACCCCCTCACCTCAAAAAATATATAAATAAATAACAAAAGGAAGAGAAAGACGGATATACGAAAATATGTCTTATGAGCAGGTAAGTAGCATATCTTCCGCTGTTGTTTTGACTTATTGACAACAGTTGTTTTAAAATAAATAGCGTTACAAAAGTTAGACATAACACTAGTCATATCAGATAAAAACGGTGGAAAATATTAGAACTTAGCTAGCAGGCCAATAGACCAAGGTTGTAACTAGGTTAGAGATTAGCATTGTTACCAGCATAAAATGTTATTTTTCCATTGTCACCTCGAAATTTAAATTGAAAGGACTGCACTACCACAGACCATAATAAAATGCCCCGTTAGAGTGACTAACGCTTTCTAACGAACTACCAGGCTAAAGAGCTACATACTATCTTTCCAGTAAAATATCTTACCTGTCCAGCAAGAAAAATTAAATCTCTGGGTCGGTTTTAAATCCTTTAACATCTCGAAGTTGTCGCCACATCTGAAAAGCCAATATGATGTTGTTTCATGTTTTATTACGGGCTCTATTGCTTTCCCTTCATGCTTACAGACTCTTCTCTGTTCGAGTTTTATTTATTTTGAAAATGGGTAATTCCCCACAGGGTTGTCTTTTTGAATGATCCATGGTCAATGTCGCTCATTTGTTATGGCTACAAGCTTTCTGCTTCAAACTACTACCACACATATCACCACACATACACATGCTCCGTAGTAACCAGATCTTCTTTTCTTTACGTACGTTTTCTTTACGTACGTTTTTCTATATATTTTGTATGTGAGTGACACAATATTTGTTGAATTCTACTCGAGAACTTTCCGATCTGCACAAGGTTTTGACCATATGTTTGATGGCACAATCATTTCAGGAGTTATGAGAACAGAACACTTCTAATTTGTCAGCAGATTAAAAGGCATCAGTAAAATTGCCTATATGCATTGTAAAGTGCCGTGTCTAAACATTAAAACAATACCCATTATGTGTTGGTCAAGAAAGTAGTTCTAAATTGTTTTTCCCAGCACTGAGAATCAAAAGTATGCCAGAAGATTTATATGTACTATGTATTAGGATTTAAGCAACTCAACAGCAAGCATACAGTATATGACTGATTTATTTGTATGTACCAACATGTTCCAATACTTAAGTGAACATGTTATTATGATACAATAATGTAATAAATAAGTTGGAATCCATGAATTACATTGCTTTTGTTTATTTATGAAATGTATCATTAATAACTTGTATGACTTATGATTTCAAGCTCGATCACACTTCCTAGCATTTGAGGCCAAAACTAAAGCTGTTTCCTATAAAGTGGATGGCAGTGAGTGAGTGGACAATATTAGCAAGGTGTGAACAAAACAAGTGAGCAATTTTGGATGCTTATGTATACACAGAGCGTCGTAGAGTGCCCTAGAGCTGTCGCAGAAACTTTGTCACCTAATACTTTTATCTAACATGTAGCTTACTTTGGTAATATTAGTGCACTATACTGTATAGTTCATAGGGGGTGAAACAGCTGACTTTTCAGCACTTACTAATCTCACTGTCACTCATTGTGTCACTCAACGTGTTTTACAATCTGCAACTTATTTACTAGAACCCCTCATGGATCTGTCCTCTGCAACACATAAATGACACTTGATCTTTGCTTAGATATTTCAAAGGCACATTTTTAATAGGGCACTACAGCACTTCGGTCTCTCTAGTGACATCTGTGGTTAAAACCTAAAGTTGCAAGCAATTTGCAGAGGTAGTGTTTCAGCACTGCTATTCTGTGCAGATGATTCTCATGGTTAGAGGTTACCTGGACATTGCCTACGATCACTGATATATTCATCTTGGACTCATGATGTGCAATTTTCATGTTGATATAATGTTATTCACTTAAACATTTATAATCTAAATATTACATATCACACAATTTTAGTATGATTATTTAAGTGTACTGTACAAGACATCAGGGTTTCTGTTTTTGACCTGGTAAAATGTTCTAATGTCTGACAAATTAAAACATTTCAGACAATATTTGGTAAAAATATGAACACGAAGCATCAGCAACTCCTTTAGTTGATGCCACAAGTGAACAGTGCGACGGCCTCCCAATGATAACAGCACTTCGCTGCCATGAAGGCTTTAATCTTTCCCAACAGCTTGCAGAGTCCTAATACGCAACTACAGCTGATTGGATCTCGCACACTGGCAAAAGCAGCCTGCCTTCTCGTGTGCCCACACTGAGAAGCTTCTTACTAAAAAATCTTGCAAAAAAACAAACACTGAAATTAGATGACCACATTTTTTCCAGTTTGTCCAGCAAACTGTATCATTTTAGACATGTTGTCTGGCACAAAAATGCCTTAGTGGAAACTCTGCTACACAAATCAGTTTAAGAGATAAAACTATTGACTTGGCTGATATGAGTTTAATTTAATTCACATTATTTTTATATTGTAATCTACGGCCTAAAGGACAATACAAGTAAGCTGTAATATTACAATAGTAGATCTATGCATTTCAAACAATAAGATCATGCTTTACCTGTTCCTGTAGCTCAGCTGGTAGAGCATGGCATTAGCAATGCCTAGTGCATGGTTTAATTCCCAGGGAACACACAAATTGATAAAATGTATACCTTAAATGTACTGTAAGTCGCTTAGGATAAAAGCATGTCAAATGATTAAATGTAAAATGTATAAGAATATAGTCTAAAAACTCAGAAAGAAGTTTTAATAATTATGGGGATGAAATACACTTTATTAAACATAGAAAAAGATGTATGCAATATCCATCCATCCATCATCAACCGCTTATCCTGTGTACAGGGTCGCGGGGGGCTGGAGCCTATCCCAGCTAACATTGGGCGAAAGGCGGGGTACACCCTGGACAGGTCGCCAGTTCATCGCAGGGCCACACATAGACAGACACACACTCACACTCACATCCACACCTAGGGCAATTTTTTGGAGACACCAATTAACCTAGCCTGCATGTCTTTGGATGGTGGGAGGAAGCCGGAGCACCCGGAGAGAACCCACGCAGACACGGGGAGAACATGCAAACTCCACACAGAAAGGCCGGGGCAACCGGGGTTTGAACCCACGACCTTCTTATGTATGCAATATAACAATTATAAAAAAGTTTTCTTATTAGCTTCTTGGGCAGTTAAGTTTTAATAGAGAGAAACAACACAAATTTTAATTGTCCACTCTGTTTAAATGTAATATCTGCTGAAAGGGCAATGAAAATTTTGAATTTGTGCATTTCTGTGACTGGGGTAAAGTAATGAGAAAAAATTGGCACCCAAACACACTCTGGGAATCTTGAAACCGCAGTAATGCTATAAAATACTATGAACTCATGAATATTAGAAACATGTTGCAGTTTTCCGGAAAACGAAACCTATTAAAGACTTTGCGACCTATAAAACATGTCCCCAGACAGATGTTTGATTCATTAAATTATTCCAACCAAAATTAGCTTAAACTCTACCAGAAAACATATCTAAGCATTTGTGGCAGGGCGGAGGGCGGGGCCGGGTTGTGATGATACACACCCGGTCCCATATCAGGCTAATCAAGCCTCCGAGAGGGATAAAGGCTGATGGCAGTCGGCGGTGTGAGAGAGTGAGATAATTTACGGACATGTCCGTCATGTGTGTGTTTTGTCCTTTGTTTTAAGTTTATTATTAAAATATGATTTACATTGTCAGGCCGGTTCTCGCCTCGTCCTTGCCCTTCGAAATCCTTTACAGCATTATATCATGTAAACAGCTTCATCAAACAGTAAACATTCATCCAAACTGCTGTCCTCCCCTCTGCTGTCCTGAACTGCGACTAAATGAACAGCCATCACTTCCCCACCTGGCACACGTGACAGAATAGTGCTTCTTCGCTGTTATTATGGACATGACATAAACCTGTTGGGTCCCACCAAATCCAACCCGACAGCTCAAATTAGAAATCATTACTGTAGGCTTATCATAGTTGTGGTGGTGTAAGCAAGAGACAGACACAGTGGGTGTGTCGTTAGGCCTCTGTGAGGCATTTATTTAAAATCAACATAAAATGTTCAAAAGGGGGGATTAAAGTGTCCAAACAAAGGGGGAATCTGGTGTCTTCACGATACAACGGATACGTGAAGGATAGGTGGTGATTAAAGTGTATAATGGAAGGGGTCCGGTGGCCTCACATGCTCCCCTCCTGCTCCATCTAATTTGCACCAGACCCCTCCCGCTCTGTTACTGGACCTGTAAGGATGCCAGTGTGTGCTAAAAGAGATAGAAGCCAACATCCCAAGGAGAGGCGCGCTCTATGATTTAATGGCAGTGGCAATGAGGGTTTATTCACCTTTGATGTACCTCAGCATCCGCTGCCCAAATTAGGCTTTTGTAACCCTAAAAATGTGCTTGTATCCTTGGAGATATAAACATTTGAGAGGCAAGGGAAAGGAGCACTGAGCAAGTGGGCCAAATGTCTGCAAAAAAATATTAAAACAGGGGTCCCTGCAAATACTGAGGTCATTTGACTATTTAGAAAAACGCACAATCTTTATCTAAATGTGAAATGGTAGCATGTTGTGAGAAAACTACTGACCTTGAGGTAAAAGTTGATATCTTTTACATGTTAACTATATTTTGAGGAACATTCTCTGCTTAAGATATTGTTGCTAGGAATTGTATTATTATGTTCATTTAAAATAAATAAATTAAATATATAATTTTTTGATAATCTGACACACAATGTTTGTATCCCCGAGTATAAAAAAAGAGTTCAATATATGAATGGAGTGAATGGAGTATCGGTGACTGTTTTACAGAAAATCAGTACAATTTAACATTAGCATCAAATGTTAAGTTTTAAGTAATTAGTACAAGGGATTGATCAGGGTCACGCCAGACCCTGGTTACACATCTTTGAGGGGCTCCACAAATTCTGAAAATCCCCAAAATCTATGTTAAGCGACAATGGCCTGTTAAAAATACATGACAAATTAGGGAAAAAAATTGGATTAGTGTTTTTGGGTGGCTAACATTAGATGGCTGTAAAATTTGGCTCTTGCTACATATTGATCTTTTCTGACCAAGCTATCTTAAATGACCCAGATGATCATGGTGGTGTATCATTAAAGGGCCCTAGCAATCAGCTGTGTGTGAATGGGTGAATGAGTCACAGTGTAAAGCGCTTTGAATACCGTTAAGGTTAAAAAGGGGCTATATAAGTGCAGACCATAGTAACCAAGTTCCCTGTTGTTTACATTCCTTTGGCAGTCCTGAGGCTTTGGATGCCACTGGTTGTCAGAGGCCCTGGGGCACTGGCTACACTTATTAATGAGAGTATACTATGGTACCGATCAAGATCGAGTACTCTCCCTCTCTCTCATCTCACCCACATTCACACACGCATACATGCACGCACACGCATAGAGACTTGAGTTGCGATCAGATCCTATTTCTATTTCATTAACCAAAATAACTTTTAATATGTGCAAGAGTTTTATTGTACTACATCATATTCAGCCTACCATAGTGGAAAGCATCCTCGCACTCCTCTCCCCCTCTCTTTTGCTCTCACACAAACTTCCACACACGGAAACACACACATACTTGGGAGAAAAGTCAGTGCACCCCGTGACAGTAACAGAAAAGCTATGTACAAGAGTTGCAACACTTGCTACTATAAATAAATATTATTAAAAAAAAAATACAAAATAAATATAGTATTTCAGAAGATACTGAAATTTTTAGATCCCCCTATAATAGAAATTACCTGGGTGCCTTGAGCTAATCAGTCAGTTTGACCCATTTCTTAGAGAGTATATTGTACGATTTGGCAGAGCAATCAAGAGGACTCCTTCACATATTTCATCTACTATATGTGAAGAGTTTATTTATTTGATGGGTGAAAAAGTGCTCTCTGTAATCCTGAATAAAATCAGGATGGCAAAATATTATCCAGAAATCATTGACTCCAGCCTATACATTTCACATTCAGACCAGATTACTTTTATTGTGATCTATGTATCAAAAGAGGGAAGCATAGAGGAGCGTTTCCTGAATTTTTTACCCATAAGCAGTCACACTGGTGAGTCACTGCTCAATTCAGTTATTTCAGTTCTGATGGAGATGGACCTAAACATAGAGAACTGCCGTGGACAATGCTTTGACAATACAAGAAACATATATGTTGCTTACACAAAGTTAAACCTGTAAGCCTTGTGTACACTACACAACTTCAAGTAAATTTATAATAATATTTTTTTACTTTTAATTCTTTACAATGTGTGGCATTACTGTCGTTACATTATTCAAATTTAATTTGAATAAATGTGTCATTTATTGAGAGATTATTGAATGGGACTTGTACGAGAGTTCACAGCTGCACTCCGCTGAGCCGGTATCACAGACTGTCACTCCATCACTGCAGCAACATCAAACTCTTCAAAGTGAAACACATTCTTTGCTCTGCACAGTGAAAAAAAGAATAGATTTGTGATGCAATGTCTTCATTTAACACCAAGACAAGGTGATATTTCAAGATTAAAGTCACAGCTCCAACTTCAAGCAGCACGCGGAGGTAAGTTTTGACTCTTAATTCTAACGCAGGCATTTCTGTGTAATGAGATGGTCATTTTCATGGTGATTCTGTAAGTGGGCTCTTTTGACATCAGTTTTTAAGTGTACATTTTTAAATTAGCGCTGCAATATATCAGCGTGCTTTGTCCCGCATGTCATAAGCAGTATTTATACATTTACTCCCTGCATTCGTGGGGGTACTTGAAACTATCACAGCTACTTCATGCGGATTAACTATATAAATCCATGTATACATCCAAATTGAGCAGAAATTACTGCCATTCGCGTGATCGACAACTGGAGCACGAACAGAGAGCATTTCTGCGCGTGCACAGCAAGGTGCGCTGGACGTGCGCATGTGAGATGTGTGGGCACGAGGCGATCGTGGCGACGAGAGTGGCTGTGTCCGCTATCGTTCACTCATTTACTATTTCCTATATAGTGAATGGCAGTTAGTGCACTATATCTCAGCAGTAAGTGAACGAAATGAGTGAATTCGGACGAGAGTGTCGGAGATCTTGGGGCTGGTGCAGAAATGTCACATGAAATTTTAAGATACTTGGGCCTTATTTGTTATTCTTATTAAATAATATATTAATACAATAAATCTTCATTCTGTTTGTCATTTTTAATATATACTGTGTGTTAATATAGAGTAAACACATTTGATCAAATAAAGAGTACATTTTAAAATGTGTCTGTATGTTTTGTCTCTATATGTTAGGTTATTTTAAAACAAGTAATGACTGGTCAAAAAAAATCCTGATTGTGGGTAAGAATGAGTGAACAAAAGTAGGGAACGAGTGGCTCACTCAGAATTCAGACACTCCAACAAACTTGAAATAGTGCACTATATAGTGGATAGGGGGTGGATTCAGACACAATGAGTGTTCTACGACCAGAGTTGGTGCCCTACGTAGGCTGCGTTCTCTGCCTTTAGAGAGCACCGGTACTGCTGTACAGAACTAATGATATAAATATTTAAGACATTGAAAACTGTAAATACACTGAAATAAGAATCCACACAGGACTTTAAAAGCTATGAAATAGCAAACGAAGACATTATACTTCAGCATTATATATAATGTCCTTGTGGGACATTTGCACTGTAATAATTACTAGGAATTTTTACAAACCTCTCTTCTTATTGACAAATTTATCTAGGTCTGACAAGATTCCTTAAAGGGATAGTTCACCCAAAATGTACAATTCTCATTATTTACTCACCCTCATGCCACCCTAGATGTGTGAATATCTTTCGTCTGCTGAACTTAAATGATTTTTAGAAGAATTTCTCAGCTCTGTAGGTCCATACAAAGTGAATGGGTGGCAACATTTTAAAGCTAAACAAACAAACATAAGTTAGCATAAAAATAATCCATAAGACTCTAGTGGTTAAATCAGTATCTTCAGAAAAGATGTGATTGGTGTGGATGAGAAACAGAGAAACAGATCACTTTCACATTCTTGTGTTTTTGGTGATTCACTTTTTTTCTCTGCATATCGCCTCCTGCTGTCTAGCAAAAAATTACAAATATTGATCTGTTTCTCACCCACACCTATCATATCACTTCTGAAGACATGGATTAAACCACTGGAGTTTTATGGATTACTTTTATACTGTCTTTATGTGCTTTTTGGAGCATCAAAATTTTGGCCTACAGAGCTAAAATATTCTTTTAAAAATCAGAATTTGTGTTCTGCAGAAGAAAGGAAGTCATACACATTTGGGATGGCATGAGGGTGAGTAAATGATGAGAGAATTTAAATTTTTGGGTAAACTATCTCTTTAAAGTGATAGCTCAGCCAGCATTTTAGATTCTGTCATCATTTCTCTACCCTCATATTGTTCCAAATCAGTGTGAAGCTTTGTATTATGTGGAACACAAAATATGTTAGACAGAATGTTAGGGACTGACAATCTCGGACACCATTCACTTTCTATCTATCTATATATATATATATATATATATATATATATATATATATATATATATATATAGTTGCATGTGCAACTGAAGGAATTTTGTGTGTTGTCATTTCAGTGTTTAGTTAGGAAGGAGAAGCACAAAGCTGTTGTCAGCTCAAATATGGTGAAATGCTCTAATATCCTCTATGCTCCACACAAGCTTAGTGCCATGAGGTTACTTTAGATTTCTTTGGAAACTTGTAATGGCCAGATGTATTTGGAGTTCTGTAAATTTGCAGCACACATCGAAGTAAATCTGGAGCACTTTAAATATAATGCAGTTGCCGCACGTTAGCGACACACACAAACCAAACTTAAAGCACAGCTGTTCTGTGTAAAACACACAATCAGAGCATGAGATGCGATTCATTTCATTATGAAGCACAGAACCACTCTGAGACCACTGGAACACAATTTAATTATCCTCATGTGTGTACAGAGTATGTGTAAAACAATACAGAGTGACATGCATAAACTTCTGCGGCTCCATTTTTCAGAGTGTGCTCAAATGTTAAACAGTGATTGGTCAGAGACGAACTGCTGAAGAGAGCGTTAGGTTAGGTGAGGTGAAAATTTAATGATCTTACCTCTTATGACTATGTATAGCATGTTAGCTTAGCATTTGCTCCATGAATGCAGAATGTAAATGTTACAAATTACACATTATCTGGTGCATAGTTATGATTTAAAATGATAATAGAGTAGTTAAAACAGCTTCTTTTACTGATCTCATGTGCATTCTGTTTATTGAGTAATTGACATTAGAAATAATTGACATGCTCTCACTGCGAGGGCATGACCATGGCAACGTTGTGGTCGTGGCTTGCTTTCAATAGAAAGCACGCCACTCCAGCCGCCCCCCGCATTGCTCTTTCTTCCCACAGGATTGAGGACCATGCGGCTGGCGATGGAGGCGATCTGGGGATGGCAGCGGGTGCAGCTCCGCCGGGTATGCCCCCTCGGACCACTCGCCCCCCAGCACGCTTGTTGACTCCCGTCCGTGCTCGAGGCAATAGCGGCTCGCCTCACAGCCAGCCTGCTTATCCTCTAGAGCTCGAAGTGGATGAGTCTGACGCGGATGACTGCCCTGGGCTGCCGCCTTTGGGCCAGCACGCCCAGGCTGAGGCTGACGCTCAGTTGACTGAAATGCTTTCCCTGGCCTGGAACCCTCCGTCCTCCCCACAGCCATCGCGGTTAGATGACTGGTTCCTGGGGTCCGGGTGCCACTCACAGCCTCGCCCCCCCCCGGTCCTGTTTTTCCCAGAGGTGCATGATGAGCTGACGTCATCGTGGAGAGCACCCCTCTCCACTCGTCACAAAGCCACTCGCTCATCCGCTCTCGCTACACTCGACGGCGGAGCGGCCCATGGGTACACGGTGATTCCCCAGGTGGATAGGGCTGTTGCGCACCACTTATGCCCCGGAAACCCTACCACCTGGTGGGGTCGCCCTGTGCTCCCCTCCAAGGCCTGTAGGACAACATCCTTGCTGACCGTGAAGGCCTACAGCGTCGCCTGACATGCCGCTTCCACCCTGCACGCTATGGCCCTCCTGCAAGTCCATCAGGCCAAGGCGCTCAAAGATCTGCACGGGGGTAGCCCTGATCCCGATGTGCTGCAGGAACTGCGCTCAGCGACCAACCTCACCCTTAGAGCCACGAAGGTCACAGCGCAGTCACTCCGGCAGGCGATGGCCACGCTCGTGGTCCAGGAACGTCGTCTGTGTCTGAAATTGGTTGAGATGCGTGAGACTTTGAGGTTCGCTTTCTCAATGCCCCTGTCTCCCAGTTCGGCCTCTTTGGCGACACTGTCGAGGACTTCGCCCAACAGTTCTCCACAGTGAAGAAGCAGACGGAGGCCATATCTCACATCCTGCCCCGCCACAAGCCTGCTGTCATGGGCCATGCCCCGTCTGCTCACCGAGGGCATCCTCCTGGGGCCAAGAAACACCCTGCTCCGCCTCAACCCGGGCCCAGCTCTCAGCTCCAGCGTCGAGCACTCCGCAGGAAGCAGACGCCCCCCGGAAGGCTCCAAGGCGCTCCTGAGACGTTTGACCCAGAGCCCGAGATGTTGCTCCGGAGCTGATAAGACCATTTCATTTGCCCCCCCCCCCCCCCCCTTTAACGGGGCTGCGGTACCTACATTCTCAATAGCAGAGCTATTTCCTTTGTCTCTAGGTCACCTGGCCCGCAAATGCCGTTCTCACAGCACCCTGCCGCCAGATCTTTACAGTCCCAGCATGCTGGATGCGGACCCCCTGCCTTCAGCCCCACGACTGTCCCACCTGCTCCGCCCCGCTGCGAAGCCCCACCGGGTACGTCAAAAATAACCGTCCCCTTGGTGCCCCTAGCGCGGAGCTTGCATCCGTGGCTTTAACTTCCCAACCCGTCACGCTGGCTGGCCCGGACCATTAGACTCGCTTACGCAATTCAGTTTGCCAGGCCCCCGCCCCCCTTCGCGGGCGTCCACTTTATAGCAGTATACGGAGAACATGCCAAATCCCTGCGCACGGAAATCGCTACCCTTTTACTCAAAGACGCGATAGAGCCTGTCCCTCCAAACGAAACAAAGATGTGTTTCTACAGCCCTTACTTCGTTGTACCCAAGAAAGGCGGCGACTTACGACCGATCTTGGACCTGCGAGTTTTCAACCGGGCTCTGATCAAACTCCCGTTCAAAATGCTCACACAAAAACACATTCTAACTTGCATCCGGCATCCAGATTGGTTCGCAGCGGTAGACCTGAAGGATGTGTACTTCCACGTCTCAATTCTGTCTCGACACCGACCCTTTCTACGGTTCGCATACTACAGCCAGGCATATCAGTACAAAGTCCTCCCCTTCGGCATGTCTCTGTCCCCTCGCGTCTTCACGAAAGCCGACATCCGCATACTCAATTACCTCGACGACTGGCTTATGCTGGCCCACTCGTGAGAATTACTCTGCGCTCACAGACACCAGGTGCTCAGACACCTCGGCCGCTTGGGGCTTCAGGTCAACTGGGAAAAGAGCAAGCTCTTCCCGGTTCTGAGCATCTCTTTTCTCGGCATGGAGTTAGACTCGGTCTCAATGTCAGCATGTCTCACCAACGAGCATGCGCAGTCAGTGCTGAGATGTCTCGCCACTCTCAGGCCAGGCACATCGGTCCCTTCAAAACTTTTCCAGAGGCTCCTGGGTTATATGGCATCCTCCACGGTGGTCGCGCCACTGGGGTTGATGCATACGAGACCACTTTAGCACTGGCTTCAGACAGGAGTCCCGAGACGAGTATGGCACCGTGGCATGCACCGTGTGACGATCATCCCCGCCTGCCGCCAAACATTCAAACCTTGGACAGACCTCAGCTTTATACGGGCAGGAGTACCCTTGAAGCAGGTGTCCCAACGCGTCCTGGTCACGACCGACACCTCCAGATTAGGTTGGGGCACCGTGTGCAACGGGCACACAGTCGCGGGACGCCATTTCATTGGTCTATCACACCCAGGCCGTGTCCCCCCCCTTATGGGTCTGAGCACACACGTCAAGGAGTGTTGCATCCTCATGGGCACTGGCCAGTGGTACCTCCCTAGCAGACATATGTTGAGCAGCGGGTTGGGCAACACCTAATACCTTCATGAGATTTTACAATCTCTGGGTTGAGTCAGTATCGTCCTGTGTTTTCTCAGGTCCGAGCCAGTAGAACTCGGTAACACGCTGATGGTCTGGCCAGGTGGATCGCTTGCGCCTAGCGCCCTTTCCCTCGGCTGAGGTAACACTGTTCGCTTTCTCTCCCAGGAGATCCCACTCATTCGGATCCCTGGATGATTCCTCCCTAGCCCTTTGAGTTCAGAGTTCAGCTTAGGAACTCGCCGACCCAATCCACTGTGGGTACTTAATCTACCCTGTACTGGAATAGGTGCTCCGCAGGGCAGGACTCCTACACTGATTCCCCCTGTGTGTATTTTCCACGGTACGGTCCCCTTACGAGTGGACCCGCGTCTCTCTTTGGCAGTTCCAGCTGCCCTCCGGTCGCCATGATGTAGCAACTCCCCCCTCCTAGCGAGCACTGTGCCATCTCCACATGCCGCCTAAAAACTCATGTGATGTATTGGCCACCGTTATCTCCCCCTTCGGGCAGGTGTGGCCTCCGCAGGGTCTTTTCCCCCTGAAAGAATAGGAAACTGGGTAAGACCCTCTTTCCTCGATGCATGTAAGGGCCCTGGCCTTTCTTGTTCTATGCGGAGAAACATAGAGAGAAAAGAGGCCCAGCCAGGCTTGGCCCGTTCCCAGGTTGGCAAGCGTCGCCTTGTTCCCCTGCCTAGGGTAACCAGAAGGATTCCGATGACTTTTGTGGGGCATTGGGGATGGGTACGTGCAGTCTGACACAGCTGGTCACCTTTGCACGTAGAATACCTGCCCGCCCCTGTGTCAGCAGAATACATACATGGCTCAGCGCATGGCGTGATTTAAATTGGACCCCTAGTGTCGCTTCTTCGACACAACGTCGACGTGAGCGACAGATGGGGAATGTCTAGGTTACGAATGTAACCTCCATTCGCTGATGGAGAGAATGAGACGTTGTGTTCTCCTGGCCACGTCGCTGAGCTGAGCCACTGTAGTGGCCGGACCATTTCCGGCTCCTCAGAAAAATCCTGAATGAACTACTTTTATAACCGTATGTCTGGGGGCGGGGTATGCAAATACTGGCTGCCAACTTCTCATTGGCCTTTTTTCATAGATCAGAGGAATATTCGGCGCTCAAGAGAGACCCCTAGTGTCGCTTTGACACAATGTCTCATTCCTCCATCAGGGAACGGAGGTTACATCCGTAACCTAGACGATGTAAGCAAGCCTTTGACATTTTATTTGTATAGCACTTTTCACAAAAACATAATTTCAAAACAGCTTTACAGAAAATCATGTTTTAAAAAGCTGTAAATATCAGAGATATCATTGTGCAGTTTGATAAATATATGATTATAAATAACAACAATAATATTAATATTTAGACCCCCAGTGAGCAAGCTAAAAGCAACTGTGGCAAGGAACACAAAACTCCATAAGATGTTGGATAATAAAGAAAAATAACCTTTGAGGAGACCAGGCTCACTGTGGGGGCCAGTTCCCCTCTGATTAAACAATATCAGAATCAGAATCAGCTTTATTGCCAAGTATGCTTACACATACAAGGAATTTGTCTTGGTGACAGGAGCTTCCAGTGTACAACAATACAAACAATACCAAAAACAGCAGCAAGACATAGGTAATTAAAAACAAAAAAAGACTAAAAATAAATTATTATACATATACGTACATACACTCACCATCATACATACCCACATACACACACGTAGTGCAACATGAATATAATGCCAATATTTTTTATTTATGTGCAGTGCAAGTCACAGTTTAAAAAGTGTAAATTAAATAAGTGTTAAGGGGCAATGTTTAAACAAAAAGATTTTGTATGAACTGTAAGATTAATTTAAGTCCATCCTGGATTAACTCTTGAAGTTCTCATATCCACTGTCCTTTGTTATTTGGCTGATGAAGGCTTTAGTTGGTAATGAATTTATTTTCTGTTTATTCCATTTTAAAAGTGTAGTCCATCCTTTGACCAAGGTGATGCAGGCAGAGATCAGTGACGTTCATCGCAGCTTGTGGCAGCTCATTTTGGTGAGGACCATCTTAATTGGCCACCACCTGAACCTTGGACTTAAGTATCCCATGTTTTATAGTTGGATTTGGCATAAATTCATCCTCTGTGAAGTAGTAGATATTTGGCTGGCTCAGGCTGCAGTTAGTTGTGCTCACTCAGCAACACATAGTAGTGGGAGTCGGACATCAGGCAGGTCCGGTGCTGGATCTGGCAGGCTCTGGTAACCTCAGGATATCCCACGGTTAAGACAGTAAAACAAATAGAATAATATTTGCATAGATGCCATTCACTTTAAAAAAGGATTATAGAAAATGAGAAGTGTTTCCGGTTCTGGCAGACCTAACTATTGCAGCTTAACTAAGAGTTCATGGACAAATTAGCTGTATGCCTGGCTGAATAGATGAGTCTTTAGTCTAGACTTAAACTGAGAGAGTGTGCCTGAGTCCCGAAAACTGTTAGGAAGACTATACCATAATTTACGATCCAAATAAGAAAAGGATCTACCTCCTTTTGTGGATTTTGATATTCTAGGTATTATTAACAGGCCAGAATTGTAGTGAATTTGATGGTATAAAGCATGATATAAGGTCACATAAGTATTGTTGTGCTAGACCATTCAAAGCTTTGTAATATTAAAAGTATTTTAAAATGAATATGAAATTTAACAGTTAGCCAATGTAGCAATGATAAAATTGGGCTGATATCATCATATTTCTTGGTTATAGTCAGCACTCAAGCTGCTGCATTTTGAGTTTATTTATTGAAGCTGCAGGACATCCTTCCAATAACACATTACAATAATATAGTCTTGAGGTCATGAAAACATGAATTTGTTTTTCAGCATCAGAAACAGAGACCATGTGTCATATCTTGGCAATATTTTTGAGGTGGAAGAATGTTGTTCTACAAATATTGGAAATGTGATTGTAGCAGCGGGGGCATTGTCGAGCGCTCCTCCGGAGAGAATGAAGTAAGGGCACTTACACCTGAGCTAAATTATGTTTAACACCTGTCTCAAATTCCAGTGAGCATGGGGAGAGTGGCATATAAACGACCATGCCATGCCAGACGAGAGAGAGAGAGAGAATGACACGAGTAAAAACACGAATGTAAAAAAACATTATTACCTCCGCAACCGTATGATCAATAAAGTTGAAAATTGTTATGCATCTTGTAGGAGGCAAAAGGCTAACATATCCTAGAATATCAATTGGACAAATAAAGAACATGACCGCCAACAGCCATTCAAATTTCAGCAACTAATAACTTCAAATATTAACGGCCGACCATTACAAAACTTGAGATATTTGTAGACAGTGTTAGAATGAGGCTGTGTACCAAGTTTTATGAAAATCGGCAACAAGGTGGCGCTATTCAAGGACATTTACATTTTCACCAATATCTCCGCAACCGAGTTGAATAGTCTGAAAATTATTTTCCTTGCACCAAGACCTACAAAATGTATATCTTCGTTTTATGACATTTTATAAAATGTTTCCGCTATTCTAATTTTCTAAAAAAAGCTACTTTTTCAAACTCCTCCAAGGCCGTTTAACCCATTCACACAATATTGGTATGTGTCTACTATGAACCCTCCTGACAAAATGTTATCAAAGGAATTTTGATTTGTCAAAGCGTTGCGAAGATATAAGCCAATGAGTTGGTCAGGTGTCATCCATTTTGTGTATTGACCAATATCTACCAAACAAAAAGGCCAAATTTTACAAAACTTAATACACATTTTGAGTCTGCATACAAAATTGTGAAAATTTGCCTATAAGGGGTGCTATAACTAAAAAAAATACTCATAAATCGGCAACTGTAAATTTGTATGCTTCTTGAAGGGCCAAATGCTTACATATTCTACAATATGACTCAGACAAATAAAACATGGCCACCAACAGTCAATCATATTTCAGAAAAATGGCTGTGTAAATGGTCTGTAAATTATTGTATATTATTCAATGTTACCTGCTATTGTGAACTACATCTAGAACTCCCTAGGTCAATAATTATCAAAGAAAATTTTAACTTTAGTTATTTATTTACATATTTAGGGGTTGCATTTATCATGTGGGTTTGACCAAGTGTTTCCAAATGCCTATAATTCCTAAAATAAATATTCAAACTTCTAAAACCTTTTTGGAGATTGAGTGCTTTGTGGCTTTATAACAGTTAAAAAGTAAAAAAATTACCATCATAACAATTATCCTGTTTCAGGATAAGTTGAACACAAGACAACTTACAAAGTAAATATAAATATACATACATTTTTTGCATACTTTGAAAGTTCTTAAAAGGCTTGAACCCCATTAAATGCTGCTAGCAGCTATATTTATTATTATTATTATTATTATTATTATTATTATTATTCCGCCATAAAACTGATCAGGCAGAGCAATCCGTTAGGCCTAGAGACTTGAAACTTGGCCAGATGGTAGTATTGCTCGCTACTTAGAAACACAGATTCGGCCAAATCAGTCAATATGGGGCACTACTCCGATCAAAAACTTGTAACTGCTCTTAACTCCTAGACCGTTTGGCTTAGAATCAAGTGATTTATATAATTGGAATCCTTGACTCAAACCAAACAAAATGTATCTCTGGTTTCAATTGTGTTTATAAAAATTTTGTTTTTCTTGAGGAGTTGGATGTCCTGCTGTCCTCTTTGCCAGAGGATGGTAGGCCACTTATGATTCTTGGCGATTTCAACATACACCAAGACAAGCCCCAGGCCACTGAACTGAATACTCTTCTGGCCTCATTTGACTTGGAAATACTACACACCACAGCAACTCACAGATCGGGCAACCAGCTGGACTTCGTTTTTACACGTAACTGTATTATCTCAAATATTCTTGTTACACCTTTACATGTCTCTGATCATATGTTAGATCTCCTCATTCTGAACAACTTTGTCTCAAGAATCAAACCATTTATTAAATATTCACGATTATGAAAAAAACCCTACTTTTACAAACTAGTCCTAGGTTTTTAATTCAAACTCAATTAAACAAATGCAGTACAATTTTCTGGCTTCTCTAGGTCAATAGTTATCTAAAAAATGTGCAACTTTACCCTTTGGGTAACTATAACAGGGTAATTTATTAAATGGCCATGGCAAAATATACTCAAAAGCCTATAAATCCTAAACAAAAAGTCAAAACTTCACGGAAGTAGGTGAGCACATGCAACATACACTCACCTAAAGGATTATTAGGAACACCATACTGATACTGTGTTTGACCCCCTTTCGCCTTCAGAACTGCCTTAATTCTACCTGGCATTGATTCAACAAGGTGCTGAAAGCATTCTTTAGAAATGTTGGCCCATATTGATAGGATAGCATCTTGCAGTTGATGGAGATTTGTGGGATGCACATCCAGGGCACGAAGCTCCCGTTCCACCACATCCCAAAGATGCTCTATTGGGTTGAGATCTGGTGACTGTGGGGGCCATTTTAGTACAGTGAACTCATTGTCATGTTCAAGAAACCAATTTGAAATGATTTGAGCTTTGTGACATGGTGCATTATCCTGCTGGAAGTAGCCATCAGAGGATGGGTACATGGTGGCCATAAAGGGATGGACATGGTCAGAAACAATGCTCAGGTAGGCTGTGGCATTTAAACGATGCCCAATTGGCACTAAGGGGCCTAAAGTGTGCCAAGAAAACATCCCACACACCATTACACCACCACCACCAGCCTGCACAGTGGTAACAAGGCATGATGGATCCATGTTCTCATTCTGTTTACGCCAAATTCTGACTCTACCATCTGAATGTCTCAACAGAAATCGAGACTCATCAGACCAGGCAACATTTTTCCAGTCTTCAACTGTCCAATTTTGGTGAGCTCTTTTTCCTATTTGTAGTGGAGATGAGTGGTACCCGGTGGGGTCTTCTGCTGTTGTAGCCCATCCGTCTCAAGGTTGTGCGTGTTGTGGCTTCACAAATGCTTTGCTGCATACCTCGGGTGTAACGAGTGGTTATTTCAGTCAAAGTTGCTCTTCTATCAGCTTGAATCAGTCGGCCCATTCTCCTCTGACCTCTAGCATCAACAAGGCATTTTCGCCCGCAGGACTGCCACATACTGGATGTTTTTCCCTTTTCACACCATTCTTTGTAAACCCTAGAAATGGTTGTGTGTGAAAATCCCAGTAACTGAGCAGATTGTGAAATACTCAGACCGGCCCATCTGGCACCAACAACCATGCCACGCTCAAAATTGCTTAAATCACCTTTCTTTCCCATTCTGACATTCAGTTTGGAGTTCAGGAGATTGTCTTGACCATGACCACACCCCTAAATGCATTGAAGCAACTGCCCTGTGATTGGTTGATTAGATAATTGCATTAATGAGAAATTGAACAGGTGTTCCTAATAATCCTTTAGGTGAGTGTATAATTCTAAAGAAGCATACAAACTTTTCTGGAGATTGTAAAATAGGTGGCGCTATAACTGTTAAAAAGACATATATTTCCATAGTAAATTGCCTGTATTGCCTGTAAATTGTCAAATTATGCACTTTGTTGAACTGCAAGTTTGATAAATGCCACCATTTGACTGTTCTGGTGTAAAACAATGGTTTAGTAGAGAAAAGTCTGCCAGTTAGCTCAGAAGTTATGTTTTTGGCTTAGTCATATAGTAAGTGCCCACCTGCAACTTAATTGACAAGCTGCACGGAGGCTGCCGTGGACAGATTTTTTTATACAAGATATAAATGTTTTTGAATTTAAATTGCATAAATGTGTTAAATGGTGTGTCCTGAGAATTGTACATGTGGTTTTGTCAATAAATACGAATTAGTGAAATATATGTCTCTTGTTAATGCATTGACCACGGAATACCACAGGTGGGCACTTCCTGTGTTATTCCTTAGTCATGCAGGAAGTGCCCACCTGCAACTTACCAAATGGGCCAAAATAGGTGGCAAGTGGGATGTCTATAGTAAAGATGTCATAGGGCCTTGAAATTCAGAACAAAGTTAGTCCAGGGCCCCATTGATCCTGCCACATATTTCTGAAGCTCTTGATGCTTTCTAGAAAAAAAAAATTCTGCTCAATACTCTAACCCTAGCCCTGTCCGACAAAGGCTCTGTCTGGCTATGTGAGCAAGAAGGTTGTGGGGGATATTCTAGAATAAAATGCTGAGAAAAATGTATCTTTGTTCTAGTGAACTGTACTCTATATATGTTATTTGGGGGTGTCCAGACAACTAGCATGTGAAGTCTAGGGTCCGTCGGACCTCAGGGTGTGAGACGGGAAGGAGTTATACATGCAACTTATTCTATTCATTTCCATAGGCTTTTTATGTACAGCACCTATAAAGGTCTGATCATCCCAAAGATGACATATGTCACGACATGGTGCCCTGTGTCATGGTCTAGAATTCTGCAGCCCTACGACCTTTCTTAATACTAAACTGGCCCAAAAAGTGAAAACATCCATGGTCCCCTTTTGGATTTGGCATTGTTTAAGTTGCAAGTGGGACGTCTAGAAAAGAGGGTTCCAAAGGTCACAGGACCTTGAAATTTGAGATCATTGACTGTCAGGAGGGGGGGTCTCTAGAACCTTCCTGAGTGTAAATCCCAACCCTAGAACTAGTTGTCTCTATTCTAATTCAAGAGGCTCTGTTAAGCTTTGAGTGCAAGAGGCCTGTGTAGAAGAATTTGCATAAACTTTAAAAAAGTAAATCCTTTTTTCTAGAGCATTGTGATCTCGATAAGTCTTTCGAGGGACATCGGGCTACCACTGTGTGAAATTTGGGGTCCGTGGACCACTGGGCACTCTGCCAGGGCAAATCCCATGAGCAAATTATTCCATTCATTTCTATAGATTTTTTTTTTTTTTTTTTTTAGTTTATTTATTTATTTGCCAGGACAATGCATATTAACAGTACGCCTGTAACATGCCAGAGTTAGCCAAAGGCTAATTTTCATCTGTAGTCCTGTTTGCCAGATGTACATTGGCACCCTAGGGAAAATACCATTTTAAAAGTTTGCATGTAAGTACAGCTGTGTTTGTCTGCTACAGCGTAGCTGCAATAGACAAGAATTATGAAAATATAAAATCTCACTAAAATTTGTTCCGAAAAACAGCAAAGTTAAACGCACATGCAATAACAGCAAATAGCATGCACTGTCAGTGCAACAAGTTAAAACATTTGTTAAATGCACATAAAAATGCTAAGTTTTAACATAATTAGCAAGGTCATACAAAAATACAATAATTACTATTTACATCAAAATAACAAAACAAAAAAAGATTCACTACTGTAACACAAACAGGCAACAGTAACTTCAGTGTTGACAGGTCTGATTACTAATAAGCCAACGTTTCAGATGTGATCGAAAAAGGCTATATGTGTTGATGTCTCTGATTGTTGACGGAATGGTGTTCCACTCCAGAGAAGCCCTAACGGAGAATGCGGACTGACTAAAAGCACTTTTTCTAAGTGGAATAATACAGTCACCTCTTGACACTCCTCTGGTGATTCTGTGTGTAGTTGTTGTAAGATTGACAAAATCACCAAGGGGTGGCGGGGCCATCCCATGTAAGATTTTGTAGACCTGACAGCAATTTGTGAACTTAATTAGATTTTCCCAACTTAAAATATTGTATTTTAATAAAATGGTGCAGTTTTTTATCAAGTACTTTGAGTGTCTGTTTGTATAAAGTCTGTAGTGGTTTCAAAGTAGTCGAGTTTGACTGAGACCAGCTCGTTAAACAGTAGATAAAATGAGATAGAATCATTGAGCGCATAAAAGTTTTGGCCGCTTGAATAGACATTGAATTTCTAATAAATCGGAAATTTGCTAGGTTAAATTTGACTTTTTTACAAGTTTGCTTTACATGTGACCTAAAATTTAGTTTGGTGTCTAAATAAATGCCGAGATATTTGTATTCTTGGACAATTTGTATTTTTTCACCTGACACTAGGATATCTGCATCTTTGGTTACCTTATGTGATTTTGTGAAGAACATACCCACAGTTTTTGACACATTGAGTTGTAAACACAAATTATTCAACCATGTTGTTACTTTAACCATTGCATTTGTGAGTTTGTCAGCTACCTCAGTTTTTGAAGATCCATGTACATACAAGACTGTGCCATCCGCATACATTTGAATGTTAATCTCCGGACACACCAGTGGCAGATCGTTAATGTACATACAAAATAAGACAGGGGCTAATATGGAACCTTGTGGCAGGTCGGTCGACAGAGGGAGGGGCTCAGACTGACTATTTTCAATACGAACAGTTTGTAATCGTTGACTGAGATATGAATTTATCCATTTTAATACCTTATCTGAGAGATTAAAAGAGGATAATTTAGCCAATAAAATGCTATGGTTTACTGTATCGAATGCTTTTCTAAGATCAAGAAAGACTGCTCCTACAATGCTATTGCTGTCAAGTGATAACTTGATTTTATCAATAAAATAGCAATTTGCTGACTCAGTAGAATAATTTGGTCGGAAACCAAACTGTAGTGGGTGAAGATGAAAAGAGCTTTTATTTAAGTGGCCTTTTATATGATCAGATGTCCATTTCTCGAGGACCTTAGACATTACAGGTAAAATACTTATAGGTCTATAGTTAGAGACAAATTGTGGGTTTCCTGATTTAAAAATGGGTGATATAATAGCTGTTTTCCATGTGTTTGGAAATTCTCCTTGACATATGGAGTGATTCATAATTTTTGTAATGGGACTGGCCAGTGATAAACTGAAATTTTTGAGCATTGCTGTGTCCATTCCCTGGACATCTTTCGCTTTGGACGATTTAAGTTTTTTAATGATTGCTTCAGTATTTGCTTCTGTGGCACATGTAAAAACAAGACTAGGTTCTGTAGATCGAGATTTACACATCGCAACATTTACAGGTTGGAAGCTCTGGGCAATGGCTGTAACCGAATCAACAAAATAATGATTAAATGTCATGGCTACTTCAGCTGGGTTCCTAATACGCTTTTCGTCCACTGTTAGTTCCACAGGTTTTCTTGTTTTATGATCTTTGCCCATTAATTTTTTTGGCTGGTCCCATACTAATTTTGTGTTACCCCTTGCCTCGCTAATTATGGTCAAAAAAAAGTTTGCCCTAGATTTTCTCAACATGGATGTTACAGTGTTCCTTAGCATTACAAAATGCTGTTTATCATGTGACGGATTAGTTTTAATAGCCCTTTTCAGTGCAAGGTCACGCTCTTTCAGTTTCTTCAGGATATCTGCATTAATCCGAGGGAGATTACTTCCTCTTTTCCTGTGTATATACCTACAAGTGAAATTTTTAATAATACACTGTAGTTTACTTGAAAGTGTCCTGCTTCCCTCATGGACATCTTTTCCAGTTAACAAAGAATCCCAATTAAAATTATTCACTGTGTTTTTGAAATTTTCTTGGTCTTTATTTAGTATTCTAAATGATTCCTGGTCTTTAACAGTAGAGACACCAAATCTCTTTTTTGTTAATTTTCTCACCACAAGTACTAAATTGTGGTCAGATAGTCCTGTGATCATGTTGAGGGATTTTGTGATTCTTTCTGGTCTATTGCTAAATACCAGGTCAATCTGGGTTTTGGTTAACTGAGTTACTCTTGTTGGGCCCTTAATTACCTGTGTGAGGTCAAAACGATCTGTTATTTGTTTGAGTTTTTTCCTGACTGATCTATCATCCCAATTTACATTAAAATCCCCCATTATTATTATCTCCTTATCAAAGTTGCAATTAGCCAGCATATTTTGCAACTTTTCATAAAAATCAATATTTGAGCTGGGTGGACGGTAGATTACAATGAGGCTAAAATACATTTGTGGTGATAAAATAATTTTCAACCCAATACATTCTAGGTCACAGTTTGCCAAGTTTATCTCCTCACACTGAATACTATTCTTTATATACACCATAACTCCGCCTCCTTTAGATTTCACTCTATCGCGTCTATAAATTTGGTATCCTGGTACCATGATTGCAGCTGATGGTGAATTTGCCTTTAGCCAGGTTTCTGACAAGCAAAGATAGTCTAAATTTGATTCTGTTAAAATATACTGAATTTGATCAAATTTAGATACGAGGCTTCGTATATTGAGGTGCCCACCAAATAATCCATTTGGTTTTAATTTGGAATCCCATATTATTTCTGAGTGGTTAACAGTCTGAAAAACATTTCACTTCCTGTTTTTTACGACAGCTGGATTTGTAGACCATTTCCTGTGTTGACAAGTTTGACTGCCGGATATTATTTCGCTATTGATTTGATTAGCATTATGTTCCTTTGGAGTGAGAGTTGGTGAACTTCCACCTGCAGTACTTGACAAAAATGGTAGTTTCCGATAATCCGATGTCTCCCGAGCGCTTAACGCGCTGCCGTCCCGACTCCAAGTCGACGCCGACAATGCTCCCAGCAAAGGTGGCGCACGCGGCTCCGCACAGGTTGAGACGCCATGCTCGGCCCCGACCTCCATCCAGCCAGCCGCCACGTCCCCGCCAGGCACCACCGTCTCCACGGCGCTCGCCGGAGAGAAAAAAACACCCAGGTGAGACTGTTGCCCATTAATGTAGTTTAAATTACACAGAGAGTGTACCTGACTGTTCCTGGTGATGCTCGTGCTATGCGCGTATAGGGACATGCAGTCACAAGCACATCCTTGGTTGTTAGAAAAAATAAAGCTGTTGGCTCCATGCTCATGTGAGTATGGATGAAGTAAGTGAATATGTATTCTTTTGTTGTTTCTTGGTCAGTCTTTCTGTAACATTTGGTGTCCAAGGAGTGGAAGAGGAAGAGCTGTTTGATGTTTTCAAAGATGTTTCGTGGACACCCCTCAGAAAGCTCCAAATGAATTAAAATCACTCCCATTTAAAATCTATAGCTTCTCATGGGCCCTTTAGACAGTGTGCAAACTTTGAGTGAGTTCATTAAGTGCTTAATTGGCTGACTTTTGAATGAAAGTGACAGTTATTTTTTCTAGAATACTTTTCTTGAGTACTTTCAAGTACTTCCCAAACTCTGAGGGACATGGCTTTTTAATATGTTGTTTGTAAGGGCCCTAGGATTAAGAAATCGAAGCCCCCAGGTCTTAGCACCAAAGTTAAGGTTATTCTCATCAGTTCACACAGGAAGTGCCCATGTTCAATCTATTTCGAGGCCACCAAATCAACAGTTTCAATACTTGTGGGTTATATAAATGTGTTCAATGGGAAGCCCTGTGTGCCTTGCATGTGGTGTAACCCCAAAAATCCTCCTAATAACTATAACTTATCTGATGAATATTCTGGTGCATTTAGGCCTCTCAGGTTGTTTGTCTCATAGGATTCTATGACAGGCAGAGAAATCTATTGAAAAGGCCTTAGTCTTCTTAGTATGTTGATAAGGGCCACTCGATGTGTCAGCGTGTGAAATTTGGGGTGCATGGGACCTCTGGGCGCTCTACCAGGGCGAATCCCACGAGCAACTTATTCCATTCATTTCTATAGGGGTTTCATGGAAACCCCTCAGAAAGCTCCAAATGACCAATTTGAAATCTATAGCTTCTCAGGGGCCACTTACACAGTGTGCAAAGTTTGAAGTCTGAATGATTTTGTTAAGTGCTTAATTGGCTGAATTGTGCACCTGAAATGACACCCCCTGTTGGACGTCCTTCCCTTAAAACCAGAAGTCTCTATGATGTTCTGGTACAGAGATATGTGATTTGTTACTTGGTTGCTAGGGTACATGCATATGGTTTCTTGGTGGTAGCCAGTGTAATACTAAGAACGTTGATTGCTGTTCTGAGTCATATAAGCCAACAATGAAGTCTCTGCAACATTCTGATCCTGAGATAAGCATCTAAGCGATTTTAAATGGAAGTCAAAGGGGTTTGGTAGCTAGAGTGCTCTAAATGGTTGCAAGGGTGTGGCTTAGTACTTCCCATGATGATACTTGAAGACTGATTGCTCACCCAATTCAAACAAGCCAACTCTCATGTCTGTAGGACATTGTGATCAAGAGATGTCACACTGAGCCTTTTTGAATGGAAGTCAAAGGGGTTTGGTTGCTAGAGTGCTCTAAATGGTTGCTAGGGCGTGGCTTAGTAGTTTCCATGATGATACTTGATGACTGATTGCTCACCCAATTCAAACAAGCCAAATCTCTTGTCTGTGGGACATTCTGATCAGATGTCAGCTAAACCATTTTAAATGGCTGTCAATGGGTTTTGGTTGCTAGGGTGCACTAAATGGTTGCATGGCTGTGTGCAGTTGCTAAGGTTAAAGTGATGGAGTGAAAGTAAGAATTAAAAGTGTGATGTAAAGATAGAAAATTGATGGAGTGATAGATAGAAAGTATGTAAATAAGGTTGGGTGATAGGTAGTATGTTGAATCCTCTAAAGGATTTATAACAGGTAAAAGTTTTCACACCTTGAATGGGAGTCAATGGAAAATCAGTCCGGTTCGTAAGGCCTGCCGATCCTCGATGCTAGGTCTCCTGTGTGCTGGACAGGTAATGGATGACTTCATCCAGCGGTAAGGTGTCCATGGTGACCATGGTGCCCTTCCGGCCATGCCTGCCCTCAGGTCATCCCCGCCTTCTCAGACCTGGGAGGGAGACAAGGGTAGGGAAAAAAATAGAGGGAAATCAAGTCAAATCCCTTTATTGTCACTCAACCATATGTACAATGCAACAGTGGATGAAAGTCTTGGGAGTGGTTCCAAGCAACATAGCAGTATGACAATTACAATAAACATTTGATTTACACATAACACAGATTAAACACAACACAAAATGCACCTAATAATATACAATATAGTCAGTTGCCAGTGTGTTCTTGAGAGAAGTATTATATGTGAGTCCAGTCTGAGGCTATAAAGTGCGGTGCTGATTTATGTATTGTGATTGATCAAGAGTTCAAAAGTCTGAATGCTTGGGGGAAGAAGCTGTCATGAAGTTGGCTGGTATGGGTCCTGATGCTGCGATACTGCCTGCCTGATGTTAGCAGTGAGAGCAGCCCATGGCTTGGGTGGCTGAAGTCTCTGATGATCCTCCGAGCTTTTTTCACACTCTGCCTAGTATAGATGTTCTGGAGGGAGGGAAACTCTCCTCTGATGATGTGTCGGGCTGTTCGCACCAGGACTTTGCTGTTGCTGTACCAGTCAGTGATGCAGCCAGTCAGGATGCTCTTGTAGGGTATTTACATATATAATTTAGAGATGTGGATGGGATCAGTTATGTAGGGTATTTTGCACGCATTTTACCACCATTATATGTAAGGATATTTGGTATGCTAAATTTAGAAGGGAAATTAGCATCTCAAAATATGTGAACTATGAACTAAATTAAACTGTCCTTATTAGGTAAGGAAATGTATAACGGAATTAGTCGCGTTTGACAACCATTATAAATTAGATAAAAGACAAATAACTAGATTATTTGTAAGGAATTAGCTTTAATAAGTGAATTATGATTAATTTCCTTATTGGAGTGATATTATTCTCATGGCTTATTGAAAATAATATCACATGTATTTAGGTACAACTTTGAAGCGAAATCTTTTAGAAACAGGGATGAGATTATATATCAAAATATACCACAGTCAAGTCGTCTTTGAACACAGACAATCTTTATTACTATTCTAAATATAAATCTAATCTAACACATATATACATCGGACAGGTTGGTGAAAAGTGACAGAATGTGAAATAAATGATCAGTACAGTGAAAATGAACTTTACGGAGTCTGTTGACAATACCTTAAGAACCATTACATCCTTTGAGTCTACATCGATTTGCAATCAGATTACCCAAATTATTTGATTAATACACCAGCACATTGAGCACAATATTGGAGATGTACTTGCTTGTCTTTGTGGTGTTTCCTTGCGTTCTTTGTGTGGCTTGGTTCTTGGTTGAAAGCTTGGTTTCATCTATGTTTTTTATCTCTGTCTGATCGAAGTTTATTGTCTGTATGAATTAGGTTAGGTTAGCTGTGAAGCGAGTCCTTCTCCTCCTCGGGATGTCGAGTCCTGAGCTTCCGTGGATCTCACATGGGAGGACCTGGCCATCAGCGGAGCGGCCAGACGAAGCACGTACAGGCAGAAGAGAAGAGTGGAGAGATGAAGAGAGCGTGTTGCAACTATTTGAACTGAAGTGGGCCACATCCCCCAAAGGTGTCCTGCGCCAATCAGAAGTGACTTTTCAGAGTAACATGTTCAACTGGGCTGTCTTTTCCGACAGTTGAGTTATGGTCATTTGTTTCAGACTCCTGCTCAAAATAGTGCATATTTAATCATGAGCTTATATATCTTGAAAATGGTACAAGAGACATGATATTAGTTTTTATCAGCTTTCTCTTCATACACCAGCAAACGCTTACATGCTAAACATGAAATTTTTTCATGGATGTTAAATGTGTAGGTAACAAAACATGAAAATCTCTGGAAACAAAATCATATTGGTTTTACACATCATTGCATTTTATCAAGTTAAGCCTTATAGTTACCATTCTTAGTAAAATTAGATGAATCATACAAAATTAAAGATTATATTTATGACTTATAGGTGATTGCACATCGCTACACACACATTTTAAAGAGTTCCATCAGTCTATAATCATTAATTTGTCAAACATTACCACAGTTCAAAATGATTTTCAGCATTATCTAACAAGGCTAGATTAAGATTAAATATCTTAGAGTTGTGCAAATCTGATGGTCCTTGTAACCTTACACAGAACAGCTTGGTTTGAAAGGCTGGGTTTTTCTCGTTTCAAATCATGTTGGTGGAATTCTTCTGCATATATAATCTTACACTCTCTACAGTGCTTGTGTAGAACTGTGTGAGGATGTGGTGGTTCATTCCAAACTTCCTCAGCCATCTCAGGAAGAAGAGGCACAGGTGAGCCTTCTTCTCAATGGCCTCAGTGTGGACGGACCATGTGAGTTCCTCAGTGATGTGGACACCGAGGAACTTGAAGCTGTTGTCTCTCTACACCAGTGCTCCATTAATGGTGATGGATCTGTGTCTTTCTCTGTCTTTTCTCCTGAAGTCCACCACAAGCTCCTTGGTCTTGCTGACGTTAAGGGAGAGGTTGTGTTCCTGACACTAGCATGTCAGGGTCTCCTCTTTGTAGGCTGTTTCATCATTGGCAGTGATCAGAAAAAACACCTTCGTATCATCAGCCAACTTAATGATGGCATTGGAGCTATGTGTTGCCACACAGTTATGTGTGTACAGGGAATACAGGAGTGGGCTGAGAACACAGCCCTGCAGGGCTCCAGTGTTGAGGGTCAGTGATGAGGAGATTTTGCTGCCCATTCTAACCATCTGGCATCTTCTTGACAAGAAGTCCAGGATCCAGCTGCACAGTGAGCTGTTTAAGCCCAGAGTTTCACATCAAGCTTGGAGGGTACTATGGTGTTGAATGTTAAATGCTGAGCTGTAGTCTGCAAACAGCATATTCACATATGTGTTCCTTTTTTCAAGGTGGGGGAGAGCAGTGTGTGGTGTAGATGCAATGGAATCATCAGTGGAGTGATTGTTGCGGTATGCAAACTGCAGTGAGTCCAGTGAGGTGGGCAGCACAGAGCAGATGTAATCTCTGTTTAGTCTCTCAATCATTTGCTGATGATGGGGGTCAGAGCAACAGAATTGTCCTTAAATCTTGTCCCTGTTCTGGCGTTTGGCTGACCTGATAGTTTTCTAGTTTTCCCAGTTTGCGTGATCAAAACAGCCTTGTAGCATAGAATCTGATTGGTCTGACACGCACTGGATCGTTCTGAGGGCAGGTGCTTCCTGTTTCAGTTTCTGCCTGTAAGCAGGCAGAAGCAGTACGGAAAAGTGTTCCGATTTGCCAAATGGTGGGTGGGGGAGGGATTTGTAGCTATCCCGGAATGGTCCAAAACCCAGTCCCCTCGTGTGTTGAAACTGATGGTATTATTTTGGTGCTATTGACTTGAGGTTGGCTTTGTTAAAGTCCCTGGTCACAATGAACACAGTATCAGGGTGCGCGGTTTCCTGCTCACTTACTACTCCCATAAGTTCCTTGAGTACACTACCACTTCTGCTTTTACCTGAGAGGTCTTTCACTCTGTCCACTCAGTGCACGGAGAACCCCATGGGTTCGATGGCTGAGTCTAGAATCTCCGAAGACATCCATGTTTCTGTAAGGCAGATAATGCAGCAGTCCTTCTTCTCTTGTTGGAAAGAGATCTGCACTGTCAGCTCACAGATCTTGTTGTCCAGAGACTGAACATTTGCTAGTAGAATACCTGGTAGCCGTGGTCAATTTGCGTGAATTTGTCTGATGGGAACGCTGGCTCTCCTTCCCCTTTTCCGGCTGCTTTTGCGTGGCAAGGCTGCCCAGAAAAGGGCTCCACTGTCGTGTTTGTGAACAGCGGGTCGGCATTGAGGTATTTAAAGTCTGGTTTTGGTGTGTTATTGCAGAACCAACATCCAAAAGTGTTTGTCTATCATAGACAATAAGACATCATCCAAGACAATCAAATTGCAGACAAATCAAACAAAAAACTGCAACATTGGGTCGGAGCTCGCAATGCAGCAGCCATACTTGGTGCCATCTTTGGCGGCAAGTATGAAAGCCCAACACGGAGCGACAGCAGGAGAGATAAAAAAAAGTACTCACCAGTTCTCTGATATGCCGTAGCCTGGTCCTCGGTCATTCATCCACCTTCTAGTGGATTATATCCTCTTCTCCCTGGGTGGATCAGAGGCAGTCCTCCGGCCCCTGGCAGACGGAACGCCCTACTGCATTTTGGTGGATGGTAGGGGTCTCCTCTGCCGCTGGCAGCGGTTTTCCCGCTCAGGTGGTTGGCATTGATTCCCTCTCCGCTCATGGATGGCGGACTTATCTTTGACCCCGCTGCGTTTTAGTGGCCAGTAGAGGTCTCCTCCACCCCTGGCAGTGGCCTGACCACTGCAGGTGGTCTGTAGGGAGAACAGCTTCACTACTGTATGTTCCTTGGTTTCCATCTCTCTTTCCCTCACTGGCATTCTCTGCAGCCTTTTCAAGCTCATCTTCATTGTCACTGGAACGAGACACAGGTGTTGTGTATCATTAATCACCAGGTGATGGCCATTACTGCTTCCTTTCTCCCCAGTGACAGACACATGACCACGTCTCTCTCCACAGCGGGATATTCCAAATGCAAGTTTTCAAAAGAGACGACCAGGTGTAACACTGAGGTTTCTCGCTTGTACACTTGTGAGCAGATCACCCAAAAAGTTTAATACCAGGTGTTCACAGGACCTCAGTCAGGGACGAATGGTTGCGTAATTGACATACCCAGTCTGAGATCTGGTCTGTAGAGTGTACACCAGCACAATGGAAAATAAGACAGTCGCAGGGCGCCGACTGCAAGTTGTGTAGAGTACACTAGGCTTACCGGGTTAACTTTGTGTACTCGAGATTGCGTATGTTTATAAACAAAACATGTGACTGCAGTTGTCAAAGCAATGTCCACGGCAATTCTCTGTGTTTAGGTCCATCTCCATCAGAACTGAAATAACAGAATTGAACAGTGACTCACCAATGTCACTGCTATATGTACAAATTTCAGGAAACACTCCCCTATGCTTCCCTCTTCTGACACAGAGCACAATAAAAGTAATCTGGTCTGAATGTAAAACGTCTGGGCTGGAGTCATTGATTATTGGATAATATTTCGCCATCCTGGTTTTATTCAGGATTATTGAGAGCATTTTTTCACATCAAATGAATGAACACTTCACATACCGTTGATGAAATATATGGAGTCCCCTTGACCGCATTGCCAAATCGTGCAATATACTCTCTAAGAAATGGATCAAACTGACAGATTAGCTCAAGGCACCCCAGGTAATTTCTATTTTAGGGTGATCTAAATATTTGAGTATCTTCTAAAACATCAATTTTAGATGTAAAAGATGTAAATGTAATTACTGCAACTACTCTTTTAAGATCCTCTGACCAATATTGGCATTCTGTCTAAGTCCATTGTCAATTTTACCTTTCTTACTCTACCACAAAATACACAGATTCCTTTGATGAGAAATATAGGAGTCAATCTTTTTGCACATTTTCACCATTTACTAGTGTAATAGGCTTGATGAAAACCTTCTCTTTTGATATTTAAATTGCTGTTCTCATGCAGAGATATCAGCTGTCTGGTTTTGACAAAATTGTGGTCCTTTATCAACCCAACACTCCCAAACCTTCTTGTTGACCTCTCCCCAAGTTTCAGGATTAGTGCTTGTTTACGCTTTGTGATCTATGGTAGACAGGGCAGGTGGTGAAGCTGGTGAAAGGCTGCCAGTTTCAGATAGCACTGCAGAGGGCAGTCCCAGTTTATTATTAGCATCATTACTGATCAAGTTGCTCAGATTCATTGTCCCCAGCAAAAGGTGATCTGGTCAGCAAAGCCACAACAATGTCTTGAACATTAGGGGTTGTTGAGGTCACAAGTGTAAAGGTCCTTTTTAGTCTATACAGCAGTAAACTCGGGATACTGAAAGTGGGAGTGAGAAATTGGCTTGCAATTTTTGATGCCCAGTTAGTAGGAGATTGTAAAGTTGAACTGCCCAAAGAAGAGCACCAAACAATATATTAGAATGAATTGATAAACTCATTTATACTATTTTTTTGTGGTCAGTCCAAACAACAAACGCTTCCTTTATTCCCCCAACCAGTAGTCGCCACTGCTACAAGGCCAGCAGCTCCCAGTTGCCAATGTCATAATTAGTTCCACCCTCAACAAACGGTAATAAAAAAGACATGGGTGAATTTTTACATCCTTAGGGGAACCCTGCCTACCATCCCTTCCTCTGAAGTGTCAACCTCTATTGTTATGTTGCACGTGATTTTCTCCTCAGCAGATTTCCATGTGATCAGCAAAATATCTTTTAAGATGCATTCTATATTACTACAAATTTGTTGAATAATCAGATAATAGAAAAGAGACATTTGTCTTTTGCTCAAAAACAGGACTTTATAGAGTCCCACTAATTTAGCCTCATTCAAGAGTACTACTTCATAGTCCAGTCCCTTCTCTTATCACTTTCTATTGACCAATTTTAGGTCACACAGTCTCTCTTACTAATGACCAGATCATGGAACAGCACTCCCGTGGAGCATCGGGACCAAACATATTACAGTAAAATATTTTGCATCAGTAGGAACATTTGTTAGTAATGTGTGAGGGTTGGGAAGATCAGCTGGCCAATCTTCTACTATGTCATTCACTGCTCTCAAATCATGTGCTAATCACTATTTAGATTTTTGATTTTAGTTTTATTTCTATCTGTTTTTGCAACAGGTAAAATTGGAGTATTACAGTAGCTTTCTGTCTATAGCTGATTTTAATATGTCTATATCATGTTTTGACCATAATTCAGTTGGCACCTGATGTTCCATTTCATCTAACATTTCATTATTCATATTTTCTACTGATTCTGGTACTGTCATTTGTTTTTCAGTTTTTTTTATTTATATCTACTTTCTGTAGAATACCTATCATTACCGCTCCACAAAAAATCTTAATATAAGCTTTGTCAGCTAAATGAAAAATCAATGGGTTAATAGTTGTTTCCCATACACATAGTTTAGCTTTTTTTCATTATCTGTCCCAAATCATTTGATTCCCAATCTTTCCTACATACAATGAAATATGCAGAACTGAGTTTGATACATTGAACCATTCTGTCACAAATTCACATTTGTCTATGTTCATAGCCACTCCCTGTTCACTGAATATGATGTATTGTGAGGTCCACTGTATTTTTTGTCCTTTAGTTCCTTCCTGCCATTTCTTTTCGTTCTCAAAGTCACTTGCTGGATCATACATTTTACAATGCAGTTCTAATTTTGGTGTATGTGCCTCAGAGAGCTGAGCTCTGATATACTTTCCCCACTTACTGATTGTCTTTCTTACCTCCTCTTCTATCTAACCTAACCTGGCTCTCTTACCATTATTTGTGTCTCTATTCCTTTTTTGTCAATATAGACTTCTTCTGGAGTACACAAAATTTGCAGTCCCAATTTACATAATGCATCTCTTTCTAACAAGTTGACAGGAGTTTGATCTGATACAAGAATTGGCATAGAAATGTAAGCGCAGCGTAGTTCTAGCATGCAACATTGCCATTATCGTATGACTTTACACAAGTTGTCCACCTTCGGCAAAGGTACCTCAAACAACTCTTCCCTCGTCGGAGGGTTTTCATAATCAAATGGTGTGTATCTTTCAACAAAGATAATGCACAGCAACGCCGGCCTAACGTAGGGCCACATATCACGCTGCTCGTCTTAGGCAAAGATTCTGCATAACCAGGGGCCTTGACAGAGAGCCCAAAACCACACTCTAAAAAAAAAAAAAAAAACTGCTTTCCTATTGCAAAGGCTTCACACAACCATGCCAGAGATATTGCAAATTTCATGTCAAATTCAGATGCTCATATCTTTTATTTTTTCTTTCCTTCTCCAGAATGAATGCCTAACACAAGACCCGGTTTGTACCAAACTGGATCATCTCTTTTGGGGGTAGTATTCTACTTTCTCTCTTTTTGGGGGTCGGCTCCTCACCTCTGCCTCCTATCTCCGGCAGGATATGACGGTTCAGAGTACAACTCCCTCGGACCGCCTGACGGGGTCTACACCAAAGAGAGACGCCATTTATTTGACGAATGTAAAACAGAAAAGTACCTCAATGTATCTTAAACCTCACTCAAGCCTGCGTGTCTTCTCGATTTGTAGACTGACTGAAGCCATCATAGGAATTAGCTGCATTTTACCTTAGAAACCTACTGTCTTTGGATGTGCCAAAACTTTCTTCAGTTAAACAAAGACAAAACTGAAGTCATTGCGTTTGGAAACAAAGATGAAGTTCTCAAGGTGAATGCATACCTTGACGCTAGGGGTCAAACAACTAAAAATCAAGTCAGGAATCTTGGTGTGTCTCTAGAGTCAGACCTTAGTTTCAGTAGTCATGTCAAAGCAATAACTAAATCAGCATATTATCATCTGAAAAATATTGCAAGAATTAGATGCTTTGTTTCCAGTCAAGACCTAGAGAAACTTGTGCATGCTTTCATCACCAGCAGGGTGGATTATTGTAATGGACTCCTCACGGGCCTTCCCAAGAAGACCATAAGACAGTTGCAGCTCATACAGAACGCTGCTGCCAGAATTCTGAGCAAAACCAGAAAATATGAACATATCACACCAGTCCTCAGGTCTTTACACTGGCTCCCAGTTACATTTAGGATTGATTTTAAAGTATTATTACTGGTATATAAATCACTCGATGGGCTAGGACCTCAATATATTGCAGACATGCTCACTGAATATAAACCCAACAGATCACTCAGATCATTAGAATCACATCAGCTAGAAATACCAAGGGTTCACTCCAAGCAAGGAGAGTCTGCTTTTAGCTATTATGCCAGCCGCAGCTGGAACCAGGTTCCAGAAGAGATCAGATGTGCTCCTACAGTAGTCACATTCAAATCCAGACTCAAAACACATCTGTTTAGCTGTGCATTTACTGAATGAGCACTGTGCCACTGTGTGTCCGACTGTTTTTGTACTGTGTTTTATTAGATTTTTTTTTTTATTCTAAACTGTTTTAATTATTCTTATTTTATTATTCTTGTTTTTTTCTTTTTAATTTCTACTATGTAAAGCACTTTGAATTACCATTGTGTATGAAATAAATATATAAATAAACTTGCCTTGCCTTGCCTTGCCTTTGTAAATTTTCCAGACATGAGGAGATGAGAAGCATCATTTGAAACTACACATGTGTAGGTCGCTCCAGTGTATAATAACATAGGTGTGTCTTTACCCTCTATTTTTTACTTGCAGCCTAGGTTCTTGATCAGCTTCTGTTGTCAAAATTGGATGCTTACGCTCCCCTGTAGGATTCTCTGGGCACACCTAGTATCCTAAATTAGGACCCCACCACGGATTTACTGGACCTTTTGGTAGGGTTTTATTTGGTTGTTGCCAATTTGCTGGGCCTTACTGTTACACCTACTCCCCCCTTCACCACAAGGAGACTGTTGCCATGGATTGACTGGGCAGTGTCTGTTGTGTCCAGCTTGAACACATCCCCAGCATACTCCAGGTGGACCATAACTTGGTCTGCCCCTTCTTCTTTGTCCCCCTTGTTGTGGCTTTCTTTTCCAGCCCACTTGTCCTGGACTTCTTTCTGACCTTATTTCTCTGCAGTGCTCTGTCTTACCACGGCTGATGTGAGGAAAACTCTGCGTAGATTCAACCCACGGAAGGCTGCTGGATCAGACAACATTCCTGGCAGAGTGCTCAGAGGATGTGCAGACCAGCTGGCAAATGTTCTTATCGACATCTTCAACATCACACTGAGCAGCGCTGTTGTTCCAACATGCTTCAAGGCCAACACCATCGTCCCAATGCAGAAGAAGTCTTCTCAACAACTACCGTCCTGTCGCACTCACCATCAAAGATACCATCAAAGACATTTACACCAAACGCTGCATCTGCAAAGCAACCAGCATTGTGGATGACCCCACACACCCCTCACACAAACTCTTCACCGTCCGGCAGGATGTACCGAAGCATTCGGGCCCTCACGGCTAGACTGTGTAACAGCTTCTTCCCCCAAGTCATCAGACTCCTCAATACTCATATACTGGACTGACACACACACACACACACACACACACACACACCTGTACACCATCCAACTTTTGCACATGTCCAGAGTTGCACTTAATTCATTGTCAATTTATACCTGGCAGCTATCTCAATAACTGCTATGTCCATAGAACACTATTTCATAGTATGTTATGTTTACATTTGGCATTTTTAGAAAGTGTCATCTTTTTGCACTACATCGCCGACCAGTAACCATTTGTAATCAAATAATGTATCTCACTATGCCTATTGTCCTGTTCTTTTTAGCAATTATTGTATGGTCCCGTTTGCTCCTTCACTATCTTTATCTTCTCTTCTTTCTTCATACACTGTCTCCCATGTTAGACCTTCTTTGTACTGTTTTTGTGACTACTTCAATGCCTTCTTCACTTGCTTATAACAATCTAAATGTAACTCCCTGTGTCTTCCTTCAGGTTGTTCCCTTTCTGGAGTTTTTTCTTTGTTTATATGACCTTTATCTGTTTCTTCTTCCCCTTTTACATCTACCTCTCCAATTACTTCCATTTTTCCTCTAATCATTGGAAACTGAACACCTTGGAGTGCATAAGGAGGTGGTTTGGAAAGAACTAATGCTAACTTTTCGTCTGTCTTTTTTCTTCATCTCTTAGCATTTTCTTGCCTGTTTTATGTTTCTCAAGAAGTTTTCTACTTCCTTTTTAAACATTGTCAACACTTCCTGTTCTCCTCTTTTAATTAATTAAATTATTCTATATTTACTCTTTTTCACTTTATAGTTATTTATCAATGTTTCCATCTCCTCACAAACTGTCACAGTAAAGTTTCCTCTTTTGGCCATTTTGCATTAAAAATGTGGTTCTTTTTTCCCCATTTCTTTGAGATTTTATCAATCAATTTTCTGCTCAGTGTTTTTCTAGATTTTAGTATTTCCACTGGAGTGTTTGTCATAATTATACCAACTCGTATCTTTAATACAACCTTTATTTTAGATCCAATTACTTAGTTGACTTTAGTTTTCAAGTGATACACTGGACTATTGTTTGTCCAGATAAGTGATTGCCAAATGAAATGTAACCACTTTAAGGTTCTTTATGATTACAATGTTATTTCTTATCACTATGATATGAAGTAAGCACTCAAATGTATAACTTCCCTGTCAAACACACTTCTATGCTATAATCTAATTTGGGAGTTATGATCTGGCACCCGTCCAACAATAACAGCAGCTTCTCTTTCTTAGTTTGGTTAATCTTGTACTTCCTATCACGTTTCCTTCTTGGAAAATAAATACAGCCCAAGGTAATACAGCTAAGTGTAAATCAATATACTGACAGATAAGTGCTGTTTACTTCTCAGTTCTGGAATACCAATGTGTTCATTTTATCAATACTATTAGATTCTCTATACGTACAGACTGTATTACATTTAACCACGAAAGGTCAAAATCAGGATCGCCTCGATGAAAGATAATATCAACTATAACACAACCAAGATTTTCTACAATTTATTCCTAGGATCCTCTAAGTTTAATGGTAAATATTTTAGAGAACGATTTTCCATATGTTAATTTTCTATTGGAAGGTTGAATATAGGTCTTAATGGATCTTCTTTCCTATATAGCACATATATTAATGGCATTAGCCACACAGCAAGGATTGAAAAATTTGTGATCCAGATAGAGACACCCAATCAGAAAAATTTCCAAATAACTTGCAAGGCCAATATTTCTGAATGTTTTTATTTTTCTCTGTGTTTACAAAGGAAATGCCTTTCCAAATGTTCACAAGAGACAGGCTTTCATCCATTCAGCATATATAAGACAAACTTTCTTTATTAGAAAACTTCCATTCAGTGTCCATTTATGATTTGTGGCTCTTGAAACAGTCACTCTTTTGTTCCTTACTTTTAAGGACTTTTTAAATTCATTCACATCTGTCCCCTATGATAAGGCTCATTCTTTCACACTTTGTCCATAGATAAAGGCTCATTTTTTATACTCAATAATACACTTTCATACACAATCACACCACACATTTTCAAACACAGACATAAATACGCTCACAAACACAGAAATGTTCACACTTCTTACAAACACAAGGCCTTCATAAACACAGTGCTCTCAAATACAATAAACTTATAAAACACAACTATTCTATCTCTTAGGTGACCTAATAAGCAGCCCTTCTCACCTATTCACTTCCTCGACATGACAAAAGCAGTATTATTAGGATTTTTGCCTACACTTGCAAGACTTTTCTACATATTATATTATAATATTCAGTTATCCATCAAAGCCCTCTTAACAGTAAAACACACATTTTTGCATGCAAGTCAAACTTTTGGAATCAGAAACTTGTCTGTTATTTAATTTGGAGACGCCATTTTAAGAATAATCTCACCATTACAGGCAGACTTTGTGGCAAGCTAACAAAAAGTCTTATAATAAAAGCAAAAATGCTTACCTCAGAGTGGCCTCTCATTTGTATATAGGTCACCAACAGCTGTCCCGATGTGGCAGCCTTCACTCCGCTCCTGAACCAATCCAACTTCTGACACCAATGAATTATGTCATGGTAGATCAAAAAAGCAATTGAAGTGCAGTTGAGTCAAAGATTTCTGGAGATACAAAGTTCTGATTCCAAAACCTTTTATTCGTACTACCTGGCCAAGGGAAAATTTCCTGTCTTCATGCTTATATAGGATATACTTATGTATAGTTCCTTTGTATATGAATATGTTACATGTGATTTTCTCCTCAGCAGATTTCCATATGATATCAGATATATCAGATATTAAAATATATTTTAGGATGCATTTGTATACATTCTGTATCACTCCAAGTTTGTTATACAATCAGATAATAAAGAGCATGCTCTTTATAACAAAGAGACATTTGTCTTTTGCTCAAAAACAGGATGTACCATTTGAACTCATGATCACAATACCATAAACATAATGATTTTTCAATTTTCTTTCACACTAGCAAAATCATAACCATTTCAATTTATATTCCTAAAACACACTATAATCACTTCACATAGTTACATATTATATGATTAAATGATAATATACCATATCTTCCACTCATACCCCTAATTGATGCACACATGTTGGTAAGAGTTGCAGACATTTACTGTACTTCATAAAGATGGTCTCTCCCTGCAGCAACTTGAAGGCTGAAGGCATCAGAGCTAACAGGTACCTATTTTTAACAGTGACATTGTTCAGCTCCCGGTAGTTTTGTGTTCATGTTTTGTGTTCATGTCTTTTATTTTGAAAGTTTAGTTCCTGTTCATGTCATGTGGTTTACTGGACATGTGATGTCCTGTTTTCCCTCCATGTTCATATGTCTTGTTTTCATTGGTTTATTGTCTTAACTCATCAGTCTTGTCATTGGTTTATGCTTTAGTATCTAATTATCTTGTTATTAGTTCAGTCTCGTCATTGGTTGTTTATGTAACATTGGTTGGATGTTGAGTCAAGTCAAGTCAAGTCTTGTTTAGTTCATGTTTCTTTTCACAGTTTTTTCATTTAACTTTTATGAATAAACTGCACTTGGGTTCTTCACATCACCATCGTCTTCATCTGCCTGTCATTGACTGCCAGCATCATTACAAAACCATCCTTCTCCAAAAAGAATTGTTTACCATTCTTCTAATGTACTTCTTTAACACAAGGATTGTGTTTTAACAGGTATATTCTTAACACCAGGGGGCCATAGAGAGACCTGATTATGTAAAAAACAATCTCCTCCTTATACAATCACACGAATGATGTGAAATTGGCTCTGCTCACACATTTTGTATCATTGTTGACAAATATGGCATTAAGTGGTTTAAATTGTCCCTTTAAATTAAATGCTCTTGTGAGTGGAACTACTTTAACAGATTCAGCTTTGATACAACCTGAGCCTCCGTTGCTAGTTCAAAAATGTCACTTTAGAATTAGCAACAAATGATTCTCTGCTTGTCAGTATTGCAGTAACAAGGTAGTGTGTGTGTGTGTGAGAGGAATAGAAATGAATAGAGATTGCATATTGCATCACCCATAAAGGGCACACAGATTCACTTGTTTCGAAAAAGAGGACCAAAGACGTGGATACCAAAAAGACAAAATCTTTATTTACTACAATTATCAAGCAGTAACTTTAAAACATTTAAAAGATGGTATAACCTAGTCAGAAATATGCACACATGAACACACTGCAAAGAGACCGAGGCTTACCAGTGGCAGGTAGGCTAGCTGATGAGCACATGGCTCCTATCATGCAATTTTACCACCCAGTGCACGAATCTCACCATGCACATATTAGCACACATATGAGGTCAAACGTGAATATGCATCAAGCATCAATCAGTGACAGAAGTACCACCACCGCACACAGAGGCTAACTAGCTGCCTGCCCTGGGTCTCAGCTGCTGTAAAAAAAAACAAAAGTTAACCACAAATAACGAAAAACAAAAATAATAGTTTACAATGAAACAAAAACAGTACAAAAGAGTGGTCACAGTTATTAAACAAGGAAAATGGGGAGGTGAAACACCTGTTTATATACGGTGCATCCGTATTCACATATTGCGCAAAGTCTTTTTGTGTATGATGCTACAAGCTTGGCACACCTTTTTAGGCAGTTTCTCCCATTCTTCTTTGCAGGACCTCTCAAGCTCCATCAGGTTGGATGGGGAGCGTCGGTGCATAGCCATTTTCAGATCTCTCCAGAGATGTTCAATCAGGTTCAAGTCTGGGATCTGGCTGGGCCACTCAAGGACATTCACAGAGTTGTCCCATAGCCACTCCTTTATTATCTTGGCTGTGGTCGTTGTCCTGTTGGAAGATGAACCTTCACCCCAGTCTGAGGTCCAGAGCGCTCTGGAGCAGGTTTTCATTAAGGAAGTCTCTGTACATTGCTGCATTAATCTTTCCCTTGATCCTGACTAGTCTCACAGTTCCTGCCGCTGAAAAACATACCCACAGCATGATGCTGCCACCACCATGCTTCACTGAGCGGTGCCTGGTTTCCTCCAGACATGATGCTTGCCATTCAGGCCAAAGAGTTCAGAGAATTTTGTTTCTCATGGTCTGAGAATCCTTCAGGTGCCTTTTGGCAAACTCCAGGTGGGCTCTCATGTACCTTTTACTGATGAGTGGCTTCCGTCTGGCCACTCTACCATACAGGCCTGATTGGTGGAGTGCTGCAGAAATGATTGTTCTTCTGGAAGGTTCTCCTCTCGCCACAGAGAAATGTTGGAGCTCTGTCAGAGTGACCATCGGGTTCTTGGTCACCTCCCAGACTAAGGCCCTTCCCCCCGATAGCTCAGTTTGGCAGGGCAGCCAAATCTAGGAAGAGTCCTGGTGGTTCCAAACTTCTTCCATTTACAGATGATGGAGGCCACTGTGCTTATTGGGACTTTCAATTCTGCAGACATTTTTCTGAACCTCTTCCCCAGATCTGTGCCTCGATACAATCCTGTCTCGGACAATTCCAGACATTCCCTTGGACTTCATGGCTTGGTTTGTGCTCTAACTTGCACTGTTAACTGTGGGACCTAATATAGACAGGTGTGTGCCTTTCCAAATCATGTCCAATCAACTGAATTCACCACAGGTGGACTCCAATCAAATTATAGAAAAACCTCAAGGATGATCAGTGCAAACAGGATGCACCTGAGCTCAATTTTGAGTGTCATGGCAAAGGCTGTCAATACTTATATACAGTGAGGGAAAAAGTATTTGATCCCCTGCTGATATTGTACGTTTGCCCACTGACAAACAAATGATCAGTCTAGAATTTTAATGGTAGGTTAATTTGAACAGTGAGAGACCGAATAACAACAAAAAACCCAGAAAAACGCATGTCAAAAATGTTATAAATTGAATTGCATTTTAATGAGGGAAATAAGTATTCGACCCCTCTGCAAAACATGACTTAATACTTGGTGGCAAAACCCTTGTTGGCAATCACAGAGGTCAGACATTTCTTGTAGTTGGCCACCAGGTTTGCACACATCTCAGGAGGGATTTTGTCCCGCTCCTCTTTGCAGATCTTCTCTAAGTGATTAAGGTTTCAAGGCTGACGTATAGCAACTCGAACGTCCAGCTCCCTCCACAGATTTTCTATGGGATTAAGGTCTGGAGACTGGCTAGGCCACTCCAGGACCTTAATGTCCTTCTTCTTGAGACACTCCTTTGTTGCCTTGGCAGTGTGTTTTGGTTCATTGTCATGCTGGAATACCTATTCACGACCCATTTTCAATGCCCTGGCTTGGGTTCTCACCCAAGATTTGACGGTACATGGCCCATCTATCGTCCCTTTGATGCGGTGAAGTTGTCCTGTCCCCTTAGCAGAAAAAACCCCCTAAGCATAATGTTTCCACCTCCATGTTTGACGGTGGGGATGGTGTTCTTGGGGTCATAGGCAGCAATCCTCCTCCTCCAAACACAGCGAGTTGAGTTGACGCCAAAGAGCTCGATTTTAGTCTCATCTGACCACAATACTTTCAACCAGTTCTCCTCTGAATCATTCAAATGTTCATTGGCAAACTTCAGACGGGCCTGTACATGTACTTTCTTGAGCAGGGGGACCTTGCGGGCGCTGCAGGATTTCAGTCCTTCAACCAATTGTTTTCTTGGTGACTATGGTCCCAGCTGCCTTGAGATCATTGACAAGATCCTCCCGTATGGTTCTGGGCTGATTCCTCACCTTTCTCATGATCATTGCAACTCCACATGGTGAGATCTTGCATGGAGCCCCAGACCGAGGGAGATTGACAGTTCTTTTGCGTTTCTTCCATTTGCGAATAATCGCACCAACTGTTGGCACCTTCTCACCAAGCTGCTTAGCGATGGTCTTGTAGCCCATTCCAGCCTGGTGTTGATCTACAATCTTGTTCCTGACATTCTTGGACAGCTCATTGGTCTTGGCCATGGTGGAGAGTTTGGAATCTGACTGATTGTTTCTGTGAACAGGTGTCTTTTGTACAGGTAACAAACTGAGATTAGGAGCACGCCCTTTAAGAGTTTGATCCTAATCTCATCTTGTTATCTGTATAAAAGACACCTGGGAGCCAGAAATCTCTGATTGAGAGGGTGTACTTATTTCCTTCATTAAAATGCAATTCAATTTATAAAATTTTTGACATGCGTTTTTCTGGATTTTTTGTTGTTATTCAGTCTCTCACTGTTCAAATTAACCTACGATTAAAATTATTTCTTTTTCTGTGGGCAAACATACAAAATCAGCAGGGGATCAAATACTTTTTTTCGTTTTTTATTTTTAATGAATTTGCAAAGATTTCAAACAAAATTCTTTCACGTTGTCATTATGGGGTATTGTTTGTACAATTTTGAGGAAAATAATGAATTTAATCCATTTTGGAATAAGGTTGTAACATAAAATGTGGAAAAAGTGAAGCGCTGTGAATACTTTCCGGATGCAATGCAATTTAAATAAACTGTATCACTCTGAATTGAATTAGAAATGGCTCAGGAGACAGTTTAAAATGTCAACATTTATTTTCAGATATGTCAAATTGAATTTAACAAAGTACCAATCAACTAGATATTGAATGCTATAGTCTGGACAGTGAAAAACAATGTATGCAAAATTCAAGTGCTATAGAAATTACATAGTTTTAACTTTGTGTAAATAAGAGAATTAATCCTTGTGCCTTAGTTCGCTCACTTTTAGTTCCAACTCTGAGGAGATACAAGGACAAATGCAATGAATTGAAAAATGTTGAGTCAGGGTATTAGATTTTGTAATCATTTGAGCCATGAGTGTGTTAGATTTGTTTTTGGCTTGCTCAGCTAGTTGATTGACATCATTCTGAAGGCTGGCGCTCATCTCCGTCAACACCTCCCTTTTCTTTTTCAGTTCATCCAGCTCATCTTCCAAAGCTTTTCTCTTAAGTCAACACATGGCACCCTCTCTCTTCCTCCTCTCTTCATCAAGGTAGATCCTGTATCTGGTCCTGGCTGAGGCTACAGAAGCCAGAAGTTCACAGTGGTCACAGACTAGCCTCTGGGCCTCAACAGTTTCTTATTTTATGTTGCAAGTATCATCCCTGAGAGTATCATATCAAGTAACTTCCCTGTTCATACTAATGGAAAGATGATGCTCCAGGTCTAATAGGTGTACACATTCTTAAGAATAGAAATAAATGATTTGACCACAAAAATAAAAACTGTAAAGTGTTTGGTTATTGCGAATTTGCTCTTATAATTTAAATTAAATTATATCATTTTATCATATTATATCATTATATTAAATTAAAGCACCATCTAAAAGCAATAAGATTCACTGATTAATGACAAAGACATCTTTTATCTTGATTATATATTCTAGATTTGCAATAAAATCACAGAATAATATATGCAATAATCAATACAAAGAGCAATGTAATACTTGTATATAAAAACTGTATCTACATCCTTAATGCATCCAAATACAAATCCATAAACAAAAAGTACAACTATACTTACTTTGCAATGGTGCAGCAGATCCTCAGTTCAGATCCTCATGTCCCATGAACTATGATCAAGATAACGGGACTGGACACAACCAGACTCCCAAATTCGAACATGGATGAAGATGTTTATTGCATTGTTAATCGCAGAAAAAATATTAATACATTTAAATATAGCGTAAGTCCACATTTTAAAATGTAGCTGGTTTTGTCTTTTCCACAGGTGAAAGATTTGGCTATTTGCGAATCAGGAAACATTCCCTGGAACAACTAAGAAACACCTTCATTTGATGCATATGAGTGGTGCTGCACCTCTGCCTGCAGCGTCGTATTCATACCAAATGCTGCTCGAAGGTCAATAGATTTTCCTTCGGTAGTGGATCCGCTGGAAGCGGTGGTCACTACAGCAGCAGTTGTGGTGTTTGTGGTGGTAGTAGTAGTAGTTGCTGAAGAGGTTACTTTGTCGGTCACAGCACAGTACCTAGAGATAGTTAATTGCTGTCTGCCTTTTACAGCCGATTTGTGGCCATCGGACTGCATATGAGATTTAACGGCTCCATGTTGACAACCAACGGGCTGCAACCATGTCCTAAATTCTTTGTCTTCTAGCCACTTTTGCTGGAATTTGCACTTATCCATTTCTTTGAGACTTTACTAAATTTACATTCTCTGTTCTAACTCCTCCAGCTCCCAGCCCGCCAGGGTCCAAACATCCGGCGTTACTGCAATTTTGCACCGCCCGGAGGCAATTACCAAACTGGATCCGCGTGTTTACCACTGAAAATATTTTGGCGACAACAAATTGAAGTTATTAATTATGAAGTTTAAATTCAAAATAAATTGGTAATATTATTTTTTGAAAACTATCTAAATTTTGTATGCCTGTAGGAATAATATTTAATGCTTTTTAATGCCATTTAAGGCCTTAATTTTTGCAAAATCCATATAATGACTTTTAATGCTTTTCAATGCCCTGCGGAAACCCAGCTTCAGAAGGTGGTGTAAAATATTTGGGAATGTGACATTTAGGAGGGAACTTTAAATTGCCCTCATTCTCATACCATTATATGCAAGGATATTCGGTATGCTAAACATAGAATAGAATTTAGGGTCTTGAAATATGTGAGCTATGAGCTAAATTAAACTGTCCTTATTGTACCTTATTAGGTAATGAAATGTATAAAGGAATTAGTCGTGTTCGACAACCATTATAAATTAGATCAATAACAAATAACTCGATTATTTGTCTTAATAGATTCTCCACCATTGAAAACGTCTAGTTGTATCAGCTCACAATTTCTACTGTAAGGAATTAGCTTTAATAAGTGAATTATGATTAATTCACTTATTAGAGTGATATTATTCTCATGGCTTATTGAAAATAATATCACATGTATTTAGGTACATCTTTGAAGTGAAATCTTTTAGAAACAGGGATGAGATTATTTATCAAAATATACCAGTCACATTGTCTTTGAACACAGACAAACTTTATTACTATTCTAAACATAAATCTAATCTAACACATATATACATAAAACAGGTTGGTGAAAAGTGACAGAAATAAAATAATCAGTACAGTGAATGGAGTGTGTTGACAATATTTTAAGAACCATTTATCCTTCTTTAAGTCTACATCTATTTGCTATCGGATTACCCAAATTATTTAATACAACAGCACTTTGAGCACAATATTGGAAATATTACTGTACTTGCGTGTCTTTGTGGTGTTTCCTTGCATTCTTTGTGTTGCTTGGTTCTTGGCGCTTGGTCAAAAGTTAGTTCCGTCAATGTTTTAACCTCTGTATGATCGAAGTGTTATTGTCTGTATGAATTACGGGGTTAGTTTTGAAGCGAGGCCGTAGAGTGATGAGCTTTCTCAGGACGGCCATGCCTCACAGGGCATGGACCTGGCAGTCAGCGGAGTGACCAGACGAAGCACGTGCAGGCAGAAGAGAGGAGAGCCAAAGAAGAGACAAAAGAGGCAAGAGAGTGTGTTCTTCCTGTTTGGAAATATTTTAACTGAAAATGGCTGCATCCCCAAAGGTGTCCTGTGCCAATCAGAAGTGACTTTTCAGAGTCACATATTCAACTGCTGTCTTTTCCGACAGTTGATTTATGGTTCTTTATTTTTGAACAGGAGATGTTTATGATTCTGGAACAGTGCATATTTAATCATGAGCTTTTATATCTTGAGAATGGTACAAGAGACATGATATTCGTTGTCATCAGCTTTCTCTGCATAGACCAGCAAATGCTTACATACTAAACATGACATTTTTTTATGGACGTTATACAGGTAATAAAACATGAAAATCCCTGGTTACAAAATCATATTAGTTTTACACATCATTGTATTTTATCAAGTTAAGCCTTATAGTTACCATTCTTAGTAGAATTAGATGAATCATACAAAATTAAAGATTAAGGCCGTTTTCCTCTGCAAATTGCTTGCAACTTTAGATTTTAACCACAGATGTCACTAGAGAGACCGAAGTGCTGTAGTGCCCTATTAAAAATGTGCCTTTGAAATATCTAAGCAAAGATCAAGTGTCATTTATGTGTTGCAGAGGACAGATCCATGAGGGGTTCTAGTAAATAAGTTGCAGATTGTAAAACACGTTGAGTGACACAATGAGTGACAGTGAGATTAGTAAGTGCTGAAAAGTCAGCTGTTTCACCCCCTATGAACTATACAGTATAGTGCACTAATATTACCAAAGTAAGCTACATGTTAGATAAAAGTATTAGGTGACAAAGTTTCTGCGACAGCTCTAGGGCACTCTACGACGCTCTGTGTATACATAAGCATCCAAAATTGCTCACTTGTTTTGTTCACACCTTGCTAATATTGTCCACTCACTCACTGCCATCCACTTTATAGGAAACAGCTTTAGTTTTGGCCTCAAGTGCTAGGAAGTGTGATCGAGCTTGAAATCATAAGTCATACAAGTTAATGATACATTTCATAAATAAACAAAAGCAATGTAATTCATGGATTCCAACTTATTTATTACATTATTGTATCATAATAACAAGTTCACTTAAGTATTGGAACATGTTGGTACATACAAATAAATCAGTCATATACTGTATGCTTGCTGTTGAGTTGCTTAAATCCTAATACATAGTACATATAAATCTTCTGGCATACTTTTGACACTCGGTGCTGGAAAAAAACAGATCAGGGAATTGAACTCTTAACTGATGCTTTATAATCTGCTGAAAATTAGAAGTGTTCTGTTCTCATAACTCCTGAAATGATTGTGCCATCATACATATGGTCAAAACCTTGTGCAGATCGGAAAGTTCTTGAGTAGAATTCAACAAATATCATGTCACTCACAAAATACATAGAAATAAATAGATATAAAAGCCCTGAGGAAAAAAAGAAAGTTTTACAAATTGTCTTTTTGTAGTGTTTTTGCTTGTAACTTCTGATTTTTTTTATAAGAATTTAATTAGAGCAAGTACCATGCAACCATGTTTTTTGCCTTGCCTCGATTGACTACGGTAAGCCTATAATAATTATTTCTATTTAAAAAAATGTGTGCTTTCAAATTAGTTTCAAGGAAAGTAGGACAATGGAAAAACTTTTATGCTGGTAACAATGCTAATCTCTAACCTAGTAACAACCTTGGTCTATTGGCCTGCAAGCTAAATTCTAATAGTTTCCACCGTTTTTATCTGATATGACTAGTGTTATGTCTAACTTTTGTAACGCTATTTATTTTAAAACAACTGTTGTCAATAAGTTAAAAACAACAGCGGAAGATATGCTACTTACCTGCTTATAAAACATATTTTCGGGTATCTGTCTTTCTCTTCCTTTTGTTATTTATTTATATATTTTTTGAGGTGAGGGGGTGAGTTTTGTTGTCGTTAGTGACATTCGCTCTGATGAGATGACCACCTGTAACCATGGTTACTCCTCAAACCATAAGATTAGCTGAAGCCCAACTCACGTAATTTCCAAAACAATGTTCCTCCACAAGTAACCTTCAACCACTAGAGGGCCAAAATTTACATAGATTTACATAGCTTTAAACATAAACAGAATATAAAAAATAGCATAGGCTCCCAAATTAAAACAATGCTCACAAGTCCAAATGCAATGTGATTTGATGCTTTTTTTCTGAATTTCAACTCATTTACATAGCGAATAAAGATGAACTTAGCTCACTGTGACAACAACACTGGACAGTGCTTTTTTCTATGTTTCAGTAGACAGCTGGATTGGGTGAAACTCTTCCCACATGAAGTGCATTGGAATGGCTTCTCTCCAGTATGCACTCTCTCATGTTTTTTCAGGTGTGCTGATGTTATGAAGCTCTTCCCACATGAAGTGCATTGGAATGGCCTCTCTCCAGTATGCACTCTCTCATGTGATTTCAAGGCTCCTGAATGACTGAATCTTTTTTCACAATATGAACACTTGTGAGGTTTTTCTCCAGTATGGACTCTTTGGTGACGTTCCAAGTTAGAAGCTCTGTAAAAGGCCTTCCCACACTCAGAGCACACATGATCTCGCACACCGGTGTGTTTTTTCTGGTGCTGTTTTAAATTGTGCAGCTGGGAAAAACTCTTTCCACAAACTGAACACAAGTAAGGCTTCTTAATTGGATGAATTGTCCGGTGTGTTCTTAAGAGTGATGCTGAAGAAAATGTTTTGCAGCACTGATCACAGCTATATGACTTTTCTCCAGTATGAAAGGACAGATGATTTTTGAGACTACATGGCCATCTGAAACTCTTTCCACATTCATGACATTTGAAAGGCTTCTCTCCAGTGTGAATTCTTATGTGGACTTTAAGGTTTCCTTTATGTGTGAAACTCTTTCCACAATGAGGGCAGGTAAGAGCTTTTTTTGTTTTTGTTCTTCGAGTTCTTTTTTGTGAGCGTTTCTTTTTAGTCTGAGAGCAACTAAAATACTTTTCTTCAGTTTTCAATTTATCATGTTTCTGATACTGTTGTTTCTCCTCTTCATTCAGTTCCTCACTTTCCTTGTTCAATTTCATCAGCTCTAAAAATAACACATGGTCATATGTCAATACAAGAAATTAAGTGAATTGCAAGCAAATAGCACAAACAGAGATCAAGTATTCATGTCTATGTGATCTTTGTCACACCAAAAGTTTAACTCTTTTCATTCTCATGTTCAGTGAATTATCCTGGACTAGGCAACAGTTCGGCCTGCACATCTGATTGAAAATAAATTGTACCCTAATGTTAAGACTTCACAGATCACCATGGCTTCTTTATTGATTGAGTGCCACCAGTAGAAATGTGCACTTAAATGTGTCAACTTACATAAAACCTTCCTGAAATAGGAGTATACTTAGTTACTGAATTTGTGCTTTTAGATAAAATATAATGATTAGAATTATGACTATTTGTAGCTAAGCCACTGCTGTCACCTAGATCGCTTTCATCCAAAACACTAATTGTAAATGAAATTAATACAAATCATAGATTGGATTTGCTTTTTTTGACTAAAACCTGGTTTAAACCAGATGATATTAGTTTAAATCAGTCTACTCACCCAGGTTATTGTTATAAACATGAGCCTCGTCTGAAGTGTTGAGGAGGAGGTGTTGCTACAATTTACAATTTGGAGTCAGACAAAATGTAACAGGACTGACTCATTGCCATAATCATATGCTAGATTTAATTCTATCATATGGAGTTGATGTTGATAATATAGAAATTCTGCAGCAGAGCGATGACATCTCGGATCATTACCTCGTCTCTTGTATGCTGCAATCAGCTAATGTTACTCAATCTACACCACGCTATTGTTCAGGTAGAACTATTCTTTTGACCACTAAAGATAGCTTCTCTAATAATCAGATCTATCTCATACACTCAATAAACCCCAAAGCCCAGAAGAACTTCATGAAATAACAAAAAATATAAATGCAGTCTTCTCTAGCACTCTTGATATTGTCGCCCCACTTCGATTAAAGAAAATTAAAGAAATAAGCCCTGCACCATGGTACAATGATCACACTCATGCTCTCAAGAGAGCAGCTCGGAAAATGGAGCACATATGGAAGATTACAAAATCAGAAGTATTTCGTGGTGCAAGGAAGGATATTATGTGTAGCTACAGACAGGCATTAAAAGCAAGGTCAGCATATTTTAGCAAACTCATAGAAAATAACCACAACAATCCTAGATGTTTATTCAGTACTGTGGCTAAATTGGTTAGAAATAAAGCCTCAACAGAACCAGATATTACCTCGCAGCACAAGAGCAATGACTTCATGAATTTCTTTACAGATACAATTGAAATAATTGGAATTATGCAATCAACTGACATGGCACCTCAGAAAACAATGTCTCAATTTTCCTCACATGCAACTTCAATCCTACGTTGTCATAGGTCATGAAGAGCTAACAAAACGTATCGAAACATCAAAAGCCACAACATGTTTGTTAGATCCAATACCAACTAAGCTCTTAAAAGAGGCATTTCCTGTAATTTCAGAACCTCTTCTTAATATTATTAACTCCTTGCTGTGCATACACTGTAAAAAATGTCAGTAATTTTAACAGTAAAATGCTGTAAAAATGCTACAGAAATAAAATGTTAATTGATTAACAAATATTAACTATAAAATATTTTCATATATTTTAAAAGACAATATAGTAGTTTTTACAATAAAATGGTGTAAAAATTCAATTATTTAAATGTAAAAAGTATGATTTTCCTGTATAATTAATGATAAAAAAACAAGAGCGTACATGTACTTTTTACAGTTAATTATTGTTAAAATTACAGTAAAAAAAAAAAAAAAAAAAAAAAAAAAAAACTGTAATCAGGCATTCCCACAATTCCCTGCTTGACCCAGTACATTTCATTATATTTTATGAGAATAGTAAGGTTTCATCATACTGTGTTATATTTGATGTAATTTAGTTAATGTTTACTGCATTTATATTTAAATCTCACATGTGTTACCATGATGGTGTTTAGTGTTTGTGTGAGTGATACTGAGCACTGTCTCTATAAATTAAATGGTCATTGCTTCTGGAAGTGCCACTACTGATGAACTTCATGTCATCATGTGCACTTCTGTAGTTACTATGTGATTAACAAATACCTGAGTAAAGAGCAGATTTTTACAGTTTCAGAAGGCATATTTATAATTTTTTTTACTGTAAATTTAAATGATTTTTAAAAAATACAAATAATTACAGTGCATGCATATAAATTACAACCATTTTAAACTGTAAAATGTACAGGTTGTTCTGTAAAGTGGTTTACATTTTAACTGTATTATTTACATAATTATTCTGGCAACCACAGCTGCCAGATTGTTTTTGTAAAAACAACAGGATTTTTTTTTACAGTGTAGGACATGTCCCAAGAAACTTTAAAATGGCAGTTATCAAACCACTTATTAAGAAGCCACAACTTGATTCTGAAGAACTGGCTAATTATAGCCAGATTTCAAATCTCCCGTTTATGTCGAAAATACTTTAAAAGTTAGTATCCTCCCAAATGTGTTTATTTCTACAGAGAAATAGTATATACAAAGAATTTCAATCAGGATTTAGGCCTCATCACAGTACAGAGACTGCACTTATCAGAGTTACAAATGACTTACTCTTATCATCTGATCGCGGCTGCATTTCACTTCTAGTGCTTTTAGATCTTAGTGCTGCATTCGACATGATGGATCACGACATTCTCTTGAAAAGGCTAGAGAATTATATTGGCATTTGTGGAGTTGAATTAGCATGGTTTAGGTCATATTTAGCAGACCGCTACCACTTTGTCTATGTAAATGAGGAATTGTCAAACCAAACAAAAGTAAAATATGGAGCAGGGATCAGTTTTAGGGCCTCTGCTTATCTCTTTGTATATGCTTCCCCTGGGAGATATTATCAGGAATCGTGGAATAAGTTTCCACTGCTATGCCGACGATACACAACTTTATATTTCTTCAAAACCTGATGAGCTTTCACAATTCTACAAATTAGCAGAGTGTATCAATGAAATAGAAATTTCCTTCTACTCAATTCTGACAACACATCTCGGGTTACATGTGTAACCCTTGTTCCCTGAAAAAAGCGGAACGAGATGCTGCGCTTGCTAAAAGCCCTATGGGAACGATCTTGCATTGTGAGCAGCTGTGAATGTGTGTGTAACACGTCAATGAACATTGACCAGAAATGTAATTATGGATAGAGGCGTCACCGGCGTGTTCCTCAGATACTTTTTTCTGAGGAGCAGTCCTGGGACATCCCAGTGCGGCAGAGAAGCGCAGCATCTCGTTCCGCTTTTTTCAGGGAACAAGCCGAGGCGCGCTTCAGGCTTACGAGGATCAGCTGGATCTGGGGAGAGAGTGAGCGAAAGGGATGAACCCGTCTCTCACTCCTCAGCCAGATCCATACAAAAGCCCCACAAATGAAGTGTGGGCGCTGACTCCCGGAAGCAAGCAAAGCGAGCGCGAAGCACCTTCCCCGCCCCAACGCAAGAGCAGCATGCTCTTCCCCAAACACACAAAACAAAAACTGGTGTGTGTTCGTTTCAGCCATAGAGCATAAACATGGGAACACACACTGCATGTTTTGTTCATCAATCATTCTTCCTTTTTTTTTTTTCTTCAGAGGAAATAGAAAGGAGAAAATGTTCACTGCGCACTGCCTAACAGAGGAAAGAAAGTTTGACAGGCTTGTGAGACACACAGCACAGTATGCTCGGAAGAAAAGAGACCTGACAAACACGCGGGTGACGCCTCTATTTATAGCCCGGCCACAGGTGCATCCAATGATCTCACCAACCGATGCTATACATTTCCGGTCAATGTTCATTGACGTGTTACACATATTCACGGCTGCTCACAATGATCGTTCCCATAGCGCTTTTAGCAAGCGCAGCATCATAGTGAAGCTTTTTGTAAAGGGAACAGAGGTACTAATTATTGGACCAAAAACTCTCAAAATAAGCCACAACAATATAATTTGACTCTTGATGGATGTACTGTTACATCATCTTCAACAGTGAAGAACTTAGGTGTTATATTTGATACCAATCTGTCCTTTGAAAATCTAATTTTTCAAAATCAATTACCAATGTTTGTAGAACAGCATTCTTCCACGTAAGAAATATTGCTAAATTATGGCACATGCTCTCTGTTGCTGATGCCGAAAAACGAATTCATGCGTTCATGACCTCAAGACTAGATTATTGTAATGCATTACTGGGAGGATGTCCTGCAGCTTCAATAAATAAATTTAAATTGGTTCAAAATGCAGCAGCTAGAGTGCTGACTAGAACAAAGAAATATGATCATATCAGCCCAATTTTATTGTTGCTACATTGGCTACCTGTTAACATTTACATTTATGCATTTGGCAGATGCTTTTATCCAAAGCGACTTACAGAGCACTTATTACAGGGAGAATCCCCCCGGAGCAACCTGGAGTTAAGTGCCTTGCTCAAAGTTAAGTGCCTTGCTGGGGTTCGAACCAGCGACCTTCTGATTAGCAGCCCTGTGCTCTAGCCACTACGCCACCACCACTATCATGCTATATACCAACATGTTCACTACAATTCTGGCCTGCTAAAATGGTTAGTCAATGTTATAGACAACGTCGGCAATAAAAAATGTTTATTGTTGAATAGTCATTTGATCTTATTAAACCTAACATGAGATCACATTAAACTGTAATGATGATGTACGAGAGCAGCACTGCAGCTCACGCCTGACTGAGGAAGAATTACACAGATCACAGTCCAGATGCATTCTAACTTTTCCAAACAGCTTCAGCTTATGTAGATCGCAAAGTACAAGGGAATTAACCAAAAATACCAAATAAGTAAATTGGTTAATGTGATCTCATGTTACATTTAATAAGATCAAACGACTATTCAACAATGAACATTTTTATCAACAATTTTTTATTGCCGACGTTGTCGATAACGTTGACTAATGCAGTTATATTAACGCGTAATAGCTTTATTAAAATTCAAATAATACGGAAGCAGGTCATGCAATTAACTACAAACTCCGAAACTGGCATTTCTCTGTGAGGTTAGCGCCTCTTCTATGAGTTGTATGAATGTCCCGATCTAAGGGGGAGATAGTGAAACTGCACCCGGCTGATGAATACTCTGTCGCAGGGATGCTCATCCCTCCATTTCGCACTTGCTGCTGCTAGATTATAACACGATGGCTCGTGTCTTATTGAATCATAATATACGACACTGTACTTTTCTTATCGTGAAGAAAATTGGTGATAAGCAGCTTTATTAATAAGAGAGAGTCTGTTTTATTGTGAGTTAAAGATGGATTGAAGTGAACAGAAAGGTGAGAGAGGGTAGTCTTCGACTGCAGCAAAATAAGTTTGATTCATTTTGGCTTGTTTTCCCAATATACAGGTGCTGGTCATATAATTAGAATATCATCAAAAAGTGTTTTATTTCAGTAATTCCATTTAAAAAGTGAAACTTGTATAGTGTATACATTCATTCCACACAGACTCATATATTTCAAGTGTTCATTCCTTTTAATTTTGATGATTATAACTGACAACTAATGAAAACCCCAAAATCAGTATCTCCGAAAATTAGAATATTACTTAAGACCAATACAAAAAAAGGATTTTTAGAAATGTTGGCCAACTGAAAAGTATGAACATGAAAAGTATGAGCATGTACAGCACTCAATACTTAGTTGGGGCTCCTTTTGCCTGAATTACTGCAGGAATGCGGCGTGGCATGGAGTCGATCAGTCTGTGGCACTGCTCAGGTGTTATGAGAGCCCAGGTTGCTCTGATAGTGGCCTTCAGCTCTTCTGCATTGTTGGGTCTGGCGTATCACATCTTCCTCTTCACAATAGCCCAAAGATTTTCTATAGGGTTAAGGACTGGCCAATTAAGAACAGGGATACCATGGTCCTTAAACCAGGTACTGGTAGCTTTGGCACTGTGTGCAGGTGCCAAGTCCTGTTGGAAAATGAAATCTGCATCTCCATAAAATTGGTCAGCAGCAGGAAGCATGAAGTGCTCTAAAACTTCCTGGTAGACGGCTGCGTTGACCTTGGACCTCAGAAAACACAGTGGACCAACACCAGCAGATGACATAGCACCCCAAACCACCACTGACTGTGGAAACTTTACACTGGACTTCAAGCAACGTGGATTCTGTGCCTCTCCTCTCTTCCTCCAGACTCTGGGACCTTTTACTTTTTTAATTTACTTTCATCAGAGAACATAACTTTGGACCACTCAGCAGCAGTCCAGTCCTTTTTGTCTTTAGCCCAGGCGAGACGCTTCTGACGCTATGTCTTGTTCAAGAGTGGCTTGACACAAGGAATGCGACAGCTGAATCTGTGCGTGGTGGTTCTTGAAGCACTGACTCCAGCTGCAGTCCACTCTTTGTGAATCTCCCCCACATTTTTGAATGGGTTTTGTTTCACAATCCTCAACAGGGTGCGGTTATCCCTATTGCTTGTACACTTTTTTCTAGGGCTGTAATCAACCAAAGAAACTCTTGGTCGACTGAAGTCCTGAAATTTGACTAAAAATCGACTAAAAATGTCATTAGGAAAAAAAACGTTACATTAATTAGCTGCGCACTTTGCGCAGTACTTGGTAGCCTTGTTGTCCGCCTAAATTAATTATAAATAAACATAAAAAAACTAGTAGGCTATGTTCAGTATATTAAATAATTTTTTACCTAATTATTTTGCACTGAAATGAGTCTGACACACGAGTCTGTCGGCTCTGACAGCGTTGCATCACATGCACCTGCGCAATATCATAGCCTATGATTTCCTAAAATAGTACTATGTTGTCAACTAGTGATATCATCACAAGAACTGTTGAGGAATATGCAACATAATTTAGACAAGTCTTTTTGTCATATGTTATAATAAGAAGTTATAACTGTCACTGACATTTCAGCCGCTCTGTGCATGTCCTCGCACAACATGCTGAACATGAGCTCAGCTTCGCGGCTGAGACACACACGAATAGACTATTAACTTAAAGCTTTTACTCTTAATAAACACAAAAGGCACGTCCACTTTAATAAAAAAAGAATTATTAAACAAACCAGATCAAGCGCAGAAACGAAATAAAGTGCATAACTGAAAAATAAAGCATCTTAGGCTCAAAACTAACACAAACAGTGGGCAAATAAAAAAAAATAAAAGTGCCCAAATCCAATAAATAATACTAGAAATAAATTTGATCTAAAAAAATAAAGTTTGCACAATAATAAAAGGGAACCATAAAAGTAAAGTAGGCTACCTACAACATGTTATTCAGCCAAATTTTAAACGAAACTAAATAAAGTGATTTTATTTTTCCGTTTGGATGATAATGGAGGCTTAAAATCCAGCGTGGTCTGGGTGTGTCCGGGGGATGCTACCGTCATTGCGGAGGGGTGCGCCTAAAACGATTATTACACTAAAACATTGAAATATGCCAATTCTGATATGTTCATATAGTTTACTCAAAACAGACAGGGCAACCTAACGCAGACAAGTTAGCTTACCGCTTTTAGATGATATGTCATGTTTGTCATCGAGCTGTGGAAGGCAAACTGTTGCTTGCAAACTTTGCATTCAACCTTTTTCCCGTTATCAATTTTAACAAAATGCTGCCACACTGTCGATGTCTTTGTTGTTGACATGTTAGAAGAGGACTGACTATTAAATTCTCTCACAATTAAATAAATAATATTCAGCATCAAACCTTCTATAGCCTATCTATCACTCTTCTCCAGTGGGTTGGGCTAATCCAAAAAAAGTGAAAACAAGGGGGGTATCCTGAAAACACCCCCATTAGCAATTAGTGCTTTCCACCTGATGAAATGACCGTGGCAAAACTGATGAAATGACCGTGGCAAAACTGATGAAATGAACGCGGCAAAAAATCGACCAATCAGAATTTTGGTCTAACCAGAACGTATCGACCAATTAATCGACTAATCGACTGGGACGTTACAGCCCTACTTTTTAATACCACATCTTGTTCTTCCCTTCACCTCTCTATTAATGTGCTTGGACACAGAGCTCTGTGATCAGCCAGCCTCTTTAGCAATGACCTTTTGTGTCTTGCACTCCTTGTGTAAGATGTCAATGGTCGTCTTTTGGACAGCTGTCAAGTCAGCAGTCTTCCCCATGATTGTGTAGCCTACAGAACTAGACTGAGAGACCATTTAAAGGCCTTTGCAGGTGTTTTGAGTTAATTAGCTGATTACAGTGTGGCACCAGGTGTCTTCAATATTGAACCTTTTCACAATATTCTAATTTTCTGAGACACTGATTTTGGGGTTTTCATTAGTTGTCAGTTATAATCATCAAAATTAAAAGGAATGAACACTTGAAATATATCAGTCTGTGTGGAATGAATGTATACATTATACAAGTTTCACTTTTTGAATGGAATTACTGAAATAAACTTTTTGATGTTGATATATATATCTACAACTCCTTTAAATCAAATGTACATTTACTTTAAGAACTACACTGCAGAAGAAAAAATTGTTATCTGAGAATGTTGAATATAATATTAAAAATACAAACATTTTAAAATATCAAAAAATCCTTTAAAAAAAAATATGCATTTACCTGAGAAGCAGCATATAAGATATTTATACTTGCTTTTAGAGAATAGATCTTGAATATACGCATATTTTGTCTTTACTGCACTCGCAGAAGTGTAACCAAGTGAAAAAATACACTTGTTTACAAAATATATTTAAGACACATTCTCTTAAAGCAAGTCAAAATATCTTATATGTTGCTTCTCAGGCAAATATATCTTGTTTTAAGGATTTTAAGACAATTTTAAATGGAAAACAAGACAAAAACACTTGATAACAAAAAAAAAATGTTCACAAGCTGAATAATCAGTTAAGAGCTAATGATTAATTGTTGCAATAATTGCTGAATAGTCAGAAAATCGTTAGATTAATCGATTATCAAAATAATCGTTAGTGCAGCAGCCCTAACTGTTAACAATACCTAGAATATCAAAATCCACAAAAGGAGGTAGATCCTTTTCTTATTTGGCTCTTAAATTATGGTATAGTCTTCCTAACAGTTTTCTCAGGCACACTCTCTCAGTTTAAGTCTAGACTAAAGACTCATCTATTCAGCCAGGCATACAGCTAATTTGTCCATGAACTCTTAGTTAAGCTGCATTACTTAGGTCTGCCGGAACTGATAACACTTCTCATTTTCTATAATCCTGTTTTAAAATTAATGGTATCTAAGCTAATATTATTCTATTTGTTTCCCTGTCTGAACCTTGGGATACATATCCTGAGGTTACCAGAGCCTGCCAGATCCAGAGCAGGTCCTGCCTGATGTCCGACTCCCACTACTACTTGTTGCTGAGTGAGCACAACTAACTACAGCCTAAGCCAGCCAAATATCATTCCAGTCTACTATGATGGACTTCTCTGACAATGAATCTATGCCAAATCAAAATGTAAGACATGGGATACTTAATTGACCAGCACCTGAACCTTGGATTTAAGATGGGCCTCACCAAAATGAGCTGCCATAAACTGCCAGTCAAACTGTGATGCATGTCACTGATCTCTGCCTGCATCACCTTGGTCAAAGGATGGACTACACTTTTAAAATGGAAACCGTAGATAATAAATTAATTACCAACTAAAGCCTTCATCAGCCAAATAACAAAGGACAGTGGATATGAGAACTTCACGAGTTAATCCAGGATGGACTTAAAAGTCATAAGTAATTAATCTTAAAGTTCATACAAAATCTTTTTGTTTAAACATTGCCCCTTAAAACTTGTTTAGTTTACTAATTTAAACCATGACTTACACTGACTAATATAACACTAGCCTAACTAATATTGGCATTTGGTGATGCACCAAAATGAAATTTCTGGGCCAAAACCGAAAAGTCAGGATGCACTTGGTCGAAAACCAAAAATATTTTTTAATATCTATTTTAAAATAGTTTTTTTAAAATATAATTGTATTAATATTATACTTTTTTAATTAATTTCATGAATTTAATTCATCTGAATTGAAAAACTATAAATCAATAAAATTAGCACACTTTTATTGAAAGTTACACCAAAATTGGACAGAAAATATATTATAACCATATTAAATATATTATTCTTTATTCAGTTCTTTAACAATCAAATTTTACAGATTTTGTATTTTTTGTTTTACCAATTATCCAATAAATGTAACGTTATAGAAAACTCTAATGAAATGCAAAACAGCAGTCAAGTAATTAACTTAGCAGCTCAAGGCTAGCATCTTGCAAATTCAAAAAGTTTAAATATGAAACAATTATTTTAATGATAACAACAAGCAGAACACAGAATGGCAGAGGATGTCTCTTCTGTTTATGTAAACGTATTTATACTTTAATATAAAATTATTGTGCAAAACAGCAGTAATTTAACTAAAACCAACCTCAACTGTAAACGACAGATGTAGCCTCAAGTGAAGAACAAAATTTTGCAGGGATAAACTAATTTTAATGTAATTGCTAAACACAGCAAATTGGACTGCTTTCTATTTGAGTAAAGTGTCAGTAAAGTGTCTTCAAGAACAAAAGTTGCTCAGCTTTCTGACAACTCAAGAACATGAGATGCTGCACTGAATAGTCTCTCTCTCTGTGCTGGTGCTTGGGCAGATAAATAACCTGCGTGCAGTCTGATATCATTTTTACTAAAAATACTATTCCCAAAATCTGGAAATCTGCCTTTAAATATGTATTTTTAGGCCTCTTTCAAAACAGTGTTTTAGAAAAAAAATGTATAATTGAACAACTGTACCAGATTTTGGAAAGAAATTGTCACTTTGCTATCTAAGCAGTGCAAACATATTTTGTCCAAATCATGCACTCCTCTAATATAGAAACAATTCTCAAATGACAGAGTATTTGTGATTAAAACACATGATTACAATTCTGAGCAAAATAATCGTGATTATCATTTAAACCATTATCGTGCAGCCCTAATTACAGGCCTATCAATATGGTGCTTTGCTTCATTGAGCTCAGTGTATTTTGGCAACGCTAATGTGAGTGATGTAGTGATTCCCACCAGATATCCAAAGAATATTTCTGAAGTAAAACCGCTTTGTAAAGAGGAATATTACAAAATCCCCAATAGTTCACATTCCACCCTGCATTGTGAATGTTTACACAGCATGTTCAATAAAGATATGAACACAAATGATTGTTTGTGTTATTTAAGCACAGTCTATTGAGATGTCTATTGATGTCAAATTTTATTTCCTGGGATTCACATATTTATGCGATTATATATTCATGCCATCTTCAATGAAAAAATAAAAACATTTAATAATAAACACTGACTCTGCTTCATTGTATTAGTCATTTAAAAGTCTATAGATAACATGAGGTACCATCAACCACCAACTCGGGTGAACAGACTGAAACTTTGATACTTTAATGTTCATCAACAGACAATAATGATGAATGAACACAAACCTCTTTGTTCCTCAGTATCTTCATCTTTCATGGCATATGAACTGCATGGTTCTGGATAACTCATGTCCTCACTCTCTTCTTTAATAAACATCATTTTACAATGATTTATCACGCAGATCTCAGTTGTAACACCTGGAGTTTTCCAACATGCGGCGGTCTATTGTCCGTTACTCGAAAAATGGAGAAACAAACAAAACTACAATGTCAGCTATTTTCACAGGATTATGTGTATAAACAGAGTAGATCGTTTACCGTTTTTCACGTCTCCTCAAACGCGTGCTAAACATCATATACTACGGAAACCTTTGTGGGTTTATTTATGGATTTTATTCGCGTAAAAGTTCATGTTTATAGTAAATTTGCAAATCTCCAAGAACGCCACCATGTTTCCGTGACGCCATACTTCTTCTTCTTCTTCTTCAATTTTTAAATGGCGGTTGACAACTATTTGCTGCATTACCGCCACCGCTGGACTGGAGTATATAACAGGACTTACATATTTTCTATAAAATTAAATTCTTTTTAAAAGCCCTGTATTCTTTAAAAACAAAAACAAAAAATGAAAAATCTTCCCAGCATTTCTTTGTAAAATATTCCTAAATTCAAAGATAGCTTCATTGGCTACTACTTGAGCAATAAACCTCTGCCTATCTTGATAATATTTTTGACAATGAATCAATACATGCTCTACTGTTTCAGGGCTACACCTGATACAATACCCACAGTTACCATCAACATGCTTTTTCATTAGAAATAAGGTACTATTAAGTCTGGTATGCCCAATTCTCAGCCTGGACAATACCACTTCCTCATGTCTAGTTCTAATCGAATCTGCATACTTTTTAACTTTAGGCTGTATACTAAAAAAATGTCTCCCAAAGGATTCATTATCCCAAAAGAATTGCCATTTTTCATGAGTTCTTGTTTTAATAATGCTCTTAACCTCTGCTTTGCTGTATTTTATGTCAACATCAATGTTGTCTTTCCCTGCTGCTTTCTTGGCAAGTATATCAGCCAGCTCATTCCCCTCCACCCCTATGTGTGCTGGAACCCATAAGAAGGAAAATTTTAAACCCGCCTTTTGTAATCCACTCGCTAACTGTAAAATATCCAGAAGAATGTCTTTCCTGGACCCTGAGTGGGAATTCTGGATACTTAGAAGAGCAGAACTAGAGTCAGATGCTATAACTACTTTTCTATTACCCCCATTACTTTCTACCCATAACAGGGCAAACCATATAGCTACAAGCTCTGCCGTATATACAGCCAAATCATCATTTAGCCTTTTACCTACAACCAACCCCAATTCAGGCACCACATACGCCACTCCCACCCTTTTATCAGTTCTTTTCGAAGCATCTGTAAATATGATTATGTCCTGCCTGTATTGTTCTGCTATATATCTACTAACTCTCCATTTGTCCACTTCCTTATCCTGCTTTTCTTCAAGTAGCCCTAGATCCAAGGGGGATCTGTAGAGTATGGTACTATAGTACAGATATTAAGTTCACTTAACCCCCATATTCTCAACTTTTTGTTTGATAGACCACCCAAAGCTTTTAACTCCCTCATTTAGTCGCTCTTGACAATTCCTTAAGACTGACTGTGCAATGTGGTCATCATTATGTCCCTTAAGATTAGCCCAGTACACTAAGGCAAGTTGATCTCTTCTCAAGTACAAGGGCATCTCCCCCACCTCCACTTGGATAGCTGCCACTGGTGAGGTTTTGACAGCTCCACTACATATTCTCAAGGCTTGGTGATGCCATACAACAGCATCTCGGAGGGGACATTCTGAACTCTTTGTGTTAGAAAACGCTTAATGTAACTTAAAGGTATAGTTCACCCCAAAATTTTAATTATCATCTCATCATTTACTCATTCTTACGCCATCCCAGAAATTTATGACTTTCTTTCTTCTGGAGGACACTAAAGATTTTTAGAAAAATATTTCAGCTCTGTTGGTTCAATGAGCTGAAACAGAATCTGTGTTTGTGTATTACAGAAGAAAGTCATTCACATGTGAGATGATATGAGGTTGAGTAAATGATGAGACAATTTTTGTTTTTGCGTGAACTATCCCATTAATTTCTGTATGTATCAAACTGGTTTGAGATTTGTCCACTTCAAACACATTCAGACCCCATTTCCACCTGGTATTACAATGCATCTCAAAGGTGGTCAGGTGAGGCACATCACTGTTTACACCTGATCACTTAAATGTGTCTCCTTTTTGATCACTTGTGTTCGGATTTGGAAGGGAGGCTCTCTGTTTCACGACGACATTCATCAATCACTTTGCCAGTGTTACTGCATGATATTTAAGAGCAATTGTGTCAGAAAAGTTTAAGAACGCGTCAAAAATGGTGTGCTGTTTCTTCCAGATTTAATCTAAGAACAAACAATATACGCAACATCAAGCAGAATTATCCGTTTTTTTTTTTTTGCGAATTATCTGTATTAAAGTAGCTTCAAGCTTCTTTTCTGTGTTGATATCAGACACACTTTAAAAGATCAGTGAAGCTCTCATGATTGTGTACGTATTTGCTTTTTAAAATTTGCCGATCGGATGGTTATTTCTTTTAAAGCTGCTCGCAATTGGCAAAGTTTAAACTCTTGTTTTAGCTCTGCAGTAGATTGACAGTTGAGGGATGGCACTTCACTGCATACAGGACAGATTAGCATTTACACCTCAAATGTATTGCGGTCGTATGCATTTTGTTGACCACATTTGTGTGTGGTTTTTGTGATCTGATCAATAAATGTTTTAGACCCTCTTAGGCTCTCTGACATTTGGCACATAGTGCCACAACAATACAACAATAGTTTCAACTTTGCCGGTTACATGCATATTTATAGGTAAATAACCACCAGATCAGAATTAAAAAAAAGCAAATGCATGCATGTCTACATAAAAATGCCTGATGTGTTGTGGCACCCCCCATGGATCAAATAGACAGTGTGCCAAATGCCTTACTACCATACTACTTTTACGATTTCTGTTATATCCATGTTTGGCAAAAACAGTGAGAGTAGTATGGATAGAATGCCATTGTGAAAACGGCCATAGATTATCGAAGTGATGATCGATGCGTGAATTAATCAGTCTTTTGAGTCGATTCTTCTCAATTAATTTGTCTAACGTGCAGGCTGAATCATTTGAAGCTATCTGTCACAGATTAAAACAGTAGATGGGATGCTTTAGAAGACAGAGAACAAAAACAATGCTGAATGAAGTGAATATTTACTTACAATTCATTGAAACAAAACCTGCATCTGCATTCAATCATTGGCCAGTGATGAAGATCATGTTCAAGTGCGAGTGTAGTCTGAGAACAATTGTCTGTTGCAGGTAAAGATAATTTCTAAACAAAAGTGTATCAAAACACTTACATTACATTAAAAGTACCAAAACCAAACCAATACTGTGTTTTTGGACATGTTCTTTGGAGTAGCCTTCCATATAAATACCATGATATAGGCCTACTGTATATAATTAAAAAAAACAAGGTTTTACCATATTATACCATCACTGCACTGTACCAACAATGCCACAGCAGGCATTTTAGAAAGGTCATTTTGATAAACTTTAATCTATGCTGTGTAATGTGAAAAGGTGACAGTATGTTTTAGTCCATTCATTAATGCTACACAAAATACAGTATATAGGATACTGATGAAAATGTTCAAATGATGCTCCTAAAATGAACAGAAATTATTTTTTTGCAAAATGAATAACATTTTAATAAAAAATAAATAATTTTAAACACCCATAGTACAATAAATTGTGTACTTGATGGGCCCCAGACTCCCCAGTAATGATGAAAGCCTATGCATGTGCCTGCTGTGATTTATACCATACAAAGTGCATAGATCATAGATAGGGCAGTGTGCCTTTATTTAACATCTTAGACCACTTGACTTTACATTAAGGTTATTCATAGTGATACCCTACTTATGATGCCTACTTAAGCCATAACATGCACTTGCATATTTCTTCCCAACATTATTTGAATTAATGTTTTGCTAGTTTGGGTTTATACACATTAGGATGTATTGTGTTAATTTGTAAGTTTGTGTAAAAGTAATACACATCTCTAATAATTTTAGAGAGGAGGAGTACACAAAGTACTGGATGGTCTTGCCTAGGGTGCCAAATGGGGTAGGACTATGGTGTATTTCTTTGTGTTTCTCTGTGTACTTCTCTAAAAACAGATATATGGTGTATTTCTGTGTTTCTTTTAATTAGGCTAGTTGTATATCTCTCGACAAGTCATGGTGTCTGCTCTAGCAAACTGAAAGTATAATGAATATCTTTAGAGCTTGTACTCCTTTTCATTTGATCTAATAATATTGTGTGTGTGAGCAAAAGAAGCCCCCTCATTAAGAGGGTACACAGATGTTTAAATCAAGGGCTAGGGATGTGTGAGGAGGACATGGCTGTTATTTCTTGTACACAGATGTTTAAATCAAGGGCTAGGGATGTGTGCTGAGGACACGGCTGTTTTTCTCTTACACACATATTTCTAAGTTAAAAGCATTCTTTCCTTGAACAGTGACTTTGTCAAAAATTGAGGAGTTACCAGCTGAATGTGAAAGATATACGTTTTTAAAAATAGATGAGTGAGGGATTTTCCACCAATATTTAATTAGCAAGCAACATAAAACATATTGGTGGCAGGAGAAAGAATTGAGGGAAATAATCCCATTGGCTAGAGATAAGGAGCAGAATGACAACAAAAAGGTATATAACTGGGAACTTAGGATAATGAAGTCAGAACGAGCAGCTGACCGGTCTCATGTAGTTTGTTGGTGTTCAATAAACTATAACTTTGGCATCTGGAACTTGGGACTCCGAGAGTTTTCTTACAACTTAGAGAGAGAAACATCGTGAATATTCCACTGTAGCGTGGCCACATAAGGGGATATTGTTTATATAAGGTTTGTGACGTTAAACTAATTATGTTTGTCATTATTACCTATTAAGTTATATTGCTTTCCCCTGTTATCTGTCTATCCCTCAGCTGTTATGTGTTGATCCCTATCTCTGTTCACGCGAGATCTTCGCGTGTTTTCATGTACGTGTTTTCCTGCCACGTAAACAGGAAGTATCAATTGACGTTCTATTTAAAGAACCGCTATGCCGGTTGTGGGGGCTCATTTGCGAGTACGCTCCAATTTACATACTCATTCATTCCTTGGAATTATACTGGTGACTGACCTGGAAGCGCTGAGCGCCGTTCCTCCTGGAAGTTATTCGTTTGGCTCGCAGCCAGGATTACTTTTTATCAGAGGACACTGGTCTATTCATTACTTCATCATTTGATCGTGCTCTTCAAAACACCCGGTGAGGTTGATCCGAACACTATAAATAACTCTGCACTCTGGACTTCACCTTTACTTGTATATACACCCTGTTTTGAACCTATTGTAAATATTATTTGTTTGTTAATACACTTGAGTTAGTTAATTTATCAGTGTTGATATATTTATTTATTTTTCTACTCATTTACCTATCATTAGGAACAGTACGGACGTTCCCGAATTAGTGTAAACTCCACTTAAATATTTTGGGGAGTGTTACACCACGACATATTCTTTGGCGCCCAACGTGGGGCTGGCATTGAGGTCAAGGGGCCAGAGGTTACTGACAGGACGCTGAATGGGTCGCACAAAAAATCACTGGCGCCATAAATTGAGGTAAGCGTTTTGCTTAAGGTGTTTTTGTGTGATCTGTGATAGCAAGTCCCAGTAAGTAGCTTCCCTAAGACTTTTGCCGGTCCGAACATAGAATAATTTGGACTAATTGGCTAAGATAGAGGTGAGTTCCAGATTTCAAAAATTGGGGAGGGGGGTAGTTATTTAGAGAAGAGAGAAAAAGCCTGTAGAAGTGTGTCGGGAGTGCGACAGTCGGAAGAGCGACGGCGCATGTAAATTCCCGTGTTAGGTGCATTTAATCAAGTGTTTGCCCAGAAGTGAGGCATGTGAAGACCTGTACAGGCAAAAATCCTAACGCGGGTGGAGTGAAAATTCGCGTTGTAATTCCTCCAGGTGGTAGATTAGATTATTTTTTGCAGTGTTTTGACGGAACCCGGACTGAGCAGAAAACGGGGAATTGTTGAACTCTGTGTGTGTTTGAGATAATGAATAATGTGCATGATTAACTATGTTGTTAGTGCCTGTGTACTTACAAATACTAATTGAGCTGGTTTTGTGTGTTTATTTGAATGCATGATTCTAGTGTTGATGAGGTATTGTGTGCAGAGGCGGAGTGGAGCGGAGAATCAGATACAATAAAGAAATGCCCAAGAGTGAAATGGGACAAATAAACTGCAACAAATTTACTGAGTAAAAAGACTGTTGTAAAATTAGAGACAAATGGTATCTGATTCTCTGATATTTCCTTGTCTTGCTCTTACTCACTGGAGGCTGACCGGACAGCCCCATGTGAGGGAGAGAAAGAGAGAGGAAACTCAGAAAATAAAAAGTTGAATAAATGGAAAAAGATAAAGAAAAGGCAAAATGTTTTCCATTGCAGTGAACAAGACTAGAGAAAAATGCAGAGACAGGAGAGTTTTATCCGTTTGTTGTCTGGAAAGAAATTGCAGCAGGTAACATCTCTCTCATACAGTACTAGAGACTGAGTGCTGTGAAGAGCTGTAGGGGAGGGCTGCTGAGCAGAGACAGAGCTGTAAAGGGAGGGCTGTGAGCATGCACAGAAACAGAGAAGACTTTTTTTTTCTTGTCTCAGTTTTCCTCATGAAACAGAAATCCTAATTTGGTGGCAGGCTGAGAGGAGAAAATAAGTAGAATTAAAAAGATTAATAATAACAAGGAATTAGTGATCATTTCTGGAGTTATGAACAAATTAACTACAAAAAAGAAAGGAAAAAAAAAAAAGTTTAAGGTGATTTTTAATAGAGAGTAAAGGAGAATTAGCACCAATGAAGAAATTGTCTTGAACAGAGACCCAAAATGGATGAGACAGCTGTGGGTAGAAGTATATGGGTTTTAATATAAAACCGAAGTAGTAACAGATATAGTAATCAACCACTGTAAATAATGAGTGGTTTTTATGGAAATAAAGGAGAGGGATAAAAAGAGGAGAGCAAAAGGAGGGGCAGAAGTAATAGGTTTGTTTTAGTATAATCAGAATTCTAGAATTTGGGATCCAGATAGAGAGATTGATCCTCTGCTGTGTAATTAATGAGGATTATGTGTGCAATTTACAGCAAAGAAAAACTATTTAGGCTATTTTCAAACTTCCATCAATACGAGAGGCAGAAGAGATCTGATGATTAAAAACAAAAAGGGCAATTAATGAATATTCTGGTTGTAGAATTAAAACCAATGATAAAAAAAGTGTGTCTGTATGTGTATGTATGATGATGTATGTATGTATATGTGTATGTATGTGTGCATGTATGAATATATATATGTATGTATAAGGATAAATATAATACAGTATAAACAAACAAATACATGTAAAACAAAAATGTGCATGAAATCAAAAAGTTAACTCTTAGCTGACTGGACAATGTTTATTCTTGGGCTGTTCTTTTCATGCCATGAAGGAAGCCTGATGTGAGATTAATTAAACTGAGAGGGAGCAGCTGTTGAATTGACATGTGCCAGATCATAACTCCTTTTATATCTAAGTGACGAGTAAGAATATTTAGATTATATACAAAATTAAATCACTTTAAATTGATTGAATTCTATTTGGGAAATCACGTTATCTGGAGAAACAATAAAGCTTTGAGTCAAGTGTATTGCATTAAACTAAAGTCAAATAAGTAATTGGAGTTTAAACAGAGATTGTGTATAAGATAAGTGTTGTTATATTCAAGCAAATGGCAAAAGAGGGCCAATGATATGATGATAAAATAACTAATAAGAAAATTATATTTTGTATCTTATGAAATCATGTGTCTGTTATATGTTCTGTCCGGTCCAGTTTATGAGAAAAAATTATTTTAACATTATTAAATTATACACTAGAAAGTTGTTTTAGATTTTTCTATGATTTTAAAAGTGTCTGGAGAACAATATAAATGTGAGTGCAGCGCTGTCGGTGTAGACTTGATCAACCAACAAAAGATAGGCAGAGATTTTTTATTTTTGTTAGGAACTGTCTGATGAAGGCATTGAGGATGATTTTGAGGGGAAACAAGCCTCTCTTGATGTCTTCAGACAGACAGAAAGGGGCCCCGACTTTAGAAAAAGATAGATAGCAGATAGATAGATATTTCATTTTTCTTTTATTTTTCTCTTATTTGTTTTTTGTTTTTGTTTTGTTTGGTATATACAGAATAGGTCTTGGTTGATCATGAGTACACTGAGAAGCTGCATTTGAGACTAAAATTAAAGAAAAATAAATGTAAGAATGATTTGGATCATTTAAAAATTGGTCTATGGGGCAGGTGAAGCCCATGGAGAAAGGTTAAAATTAAATTGAACAGCACAACGTCCTCAAATATGAATGTTAATAACTTCATATTTATGTGTTTCTTTTGTCATCATTATGTGTATATTGTTTCACTAACTCATTCTGGAACGAGTTTCTCACCATTGCAGATGGCTGGGCAAGATGATTTTATAGAAGTTACTAATACTGCAGGAGGAAATCCGGAGACAAAGACTGAAAATGATGTGGACTATTATCTGATTGATCCTCCTGCACTCATTCCTGCTGGTAATCATTACTGATCTGCCATTTATGATGTGGATTAAAATTTCTCTGGGAAAATTGATTTCAGTCTTATACGATCACTTTATGATTTTCCAGAATGCCATCAATGGGGTTCAAACCCGTGTCTAAATTTTTCTGAGGGTCTAAATTTAAATCCAGCAGCTAACCAATGGTTTATTGATTTGAAGAGTAAATATTACAAACGTATGGCAAAGTTATAGAGTTACCTATCGGATTGGTTACTCCCCCAAATTTTCCAGAGAATACCCTCATAATTAAAAAAAAAAAAAAAAGAGGTTAGTGGGTTCTAAAAAAGAGTTGCTTGAGTGTCTATTTGCCATAGGTAATACATGAAAGTATAATTTTAGAGGTATAATAATGATAACTGTTAAATGATGCTGAAACATTTGGATAAAAAAAAAAAAAGTAAGAGTAATGAGAAATTAAAAGGGCGTAGTGTAGAATGTATTTTACAGAGCAATTATTTCAAAACACAAGACAAGAGATATGTTTGAATTTCAATTGTGCCTCTTTATGACTTTATTCTGTTTAGACTTTTACTTTTCTGTTAGTTTAAAGACTTGATTTATATTATTTTATTAGACAGAATGGAAGTTCCTTAACCTGAGAAAGTGTAAGAAATGGAGAAAGCAGTAATAGTGAGTTATTACTTAATAGTAAAAAGGGGATTATAATAAATCAATAATAAGATATGTGTTGTAAATGTAAAGCTTTGCTTGAACAGAAGGCTAAGTAAGAAGAAATAGCTGTAATGAGATTAGAAACAGTGAGAGGGAGTGGAATGCCCCCCCCCCCCCCCCCCCCCCCCCCCTCACTCCTCACTCTTGGTCTAAAATTGATAAGCGTCCGCTGGGAACAGAAACACAAGAGCAGATTTTGAAGAAATATCTCTTAAGTTGTTTTATTTTATTTTGATTTGATTTTTACATGTAAAATGATGTGCTTTAACAATAATGTTAGATAGAGTGATATGAAGATTGGACTAAAGATAGGAGATTTAGTTGAAAATTCATTTGAAAGAATAAATGTAGGTTAAAAAAAACTGTCTAGAGACTATTATTGAATTAAGGTGATGTTTTTAAATTAAGCTTCCTAGAAGCTTGACAGGGCTTTGTTCTGATGTTATTCCCAACCATGATACATGGTCTTTTGTGACATTTGCTAAAGTAGCAGAAATACAACCTGAATGGAAATTAGTGATCTATAAATGAGTTCAATTTTAGCATATTTTATTTTTAATTTGGACAATTTTAATAGATTGATGAATTTTTAATAATGCTTTTTGAATTTAACTATGTTTTGAATTGTCTCCATATTTAAGGATTTGTAGATGGTTCCATTGGCTGTGTCGGTTCTCTGGTGATACTCCCTGAAAAAGAAAATATCTGTTTACTGATACAAAATTATTAAGGATTGAGGACTGAACAGTATCAAGACCAGTGTCAAGGGGTAAGAACATCCCGTGGCAAGGGCGTCACTGCCCTGGAAACCTGACCAAGAAGGTTTGAAAGGGGTTTAAGGAAGTGGATGAATGCTCTTAGATCAGAAGCATCAAAAGGGAGGTCTAGAAGAGACCTGCCCGAAAATGGAAAGTTCCACTGAACCCGACTGCATTTTAATAACAAAGTATTCTGTCACTGTGTTATCAGGGGATCATACCCTGTGTAGAGGATTATTTATAGAATGGTTTTGGGGGTAAAGTTTTGAGAACCGTTGCAGACAAAGGAGTGCCTGACTTTTTATAAAAGTATTAAACAAACATGGGAATGTTTGTATGATAATTAATTTAGACTGGAAGATGATTTATTACTTACGCTTTAATTGAACTCATGTACATTTTAAAAGTAATGAAGTATGGAAAAAGAAACATGTTGGTGACTAAAGTTAAGATTGCTTGTTTTGTTTGGATATAACAATATAAATGGAATTGTTTAAGAAATAGGGTGCAGGGTTGACTAAAATTGGTATAATGATTGAAACAGCAATTCTTGTGAGGGGAATAATATTGTATTGTGTGTTAACATTGATAAAATTAATCTTTATCAAAGCAATAACTAAGTACATGACATTGATCAATATGAATGGTCTAATGCAACAGAAAGACCAAACTGGGAGGAAATTGATTCCTCCAATGAAGATATGTATGAGGAGATGAATGATATGTTATATATTTGATTTTTTATTGTCTTTTATTGATTTGATACTCTGAATTACTCTGATGCAGTCTGAAACTATGGAAAACAGCGTAGCTTGCAGTTTGTAAGGACGTTCAGAGTTAAGGGAAAATGTATTAATGTGATACAGAGAGTGAGATAACTTTGGAAACGGGAGGGAATGGAATGTATGTGATAAGGGAATGAATAGGGAGTTTTAAGACAAGGAACACCCGTGGTAGATTTCCTCCTCTGAGGAGAATTATAGCCTTCTGGTAAACGACCCTGTAAATTTTGTGTAGAGATACTAAAGGGATGATGTAATGTTCTTAATTGGAGCAAAGTCAGGCTCTGCCTGGCACCTGACTGGAGGAGGCAGAGGACCCGTGTGTTATTTATTGCTAAAAGCGGGATGAAACAAATGTATGTGGTTGTGCACACATTTACTATTTTACAAGAATGTGTGTAGCCAATGACTGTAATAAGGGAAATCATTTAATATTCTAATCAAACGAATGCAGAAAGTAATGATTGTTAGTTAAAATAAAACATTTAACCATATGAGTTGATTACAGTCTGCTTTATGCATATAAAATGAAATAGTAATGCTGTTGCCATCATTGAAGCAAGTTGGGACAGGATGACCCGTTGAAGGAGAGAAGGTGGAAAACAATTGTGGCCTACAATACTAATGAATTAGAAAGACATATTAATTTGGATGATGTTATTACTAACAAACTAGGGATAAGTGTTGCCCCCAATAAAAGGCCACTAAGCAGAAAGCAAGTGAAGACAGTACTGAAGTATTTAAGAAAAGTTAAGAAACATTCATCAGAAAAAGTCCTCAACCCAGAGAAAGCCCAGGGTAAGTCACGGGTCGGATACTTTTAGTGGTCCTCGTCTGACCAGCCTGGTGAAGATTAGCATAATAAGTTAAGAACACGCTGGGGTTAAAGAGGTACTGAATTAATAAGAATAATAAATATATAGGGATAACAAAATGGCACCGACACCAATAGATCAAATATGCATAGAGTTTCCAATGTATAGAGACGTGATAAAAGAAATGTCTAAAAAATGGGAGAGAAGAACAAAAGGGTTGAACACAAAATGGCTAGCAGAGGGCACATTTGATGTAGGGGTATGCAGGGAGATGGAAGCACTAATAAAAAATCATAAACCAAAAGAAAAGAGCCAGGTGAGGATAATGAAACGAGATAGGGAACTAATGATATTACAAATGTTCAAAACCAAAGGGATAAAAATATTAAAACAGGAAAGGGAAGGGAAGGGAAAAAGATGGATGAAGAAAAAGTGGAAAGGCCTCCTCCCTATGCGCCACTAATGGAGAATGAAGAAAAGATGCAGATGCCCCTGGTAGGATTTAAAGGAGAACTCCAGGTGGAAGGAGAAATAGAAATAAATGAAATACCACAGTCAGAATCACAAGAAGACCTAATGAAGTCACCCCAGACACGTGTATATCCAGGGCTGTTGGGACTAAACAAAGACAGTGATGGAGAAAAATCAGATGACAGCACACCAAGTGAAACTAAACTACAAGATGAACTGGGTGGACAATGCAGTGACATAAAGGAAGGAATGCTGACAAAAAAAGAAATTAGTGAACAAGTAAAAGACGCCTGACATCAGGCATTGCAGGAAGGACTGTCAGAATATAAAAAAGGCAGGAAATGGAGTGGAAAGAACAAGCAAGGGCCAGTGGCATCAAAGAAGATCTTGATCATAAGACTGGTGAGACTGAAGAGTTGATACACTTCAATGATGATGATGATGAACTGACACAACTGGCAGAAGACAACGGTGCGGCAGTGTTGGAACTGAGCAATGAAAAACAACAAAGAACACAAAGGGAGCTACAAGAACTCAGAAGCAGGACACAAAGACTGTCTGAAAGCATGAAAAGTGTAAAAAATGGAACAAGATTAAGAAAGCATGTTCTTCCAGATCTAAGCGCAATGGGCAGCAAGTTCAAAGGAGCGCTAAAACAGGCGTCAGGCAAGTTTTATTTTGAAAAAGTATCCGAAGACTCTGAAGGGGAAAGGAAAAGGAGAAGATCTGAAAGACTAATCAACAAGAATAAGGCACCTAGTGACTACAGTGGAGAATCATCAGATGACGGCGAAGAAAAAGAGACGCCGCAAAGAAAGCAACTGTTTAAACGATTCGATAAAACAGTGAAAAAACAATGCCCCATAATAGTGAAAGGAGAATACAACTGTTATGTACCCTGGGCCAACAGAGACCTTGAAGGACTATTAGCAGCACTCCCAAATATACGAAGGAGCAGGAAAATGGATCAGAGACGTTGAAGAACGAACAACAGGAAATAATTTAGCCCTAGGAGATATCAAAGCACTTCTTGCCAGATGTGTTGGAGGGAACAAAATGGTGGAAATATTGGAAATAGCAAAAATAGAAAATGCAGCAGTAAGCTCAGAATATGACGAAGTGCCATTCAACGAATGCCGAAATGAGGTATGGGGCGCCCTGAGAGAAGAATTTCCCACCAGTTTAGATCCAAAGTCCATAAAAGGAGAACCACTGGGAGAAACAGAAAACCCAAAAGCCTACATTGATCGGGAAATAAAAAGATGGAAACTGGAAATGGAAAAAGACCCAGAGCAAGATCCCTGGTTGACATCCATGTTCTGAATCTCCATAGTGGAAGCCATGCCTGGACCAGTAAGAGACAAACTAGAAGATGTGGTTGGATTAACTACCAAACCCTCAAAAGAATTCTGTGCTTATGTGGTTCATGCAGTGGAACAACACAGAAAAAATGAAGAAAAAATAAAGCAACAGGAAAAAGACATACGCAAGAAATTGGAGCAACTACAACTAGAAGAACTAACAGGAAAGAAGAAAAAACTTCAAGCAGCATTGAAAGAAAAAGAAACATCCACCACTGTATTGGCACCAGTCAACACTGCACCACAAGTTGTGAATGGTGCACAAGCCCAAGTGACTCCAGGTGTGCCAGCTACACCCATGGCCTCATATGCACCACCTGTGCCCATGTATCAACCAGCACCAGTTGTCTAGACAGCATCAACGCTTACTGCACCCAAAGTTCCAAATTTGATGCCAATCCAGGGTCAGATAATGCAACAACCTATGCCAGCCATGATGTATAACTTCCCAAGTCAAATGAACAGAGGATGGAACCGACAATTTCAAGGGGGAAGAGGACAAGGAAGACAGAACTATGACAACAGGCATTTAAATGTATGCTGGGGGTGCAACCAAGTGGGACACATGAAGAGAGAGTGTCCAGTAAATCCTTGGATACAGACAAACCAGGCAAATGCTGAAAACTGGCAGCAAGGCCCACAACAGCAGCAGCAGCAGGCTCAAGGTCCACTCAATCCGTGGCGTGGACCACCACAGGGCTACTAGGGATGCCCAGAGAATCCTACGGGGAGGGGTCAGCTTCCAATGATATCAACTGATGCTGATCAAGAACCTATACTGCAGGTTAAAATAGAGGGCAAAGTAACACCGGTTATATTAGACACTGGATCCACATTCACGTGTATAAGTCCAAATTATGCCTCTCACCTCCCCCAGTCTGGAAAATATGTGAAGACCGTAGGATTCTTGGGACAAACGCAGTTGATTCCAATGATGGCTCCAGTAAATATAGAAGTAAAAGGCAAAGCAGTAAAAATTCCAATCTTAATATCAGAAAACACACCAGTGAACTTGTTGGGAAGAGATGCTATATGCAAAATGAATTTACAAATATGGTGTACTCCAGAAGGAATCTATATCGATGACAGAGGGGTGAAACAAATGACAGTGACTCAACAACCAGAACCTCAGTATCCACAAGCAAATGTGTACTGGTTGGGAGATCTAGGACAAGAGGTGAAAGAAACAATAGATAAATGGGGAAAATACATTAGGGCACAGTTAGGTGAACCAAATGTGCCGGGAGCAGAACATCATTGCACACTAATGTATGATGAAACAAGAAACACAGATTTAGAGACAGTATGGTTGAACAAAGCAAAGCAGCATAAAATCTCATTGACATCAAAAAATACCGTTGTAGGACAGGAAGGAGCTGCACTTAAGGTAGAAAACAATGACTTTATAGACACATGGTTTCGGATACCAGAGTCTGTTCCACATGTAACAATCTATGTGAGCAAGGGCAGGGAGCAAACAGACTTAGGACAAATGACTAATGTTCCCCCTGCTGCTAATTATTTCACTGTGATTGACTTGTGTTCTGCCTTTTTTAGTATTCCTCTAGCAGAAGAAAGCAGACAACTCTTTGCATTCACCTATCAAGGAACAAAGGAGAAATCCTAGACAGGACGAGAATGCACCTTTTTCAATAGTTCCTGGAGACCTTGTGTACCTGAGAGTGTTTCGGAGAAAGTGGAATGAGCCCAGGAGGGAAGGACCTTATGAAGTAGTGCAGGCAACCCCAACAGCAGTAAAGGTAAGAGGCAGTAACACGTGGTATCATTTAAATCACTGTACCAGAGTACGCCGAAGAAATCTGCCACACGCTCAAGAACCTGAGGCAGCCGAAGAAGAACAGCAAGAACAAGCCCAAGAACCTGGGGACGCAGCAGATCCACAGGTACCGGCTAGAGCATCTGAAGAAAGTGAAGCGGAAGTAGAAGAAGGACAATCGCAGGTAGGGGAAGAGCACGCTGAGGCAGAAAGAGAGATTGAGGTAAGTGCCGCAGCGGAGCAGGAAAGCACAGAAAGTGAGACGGAAGTACATGTGTCGCAGAGGAACAGGAACCAGAAAGTGCGGAAGGAGAGGCAGAAAGTGTTCATTTTACTGAACCAGACACAGAATCACTTGAAGAAAATGAAACAGGCCAACAAACGCAGCCATTGGACGAGGTGTTGCGGGAGGCAGAAGAAAGACTGGACACTCAAGAAGGTATTGGTGTGGATGATGCTGTTACTAACGTATTTGGAACAGATATTGCCTCCCACACAGGGCCTACCGGAGAAACAAGCAAGGAAAGACCAGACTTCTCAGATGCAGGACCATCCATGCGACCATGGTATAATGAATATCCTACAATCAACACCTCAGACCTTGCATTCTATTTCCCAGACTGAGCAGGGACTAGATAGCATAAAACAAGAAAGTAGACAGAAACGTGCACCTGGATCCTGGCCCAAAAGTCCACATTATGAAACCAAGCAATATAATAAGCCTACAAAGATACCTGACAAGATAATTAACCAAAACATGCCGGCACAGATCGACTTAGATAATAATATGGAACCCACAGAGTCAGTAGGAACAGAGGACTTGTTAGAACATGCACAATAAAATGACTGGTACAAATGGGCTAGATATACCGCTAAGCAAGCAGGCATGACAAATTGTATAATGTGCTCGCCCTCTCCGCTAAAGGAATAGATAGTAGTTCCAAATCAATATGACTATAAGCATTGTGCTGCACATTATGCCAAAAATTGTGGTGACTCAGACAGAATTGTGTTTTGTCCAGCAGAATGTTTGGCATTGTTGAGTAATCTAGGCTATGAAAAATTTTATACAAAGATAAGATGGGGAGATGAATGTAAGAGATTCGATGTGCGTGTGGATAATAAGAAAAAAGAAAGCCCATCGTTATATAAAATAAATAGACAACTGAGTTACGAATGCTTTAACAAAACAAAAGGGACAACAAATGTAGGACAATTTAAGGGAAATTGCGCAGTAATATGGCATTTAGATACAGAAATGTACTTTACTAATGATGTGATCAGGTTTAGTGGACTCCAATATGCAACAGCGACATTGGGACAAAATTTTACTGCGCATATAATTCCGGAATGTTTGGGTGTAGCTATTGGCAAATGCATTACAGGATGTGAAAATCACACTATAGTATCGCCTGCGATACTGCTACATATAGAACAAACGGAGACTATAGCAGACTATTTTTGGTTATGTGGGGGAGTTCAATTGAAAACCGCACTACCTAAAGGTTGGAAAGGATTGTGTGCTAGAGTAAGGCTACTACAAGAAGTAACTATGGTAAAATGGGACCCCTATGACTTCCTAGATTCAATTGGCCAACCAAGAGGAATACCTCATGAGTTTAAAGCCAAAGATGAGATCAAATCAGGCTTTGAGTCGATACTCCCATGGGTTACAATTAACAAAAATGTAGAATGGATAAATTATATTTTCTATAATCAGCAGAGATTTATCAATTATACTGATGAGGCATTAAAGGCGTTAGGAGATCAATTAGCAGCCACTAGTAAAATGGCATGGCAAAATCGTCAAGCACTAAATTGGTTATTAGCAGATAAAGGGGGAGTATGTGTTATGTTTGGATTAGATTGCTGCACCTACATACCAAATAATACATCTCCAGAAGGAACCTTTACACAGGCAATGAAGAAACTGCATAACTTGCGCACAGAAGTTAAAGTTAATGCAGGACGAGATCAGTCGTTTGGGAGATGGTTTGATGATCTTTTTGGATCATGGAAGATGGGGCTCATGAAGATAGGGATAATGATACTTGTAGGAGTGACTTTATTTGGCTTATTGTTCTGTTGTGTTATTCCCATTCTAAGATCTATAATGACTCAAACAGTAGCTAAGCAAATGGTTAGTTTCAATGACACCATTGGGAACAAGTATGGAAACCAGACAATATAGCTTAGGGCAGGGATTGGATGAACTTGACGAATTTTGAAAGCCATTGAAAACAATCCTGAAGACCATTAAAAAATTAAAAAAAATAAAGGGAGAAACAAAAGCGATATTTAAGCTTACAAGAAGAGCCTGAGTACTTAACATCTTTTCTCATGTGATTGTTAAAGAGGGACATTTCTTGGTAATTGTATTTTCTTTTGCATTATGAATATGTTTTCTGTTTTTGACATCTTTTTGTTATTTTATTAAAGTTATCCTTTGATTTAATAATATAGAGGAAGGGATCTGTAAAACACCTTGAAAGATTTAATCAAGTAGAGGTAGTGGGATTACTACTTATGTTTCAATATGTATGACAACTGTTATTGTGAGTATTTGCCCAGAGAGAACAAGAATGGCTACAACAAGAAGACATGAAGGATCGAGCGACGAGCACCTCAGTGCTTAGCTGCAAGAGCAAATAGACTCAACTGGTGGTTTAAAAACCCGCTGTCTGCTCCAACACGCCACCAGATAGCACTCCAGGCTACCAGAAATGTCTGTGAGTTCCTCTGGCACCGATGGATGCATATTACTATATCAGTTATTCTAGTGATTGTTAATGTATCTAGACAGTATGTAATCAATTGTATTCTACATCACGCAAGGCTTTACAATTTCATGCACATGCTTATAACACAAAGTTAATTTGTTGTCACCCTCCCCAAGAACAGTGATAGCAAGAGGATTGGGTTCTTTTACTCCTTTCTAGCCAAATGTGGAAGGAGATGTTTGACCCAAGTCCTGCAGAGTGCAGCCCCATAGAGACAGTATTGGATAAAGAAATTGCGTGGCCTAATTTGGCCACATGATGGAATAAGACAGGCTGGCTTGTGTGACTGCACTCTGGTGGAGGGCATTAGTGTTTGAGACTTTTTGTAAGTCTCAAAGGGGGGAGTATATGGTGTATTTCTTTGTGTTTCTCTGTGTACTTCTCTAAAAACAGATATATGGTGTATTTCTGTGTTTCTTTTAATTAGGCTAGTTGTATATCTCTCGACCAGTCATGGTGTCTGCTCTAGCAAACTGAAAGTATAATGAATATCTTTAGAGCTTGTACTCCTTTTCATTTGATCTAATAATATTGTGTGTGTGAGCAAAAGAAGCCCCCTCATTAAGAGGGTACACAGATGTTTAAATCAAGGGCTAGGGATGTGTGAGGAGGACATGGCTGTTATTTCTCGTACACAGATGTTTAAATCAAGGGCTAGGGATGTGTGCTGAGGACACGGCTGTTTTTCTCTTACACACATATTTCTAAGTTAAAAGCATTCTTTCCTTGAACAGTGACTTTGTCAAAAATTGAGGAGTTACCAGCTGAATGTGAAAGATATACGTTTTTAAAAATAGATGAGTGAGGGATTTTCCACCAATATTTAATTAGCAAGCAACATAAAACATATTGGTGGCAGGAGAAAGAATTGAGGGAAATAATCCCATTGGCTAGAGATAAGGAGCAGAATGACAACAAAAAGGTATATAACTGGGAACTTAGGATAATGAAGTCAGAACGAGCAGCTGACCGGTCTCATGTAGTTTGTTGGTGTTCAATAAACTATAACTTTGGCATCTGGAACTTGGGACTCCGAGAGTTTTCTTACAACTTAGAGAGAGAAACATCGTGAATATTCCATGACAGGACCGGCACTGATGTTCTCATGAAATCTGAGGCTCTCCCCTCGAAATCCAAACAAGTTGTCAAAAGAGACGACAAGCTGTAACGGTGATGTGTCTCGCTTGTTCACTTGTGATCAGAACACCCAAAAAGTTTAATACCAGGTGTGCACAGGATCTCATTCGGGGATGAATGGTTCAATGTAATTGATACATCCAGTCTGTGATCAGTTCTGTAGAGTGTACATCAGCACGACTGAAAAAGACAGATAGGAGCTGTTTATACGACAATGTTTTCAACTAAAAATGGGAAACTTGTCCTTGTCTGGTCTGGCTGTTAGTTTACACGCAATTGCGTTTTGAAAACACAAACGTTTTGCAAGTTTTTGAAAACCATGCCATTATCGTCTCCATGTAAACATGCAAAAATGCAAATTTGTGAAAACAATGACGTCATGCACGTGCGTATTACGTGTTCAGTCTATAGGTATGTGCGGGAGTACTTCAAAACAATGCGCAAGACATTCAAAACTACAATGCCAGACTACAGGACTGTGTTTGTGCTGATCAAGGTTTTGAGTTTATTGACGCTTCTCCAGCAAAGTAATTGTAATAATAAAGCAACCTCATCGTCCGTCCAGAAAAATTGCTTGATGCTTTCACCATCTTCATTGTTTGTATTCACCGCTCAGTGGAAAAATGCTTATGTGGGCAGCGTTTCTGTACAAAGTGACATCGCCAACTACTGGCCTGGCATGCATAATACAGAATTTTTTTGTTGTTTTCGTGGATCCATGTGAATGGGGAGTGTTTTGACCATGTTGTCGTCTGTACGCGAAACTTTTAAAAATGAAAAACGTTTCAGTTTTTAGTAAATCGTTGTTGTGTAAACGTACCCTTAGTCGCAGGGCACCGACTGCAAGTTGTGTAGTGTACACTAGGCTTACAGTGTTAACTTTGTGTACATTCGTGCCCAAATGTATTGGCAGTGACATACATTTTGTGTTTTGGAAAGTTTTCTGCTTCAGTATTTGTAGATAATTTTTTCACATGATTCTATTGTGTACTGGAAAACATGAGTTTGAAAGGCTTTTATTGGCAAAAACAATATTTACAATGTTGACCCATGATCTTCATAACCTCTGCAATTCACTCTGGCATGCTGGATTTCAGGTTCTGAGCCAAATCCTGACTGATGGTGATCCTCAGATGAGATGATTCTCTATGGGATTAAGATCCAGGGAGTTGCCTGGTCACGGATCCAAAATTTCAATGTAATGATCTCCGAGCCACTTCATTATCACTCTTGCCTTGTGACACGGTACTCCATCATGCTGGAAAATGCATGGATAATCACCAAATTGCTCCTTGATTGTTGGGAGAAGTTGCTCTTGCAGGACGTTTTGATATCATTCTTTATTCATGGCAGAGTTTTTGGGCAGAATTGTGAGAGAGCCCACTCCCTTGGATGAAAAGTAACCCCACACATGGACGGTCTCAGGACGCTTCACTGTTGGCACGATACAGGACTCATGGTAGCATTCACCTTTTCTTCTCCGGACTATCGATTTTCCAGATGTCCTAAACAGTCGGTAGGGGGCTTCAGAGAAAATAACTTTGCACCAGTCTTTTGCTGTCCAATCCTTGTGCTTACTGCATAATTTTAGTCTGTCCTTGATGTTTTTCTTGGAGAACAGTGGCTTCTTTGCTGCCCTTCTTGACACCAGGCCATTGTTCAAAAGTCTTCACCTAACTGTGTGTGCAGATGCACTCACACCAACCTGCTGCCAATATTGAGAAAGCTCTGCACTGGTGGTGACACGATTCCATAGCTGACTTCTCAGGAAGAGATGGTCCTGGCGCTTGCTGGACACTCTGGGACATCCTGAAGCCTTCTTCACTGCAGTTGAACCTGTCTCCTTGAAGTTCTGATGATCCGGTAAATGGTTCTTTCAGGAGCAATATTCTTTGCTGCTATTTCCTTGCATGTGAGGCCATTTTGATGTAAAGCGATCATGGCTGCACGCCTTTCTTTAGAGGAAACCATTGCTAATAAGAACATAATGATCGGAAACACTTCTTCCCTCCTTTTATAGCTATCAGTCTGCTCTTATAATCCAATCAGAATGATAGAGTGATTTCACCTGACTAGTATTCGTTCACACTTTCCCAAGTGCTGCTGATATGATTAGTGAAAGTATGTTAGCTGGTTATTTTGTGCCAGGGCCAAAAGAAACAGTGAAATTTGGGTTTTTGTGAAAAATTAAAGATTTTTGGCCAATTAAGAATTTTGCAATTATTTAAAATGCATATGATTACTCTGCACCATAATCTAGAAACAATGTGAATCAACACCACAACAACTGAAGCAGAAAACTTTGCGAAACACAAAATTTATGTCACTGCCAATACTTTTGTCCACAAAATTGCCTGCTTTTATAAACATCAGATAAGCATTGTCCATGGCAGTTCACTGTGTTTAGGTCCATCTCCGTCAGAACTGAAATAACTGAATTGATCAGTGACTCGCCAGTGGCACTGCTTATGGGTAAAAAATTCAGAAAACACTCCTCTATGCTTCCCTCTTCTGATACAGAGCAATAAAAGTTATCTGGTCTGAATGTGAAATGTCTGAGCTGAAGCCAATGATTATTGGATAATATTTTGCCATCCTGATTGTATTCAGGATAATAGAGAGTATTTTTTCACCCATCAAATGAATAAACCCTTCACATACAGTAGATGAAATATATGTCCCCTTGATCACATTTACCAAATCGTACAATATATTCTCTAAGAAATGTATCAAACTGACTGATTAGCTCAAGGCAATCCAGGAAATTTCTATTTTAGGGCAATTTAAATATTTGAGTCTCTTCTGGAACACATCATGTTAAAGATGTAAATGTAATTAATGCAACAACTTACGGACCTCTGACTAATACTGGCATTCTAAGTCCATGGTCAATTTTACCATTCTTACTCTACCACACAGAAAAATACACAGCTTCCTTTGTTGAGAAATATAGGAGCAAATCTTGTTGCACCTTTTTGCCATTTACTAGCATAATAGGCTTTATGAAAACCTTCTCTTTTGATTTTTATATTGCTGTTCTGATGCAGAGAAATCAGCTGTCTGGTTTTGACAAAATTGTGGTCCTTTATCAACCCAGTACTCCTGAACCTTCTAGTTGATCCCTCCCCAAGTTCCAGGATCAGAGCTTGTTGAAAATCCCTATGTCATTGATGTCATAGAAGCTCCACCCACTGTTGACAGCTGCAGCCTGTTGGGACTCTAATTAGTGTTCTTTAAGAAGGGTTGCTTTAGTAGAGCAGTTTACTTTCTGGCCTTGTCTCTGCTGCTCAGGAATTCTCATATGGTGTTGTGGCTGTGTACTAATGCAAGTTATCTTCATTTGGGTTGTTTAATATATGGTATTCTTTGAATTGTTTGTCATGCAATTTATTGTTGACTTTCTTTGTTTATTCACATTCTTTATGCATTTGTTTAGAAACCAGTCTGATGCACCTATGGGATGATATGGCATTGGTGAAAATAAAACTTAAAAATGGATGTTGCCTCAAGATGTTTTAACTGACGCCCCATTGTGATGCTCCCCTGTGAATCAACAGTATCCTAAGAATCTTTTGCATGGTCCTTCGAGTTGGAAAATGAGTATTCCAATGGAAAAAGATCAATTAATTAGCCAATGCCATGTAACACCTTGTCGACAGTCTTCAAGACAGACCAAGCCTCCAGTCTATCTGGAAGATTATGAGAGGACACTTCCTAGTTTGAAACCCCACCAAACTAGCCATTCAGTTTACTCAGCCCCAGTCCAGAGCAGTATCGGATCCATTGATAAAACAGATAAACAGTAAAGTTAATCGAATGTGTTCTTCAGCAAGTTCTTGGTCATTCATTTATCTGTACCTTCCTCACCTAATATGGACTCCCTTGCTCCTTCTGCTGTGCCTGAGTCAGCTGCAGCATTAGTCCAGGAGCTGCGGGATTGTCTGCAGGAGTGTCAGCACGAGCAAGCTATTCCTGAGTTAAGGTCACCACCATGTGTCAGTAGACCGTCGTCTTTTCCTCCACCTCCTCCCTCTATGGTGCCAACTCCTAGATATAAAGTACTTATTTGAGTGCTCAGCAAGTGAATCAAGCCCCTGTTGATGGGAACCCTGTTAATTATTCAGTGTAAGGGCAACTATCTGCAGTACAAAGTTCTCATGCTGCCCATTTGTCTACTTGGGAGGGGAGCTTACAGTATCAATCACTTTCTGAGCAGGCTTTGCATAATCCAGTAGCTGAAAATGAACATCTTAACAGTCAGTTACCTAATCCATCTACTTCAGCATTTAGCACAATTAATCAATCATCTGTATCCCTTACAGTTCAAACTGAAAATCTGACTAATCGTGTTCAGCAGCGAAGTCAAGGAATATCAGGAAATGTTTAGACTAACAGTAGCCAAATCTGCCGTTCAAGATGCTCAGTCTTCATGTCAATCCGTTATGCCTAGTTTACTTTGTCTTGAGTCTGGGAGACCTATTTTGCAACAACAGAATAACCAAATGTTATAAAATGATCATATACCTTGTGTTTCTCAGACTTCAGTTCAAATGCCTATTTCGAGCTCTCAAGCAGGATTGGGGCCAAGAGTCCAAATAATCCATCCTCCGAGATCTTCCTGAAATGAAGGCCCTTTCCATATTTTTGTAAAGAAGATCCTAAACAGTTCATAATGTTAAAGATGGATCTGGATAATGTATGGACAGGATGAGACTGAGCAGTATAAATTCCATATTCTCCTAGAACATATACGGAGTGGTGGTGGTGTAGTGGCTAGAGCACAGGGCTGCTAATCAGAAGGTCACTGGTTCAAACCCCATGGCCACCACCATTGTGTCCTTGAGCAAGGCACTTAACTCCAGGTTGCTCTGGGGGGATTGTCCCTGTAATAAGGGCTCTGTAAGTCGCTTTGGATAAAAGCGTCTGCCAAATGCATAAATGTGATATAAAATTGGATCCATCACAAAATGTAGCTTTGGCTTTTTCTAACCACTCTGTGCTGTTTAGTAAAGCATGGGCAGCCCTCCAGCAGAAACATGGTCAGCCACATCAACTTTTACTGCGGGAAATTGCTGATATCATGAGAATTTCAACCATTAAAGATGGTAATTCACAAGCCTTCAGTAGCTTAGCAGTTCATATCCGTGCCCTGGTGGGCATGCTACAGTCTTGGGGCCAAGGTGAAGGAGCAGCAGAATTGGCTTGTTATTCTCATGTTAAACAACTTTTGAGTAAACTTCCCCCTAAACAAGTTGCTAATTATATCTGGCATAGCAGAACAACTTGACCAGGAGAACCTTATGGCATGGTAAATTTCTCTTCATGGCTTCAAGAGGAAGCAGAGTGTAAAGTAGTAGTAGTACAAGTCGGTGCTGTCCGGAGGAGGCCTAATGACCATTTTGTGAATGAGAAGAAATCAATGAGGCAGTATCAACTAACTACAACTATCCTTCATGGAGTGAGTAGTGTTCCAGTGAGAAAGGCTAATGATTCTTCTAGTCCCATCCAAGATCCGAGTTTCTATGAAGGAAAGGAGTTCCTGATATTCCCATGTCCATTTTGTGTAGATGCCAAGAATTTAGCCTGCTTGATCTGGAGAGTGTGAGAAAATGGATCAAAGAGAACCATTGCTGTTGGAATTGCAGATTCTGTTTTTTTATACTTCGTCTTCCAAGCTGCTTCCCTAGAGTCAGCACATTATCTGGGATTGAAGGGTACAGCTGAATTATTGGTGCTTAGAACTGTTTGCCAAGATGCAGAGGTCCTGAGAGGAGCCAGTGTGAACTTTAATATTCAGAATTTCAAATATTCATAATTAGCTTAAAAATGAGTGGGCACTTCCTGTATGATTCAGTGAAAAGAAAACCTTAAATCAAAAGCCAGCAACTTCAGCCGTCGAATACTCCTTCATGGGGCCTTCAGATACAAAATATAATAAATTCTTGTCCCTCAGTGTTAAGCAAGTACTGTAAAAAGAAAAATATTCCTGAAAAATTGTCACATTACACTCCAAGCACTTAAAGAAGTCATTCGGACTTGAAACTTTGCACACTGTCTAAGGGATCCCTAAGAAGCTACAGATTTCAAATTGGAGCCATTTGGACCTTTCAGAGTTGTGTCCACGGACCTGCTGTGAAAATGAAGGGTAGAAATTGTAAGTGGGATGTGCTTCGGGAGGTCCTAAAGACCCCAAATTTCACACAGTGACATATCAAGGGCCCCTTATCGACATACTGAGAGGACTAATGCCTAGGGTGCAGAAAATAATTTTTCATTATTTTCAACAGAACTCTCTGCCTGCCATAGGAATCAATGAGACAGGCTGACTTGTAGGCCTTTGTGCAACAGTATATTCATCAGTGGCTTTAATACTTGGCAAGCAACCAGGGCCTCTAAAATCTAGGACCTTAACCGGGGGCCCCTGACAATCGAGGATCTCATATTTGAAGGTCCTGCGACCTTCAGAACCCTCTTTTCTAGATGTCCAACTTGCCCATTGAAGCAATGCATTTCTACAGTAGTTTTGTGGAGGGGGTTAAATTTGGTGCGAAGACCTGGAGGCTTCGAATGCTTCATTGTTGGGCCCTCAGAAACAACATATTAAAAATGTGTGTCCCTCAGAGATTAGGAAGTACTTTCAAAAAATCAAAAAAATAACTGTCACTTTTCATAAGTCAGCCAATTAAGCACTTAACAAAGTCATTCGGACTTGAAACTTTGCACACTGTCTAAGGGGCCCCTGAGAATCTACAGATTTAAAATGGGAGTTGTTTGGACCTTTCAGAGTTGTGTCCACGGACCCGCTGTAAAAAAAAATGGATGATAGAAATTGTACGTGGGATGTGCTCTAACTTTGCTCTGTGAGATCCAATGGACCCCAAATGTTACACGGTGACACATCGAGTCCCCCTTATCGACATACTAAGAGGACTAAGGCCTATGGCGCAAAAAAAATTTGTCATTCTTTTCAACACATCTCTCTGCCTGTCATAGGAATCAATGAGACAGGCTGACTTGTAGGCCCGTGTGCAACAGTATATTCATCAGAGAATTAGCATGCAGCCAGGGCCTACTTAGCATGCAGCCAGGGCCTCCAAATTCTACAACCTGACTCGGGTGACCCTGACTATCAAATATCTCAAATTTCAATGGCCTGCGACCTTCAAAACCCCCTTTTCTAGATGACCCACTTGCACCCCATTACACCAATGTAGTTTTTACAGTACTGTAAAAAAAAAAATCAGCAATACCTATTCAATGAAAAATAGACATGTACAGTCCAAGGATGGGTCAAATGACCACTTCACCAAGTCACACAGCCTTGAAACTTTGCCCACTTACTAGGGGGCCCCTGATAAGCTACAGATTTCAAATGGGAGTTGTTTGGATCTTTCAGAGTTGTGTCCACAAACCCGCTGTGAAAATGCATGGTATAAATTGTATGTGGGATGTGATCTATCTTCGCTCTGTGAGCTCCAAATGAGCCAGAATTTGGCACAGTTGTACATCTGTTGCCCTTCTATCACATACTAAGAGGGCAGACTTCTCCTGTGATGTTTTTCAAACTTCAAAATATGCCTTTTTAAGGGTGTGGGCGGGCACAGCAGGCACCAACATGTGGCCTGTGATGACACAGTGTAAATACCTATTTGGGAAAAATAGTTGGTTAGGGGGCATATAGACGGTCCATGGGACTCTGGGGGCGTGGCACAAGTGGTAATTTGGGAAAAACAGTTGGTTAGGGGCCAGATATTGGGTCTGTGTACATCCTCGCCTGCTCCAGGTGGACTGGGGGTCTCCTCGGTCAACTTTGGCAAAATATTTGGTTAGGGGCAGACAGTGGGTCTGTGGACAGCCCCATCTCCTCTGGATGGTCAGGGGGTCTCATTGGTCAACTTGGGCAAAATAGTTAAATAGGGGGCAGATAGTGGTTTTGTGGGACTCTGGGGTCTCAGTGGTCAGTTGGCAGACAACCTGCAGATTGAGGACCCTATGTGTCCATTAGCCCATTAAAACGGGGCACACGAGCATTATCCCAGAAATGCCTCCAAAACCAAAAATGTCCATTCGGTCAATAATCCTGATGGCAAACAGGTGGTACACAAACCTAGTCTCGTCCCTCGTTCCCATGAAGCAACCAATGGCAGGTGCAATGAATGGGCAAATTTCCACAAACCCTCTTAATTCCATTGCCTTGCTCCACGTACCCGGCTGTGGGCGGGAAAGTGACTGAGGAGGATATCCTATGGAGGCGTCCTCTAGACTCCTCAGAACCAGCCTGCCGGGAGTCTACAGTCGAAGGCGTGGAGGCGAAGGGACTGCGTCCATGGTGACGTGACTGTAGGTGTTTGGCACCTGACCACCGTGATAGTGTGGGGGCACCGGTTAGGTGACCAAAGGAGTGAAGGAACTGCTCTCTTTTTCCTGGCAATGTGGGTACTGCAGCCTGGGTGGGGTGCGGCAAGAGTTTTCCCTCCCGGCCCTCCACCAGGGGATGGAGAGGTCCAGATAACAACTCTGTAGCGGCCATCTCTCTCCTTGGGGCCTTCTGGGTCCCGTTAGTGTTTCATGAGATGGGGGTGTCAGCTTCCTGCGGGGAGCTCTACGCTGGGACTGAGAGCTGGGCCGAGGTTGAAGCGGAGCTGTCTGTTGTTTAGAAGCTGCAAGAGGACGCCCTCGGCGAGCAGACAGAGCATGGCTCACACTGGAACGGCGGCGAGGCATGATGTGGGAGATGGCCTCCTTCTGCTTCCTCACTGACGAAGACTGTGAAAGGTCTTCAACGGAGTTGCCGAATAAGCCGAACTGGGAGACAGGAGCATTGAAAAAGCGGGCTTTGTCGAGGTCACACATCTCGACCAGGTTCAGCCACAGATGCCGTTCCTGGACCACGAGTGTGGGTGTCGCCTGTCCGAGAGCCGGCACTGTGACCTTCGCGGCCCAGGGGGCACGGTCGGTCGTCGAGTGAAGTTCCTGCAGCACATCAGGATCAGGGATACACAAGTGCAGATCTTTAAGTGCCTTGGCCTGTTGGATTTGCAGGAGGTCAACTTGTCATGCACCTCCAGGAAGATAGGAACTGGTGGGGTGGCTGTGAGCAGCGAACTTACCCGAGGAACCAATTGTCTAGCTGTGAGGGGTGAGGGGAGGATGGAGGGTTCCAGGTGCGCTCATGGCGGCCCGGGCAAGCATAGCGGACATCTGTGTGTCAGGCTCAGACTGGATGAGCAAACCCGAAGATGGAAGCCCAGTCGAGTCATCAAGATCAGACAGCGCTGTGACGCTCTCCGATGCATTGGCGAAATCATCTTCCTCGCATCAGACTGGCCGTGGTGCGAGCCGGTCATGCGTCGGACCTGGACAGAAGCAAATGAGCGTGCTGGGGGGTGGGTGGTTCGTGGGGATTTACCCAGCGAAACAGAGCCCTCTGCACTCCCCAAATCAGCTTCATCGCCAGCCGCACTGGCCCCAATCCCGTAGGAAGGAGGCGTGGTGGGCGGCTGAAGTGGCTTTCTCTCAGAGAAAAGAAAGCCGCGACCGCAATGTTGCCATGGTTATGTTCTTGCAATGAGAACATGAATCATTCATATGACTGTCAGAAGTGGAGAGATATCTGCCGCATCCAGGAACTATACAAAGGCAGAAAGACATCTTTAAAAAGATGTTCAACGCCAATGTCTATACTCTTTTTAGAGGAAATATACTCTTTTACAGGTCTATTTGCTCTTTAAGGAAATGCTGTCGAAGCGCCCAAGGGCAAAGCTGCACTGGAGTGCAGAGAAGGAGAAAGCCGCTGATACGCGCCGTAGATCCAACAGCAATGCTCTGAAGAGGTGAGTGGAACAGAAGTGATATCAGCTTGCTTGCAGGTCTATTTGCTCTTTAAGGAAATGCTGTCGAAGCGCCCAAGGGCAAAGCTGCACTGGAGTGCAGAGAAGGAGAAAGCCGCTGATACGCGCCGTAGATCCAACAGCAATGCTCTGAAGAGGTGAGTGGAACAGAAGTGATATCAGCTTGCTGATCACATAACCACTCGGCTCCAAAGAAGTGGTTCTCTGAATGAACAAATGCACGATTCCCTCCTGTTATAACCTTATGTCTGGGGGAGGGACATGCAAATTCTGTCAGCCAATTTCTCATTGGCCTTTTCTCAAGTTCAGAGGTAAATGAAGCCTTCAAAAAAGTCCCCTAATATCGCTTCATTCGACACAATGTTCTCTATTTATACTAAATAAATCTGTAAAAACTACTGACATTATAGTTTTGTTTCTACATTATTCGAGTATCAGACAATAGACTGCCGCATGTTTGAAAACCAGATCAAGTAGGAATATCCAGCATACGTCATTGAATCATACGGGCTAACTACATACACGTATGTAAAGAGATTAATAGTAAGGAGGAGGCGAGAACCGGCTTGATGATATAAATAATAATTTAATGAAAAACTAAACAAAAAGACAAACACACAAAGGTGTCGGACAGCTGCCCATAAATCTCTCTCTCTTGCACTGCAGCCTCCAGTCGGCCTTTATCTCTCTCTGAGGCTTGATTAGCCTGATTAGGGGCCGGGTGTGCAGCATAAAGACCCGGCAACACCCTCCACCCTGTAACATTCCTCCCTCATTCTCTCATGCTGGGAGCCCCTGGCATGACGAACAACCTCCCCCCCCCCTTCTTTCCCTGGGGGGGCATCCCTTCTGACCCTTCTGCCAGCTGGTCATCCACTCCTTCCTTAATCTGGGAGGGGACAGGGAAGGGAAACAACAATAATTAAAAACACAGGGGATACTCAGTGTAACAGTGCAGTACCCAATAAAACCAAAGAAAAATTAAAAAGAGAGAGGGAAAGGCCGACGATTAGCGGGAGAGAGAGAGCAGAGAGAAAGAAGAAAAAAAACACTTACTCACTGGTTCTCTGATACGCAGTAGCTTGGTCCTCGGCCACTCCTCCCCCCTCTAGCGGATGACAGCCATGCCTCCCCAGGTGGATCAGAGGCAGTCCTACAGCCACTGGCGGATGGAATGCCCCGCCGCATTTTTGGTGGACTGTAGGGGTCTAAACCCGCCCCTGGCTGAGGTAACTGCTCCAGGCGGTTGGTTGGGAGCCCCTCCTCCCCTCGCGGTTGGTGGCCGTTCCTCCACTCCCAGGCTGCTGGGCTCCTCCATCCTCCTCCTTCCTTGATGTCGGCACCAGTGTAAAGGGACTAATGGAAAGGAGGAGGCGAGAACCATCTTATCTTTCCAAACATCAGCCAATAATTACTATAGACAATTTGAACAATACAAATGACATCATTATGTGAGCAGTGTAGAAGAGAAACTCAGCTTTGCCCTCTGAGTGACCCAGGTCTTGCCCATGCACTGCTCACACAGGAGATCAGCCGATGGGGATTCAGTATCGGGCAATCAAACAGCCAATCAAAACACAGCACTGGCCCAAGGATGCAGTGATTTAAACATTCAGGACTTGTTTATTCTCAGTTAGCCAGAGTCGTACAGAGAGACAAAGATAGCTTTTCCTGTCTATCCTTTCCATTTCCTTTGTTTATTTGTGTGCCTTCATGATTGAAAGTGCTTATTCATTTAGTCTTTGATAGAGTCATTGTTACTATTTATGTCTAGGATTTATTTGTTGACTGGTAAATAATTTCATATAAATTTATGCAAAATAGTGGAAGATTAGCAGACCCACGCGTGCAAGAGTGTTTAACTACAAATTGCCACTAATCAAGGAGACATAAATGTAACAGAGATCATTCCATGCTACTCAAAATAATACATGGCTAATTGGGTTTAATTTTTGCATATTTATCTGTGTGCTTTACAGTAGCTGAAATTGTCTGTTGAATGCAATGTGTATTGTAATGCATGTCTAAATTAATTTTTATACAACATGTAAAGGGGAGAGCGGGGGGTGAGTTGAGCCAGTTTTTACTTGAGGAGTCTTTAAAGTGAGCGCATGACAGTAATGTCTCCAACTAAAATATTTGCATACATTTCAGGATATGGTGCATGCATGGGAATAATCACTTTGGATCTAAAATAAACAGTTTTTTTATAATATGACTTTCCAAATAAAGAATAGTGCTCTCTTGACTCAACTGGCCCCAATGAGCGGTAAGTTGAGCCGCTTGGGGGTAAATTGTGCCATTATGTTGAGGTAAAACTGAATATTTTCACCTCATATGCTATATCAAAGCAAGACATAGGTTATATTTTAAGATAAAGTTACAAATTTAAAGGCAAATTTTTTTCAACAAGGCCTATTTCAAATTTTCTGAACAAAATCAAGTTCAAAATGAAGAAAAAAATCAACTGAAATTCTCCTCACAGAACCGGACTCCTACTCAATATCGCATTTTTCAGTGATGCAGGGGAATATGATCTTCTGCTCCCTTCTGTCTGTTCCACCGAGTTTTTGTGGTGTGGGTAGTTTCTTGAGCACATCACCTCTAGGGATGAGTCCTTCATCATTCTCTTTCAATGTGAAGGTGGGCTTTCCATCCACAGAACTCCCATGACTTCACCTCAGAAACTTTACACTGATGTCAGCATCCTCAACCTTCTCCACCAATCCAATGTAATTATAGGATTTTTTTTTTACCAGCAAAGTTCACTGTGATGAAGTCACCAGCAGATGGTCTGCAAGCTTTGTCTCAATTTCTTTATCAAAGACTTGATTGGCATGCCCTGTTCTCTTATACCATGTTCTTTTTACTTCTCCTAGTTGTTTAAAGTCCATGTATCACTTTAAAGTCATCCTGTCAATCTTCATGTCCCTTGCCATGTGACATATGGTCTGGTAAAGTTGTTCAATTCTACATTTTCCTAACAGTTTTGATAAAACACATTGTTTTGAAAGCGACCTATAAATACATAATTGAAGAATCTCCACCTTTAAAACGAGGGAGCACAAAGGCAGATTTCCAGATTTTGGGAATAGTATTTTTAGAAAAAATAAGATTTAAAAATCAGCCTATTACTGTTTCAACATCACCGATTAAGATTTATTCAATTCCAATATTACTGGTGCAGATCGCGACGAATGGCTATTTCTACAGTGTTTTCTGTCCCATTTTAAAAGAATTTGTGGTCGAAACGTACGGCACTTAGTATTCCTCACAGCAGCAATGACACAGTGATCACTTACATCATTGGCATATATACCTATATCTGTGTATTTATGAGGTGCATTTGTCAGGATTAAATCAAGTATTGTTGATTTATTGATTATCAATTAACCGAGTTAATTAAAATAATCGCACACAGATTTAAAATGATCGGAGGCAGAAGACAGCCAGTCCCAATTGAGATCACCCACAAATAGAACTTCCTTAAAGTTAATAGGTGTTGAGTTAGTGAACTCAGAGATTCAAAGCTTGCTGAAGAGGTCTATATCAGCCAGTCACTGTTAAAGTTGCATTCTTTGAAAACTCAACGTTCAAACTGTTTTCAAAATGATTATTTAGATACCACCCTGGAATTGAAAGTAATTTCAATAAATTGCAAAACCACCACCCTTCCTAGGGTGGTCACACCTAAATACTGTGTAACCCTTAAAGGAATAGTTCACCCAAAAATGAACATTCTCTCATTATTTACGCACCCTCATGCCATACCAGATGTGTATGATTGTCTTTCTTCTGCAGAACACAAATAAAGGTTTTCAGAAGGACATATCAGCTCTGTAGGTCCTCACAATGAATGTGAATGGGTGCCAAAAGTTTGGCACTCCAAAAAGCACATAAAGGGTGCACAAAAGAAAAATAATAATCCATATGACCTCAGTGGTTAAATCCAAATCTTCAGAAGTGATATGATATGTGTGGTGAGAAACAGATAAATATTTAGGTGATTTTTTTGCTTGAAATTCCTCCCTACCCAGCATGGGGCACATTCATGAAGAATGGGAATCACCAAAAACACAAGAAGAAGAATGTTAAAGCTTAAGTGGAAATCGACTGAACAAAGAGGAGAATTTATAGTGAAAAAGGACTTAAATATTGCTCTGTTTCTCACACACACCTAATGTTTAAACAAAAAGATTTTGTATGAGTTGTAAGATTATTTACTAATGTCTTTTAAATCCTTCCTGGATTAACTCTTGAAGTTCACATAGATCCACTGTTCTTCATGATTTGGCTGATGAAGGCTATAGTTGTTAATTTTTTGCCAAAATATTTTTATTTAGATTTTCTTTAACTACAATCACAATCTTGTTAATACAATTTGTCCATGCGAACATAATGACTGCATTACATGAGTTTAAACCCATTAAAAGGTAAGAATTAAGCAGGAAAAAACTAATACAGTGAACAACGCTTCTCTCATCAACATAGGTCATTAATCATAAAAAATAAAAACATTGTATAACATATAATCTTATCTCAAAGTATACATTCTTCCACTTTTGTTTAAAGTGAAATTTAAAATTAAGCTTAAATTGTGGAACTACAGGTTTCCTTATCTCAAAAGTCCAAAGAATCATCTGTCAAATCTAAGTCATTAAAGTCTATGAAAGGTCCCCAAATCCTATCGAATAAATGTTGTTTAGACTTCCTAATGTATGTTATTCTCTCTAGAGGAAGGCTGGACATCATCTACTTTAACCACTGGGTGGCGCTGGGTCTGTACACATTCTTCCAAGACAAGGCTATGCATTTCTTTGCAGACAACAAACTTATATTTATAAAAGTACATTCAGTTTTGCTATAGTTATGTTTGTCTGGGTATAAAGCGATTAAAAACAATTTTGGGTCCAATACCATCTGTTTAGAGGTAATTTTTTCAATTACATTTTTTACCTCCTCCCAAAAGATTTTTATTTGCCTGCATTCCCACATGCAATGTATTAGAGTCCCTCTAGAGCCACATTTTATGCATACATCCGGTATATTATTATTATATTTATTTAGTTGTACAGGTGTAATATATACGCGCATGAGTCATTTATATTGTAGCATTCTAAGACGGCTATTTATAGACATGGTATGTGTTTTAACACAAGCCCTTTCCCACTCCTGTTCTCCAAGCGATAATGACAGATCCACGTTCCATGACATAAGTTTATCCCTCTAATTCTCTGCTACAGTGGAGATCAGTAGATTATAAAAATAATGCCTTTTTTCAATTTATTTTTAACCATCAACTTCTCCAGCGATGTAAGGGGAGGTTTACTTAGATTACTATGATTCGCTTTCACAAAACTTCTCAACTGAAGGTATTTAAAATAGTGTCTTTTATCAAGCTTAAATTGGGATTGTAACTCTTCAAAGGACATAAATATATCAGACTCTGGTGGATAAAGGTCATTAATTGTTTTAAGTCCTACAGATGCCCATCGTTTGAAAATTGCATCTGCCCTTCCTGGTACAAAGAGCTGATTGCCCCATATTGGGCTAAATTGTGACAAAATGTTTGATTCTTTGAAAGATTTACTTACATCATCCCATACTTTAATCATATTTTTTAGTATTGGATTTCTAGTTTGTTTCCGTAGGTTTTTTGCCCTGTCAGAGTACATGAATAATGGGAGAGATCATTTTAAATCATGAGACTCCATTTCGACCCAATGTGGATTGTTTTTGTTTGAGAAGTAAAAGATGATAGTCCTTAACTGTGTGGCCCAATAGTAGAATTTAAAGTTGGGACACTTTAGCCCTCCACCATCGAATGGTAAATAGAGTAAGGAGAGACGAATCTTAGGCCTTCCATTATTCCATATAAAGCCCACAGTAGTTTTTTTAACCATGTAAAAAGTTCAGGAGGAGGTGGCAGCGGGATGTTTTGAAAGAGGTAAAGTAACTTTGGCAGTACATTCACTTTTAGAATATTGACTCTTCCTATTACGGATATAGGCATGGTTGTCCATCTGTTAATTGAATCATTTATTGTTTTCATTAGATTCTCATAGTTAGTTTTAACAATCTGATTCAATACTGGGAAAATCTGGACACCTAAATAGGTAAAGTTTTCCACTACTTTAAATTGAGTAATCTCACAGATAGGATTGCTCCTTTCAGCTACATTTAATAAGAGAATGGAGGATTTAGTATTATTTGCTTTATAACCTGAAAATTTTTCCAAACTCCTGAATCACTTTCACCACCGCCAGGATTGACGTCTTAAGGTTTGTCAAAAATAAGATGACATCACAAAGAAATTCTGTGCTCCGTGGAACCCACCATAATTCCCGAAATTTGTGGATGAATGCGAATGGCTGTTGCTAAAGGTTCTATTGCTAGCGTAAATAGCAAGGCAGAGAGCGGACATCCCTGCCTGCAACCCTTTTTAATTTTAATTGGCACTGAAAATAACTTGTTTGACATGATTTCCGCAGTCGGGTTATTATAGAGTATTTTGACCCATTTAATAAAGTTAGTTCCACATCCAAATCTTTCCAAAACATGAAGAAGATAGGGCCATTCTACCCTATCGAAGGCCTTTTCTGCGTCCAACGATAGGAGCGCAGTATCTTGGGAATTTTCCTTAGACTAAATAACATTCAAAACCCTTCTTACATTATGAAAACCTTGTCTTCCAATTATAAACCCATTCTGATCCCTACTTATTATGTCCGGCAGGATTTTTTGAAGCCGTATTGCTAAAAGTTTACAAATGATCTTGAGATCAGAATTTAGTAAACTAATAGGTCTTAGGTTTTCACATTTATCAGGGGGTTTACCAGGCTTTGGTAGCAAAGTAATTAGGGCATGATTCATGGAAGATGAAAGTTCGCATTTTTCGAATGCCTCAGTAAACATATCTAATAGAGGTATTAGCAATTTGTCTTTAAATTTTTTATAGAGATCAATGGGGATACCATCTGGTCCTGCTTGCTTACCAGAATTCATTCCATCAATTGCCCGTGATATTTCCATTTTATTTATTTCTATATTTAAATTAACCCTCGAATCATCCGAAGTAAGTCGTTACTACCATCATGGTTTTCTTGGTAGTCATATAACTTCTGATAGTAGTCTTTAAATGCATTATTAATATCTCTAGGATCTGTGAGCGTTTTTTCCTGTGTTCTAATAGATGTAATTGATGTTGTTGTTTCAAGTTGTTTAATTTGCCAAGCTAATAATTTTCCTGCTTTATCTCCTTGTTCATAAAATGACAGTTTTAATCTTAAAAGATTAGACGCAGCCCTGAAACTAGATTGTTTATCATATTCAGCTCTTAGTAACAGCAATTCTTTTTTCAAATCTGTGTCATTTGTTTGATAAACCTTTTCCTGAATGGTCCTGATTTTAGTTTCTAATTCCAACCTATCCCTTCTAGCTTTCTTAGATTTGCTGCTCGTGTAGCTAATAATATGCCCCCTAAGGAACACTTTAAAAGCATCCCATCTCACGCCTGCCGACTTTTGATTTGTATTTATTTGAAAAAAATCTTCAATCTGCTGTCCAATATATTTAACAAACTCTTCATCCTGCAGCCATTTATGCTGAAAGCGCCATATAGGTGGGTCACATGTAAGTTTGTCGTCTCTATATATAAGACAACAAGGCGCATGATCTGAGACTACTATGCTGTCGTATAAACAATCTTGAATTTTGGATAGTAGTTCTGATGAAATTAAAAAATAATCTATTCTCAAGTATGTCTGAAATGTTGCTGAATAGCATGAATAGACTTTGGTTTGTTGGTGCAATTCCCTGAAGATGTCCAGCAATCTAAAATCTTTTATAAAGCTTTGTAAAGTCATCCTACAGTTGTTATGTGATTGGTCTATTCCTTCGGATCTATCTATGCCTGGGTAAAGGGTACAATTAAAATCCCCTGCAATCACAAAGCGCCCTGGTAGTGCTGAAAGTAAAAGGAATAAATCTTGATAAAACCCTGAGTCCATATACATTAACCAAATTTATATTCTCTAATAATAATGATCCCTGAACTATTAAATATCTACCCTTCTTATCTTTAATAACCTTTTTTACATGAAATGGGACGGAATCATGGATCAGAGTCATAACACCTCTTGCTCTAGATGTGAATGCTGCTGTAAATACATTACCCCGCCACCTCCTCCTAACCCCTCCCTCATCTTCCTCCACCAAGTGTGTCTCCTGCAAAAATATTATCTTAGAGTTCATATCCTTTAATTTAGCCATAACTTGTTTAACCTTCTTAACGCGTTGTAGGCCCCTGCAGTTCCACATAACGAACTTCAGGTTCAGTGTTTGCGACATTTGAGATATATCCAAAACTGTAACTTCAGAAAATAAGTATAAGTACCTCATAAGATAGGATTTTTTCATGGAGAAGCGTAACCAACCCGGATATAAGAACGTATATCCAACACCATGAACACGAACTACCCCTCATTACCTCCCCGTATGGGTATCCCTCCCTGTACAGAGACAGTATGACTCCCGCTATCGCATGCGGCCACTCCACATACAGTGAGGAGCAACCTAACCACTCTTCTCTAGCCAAACCAGAACACTTACTACCGATGCTATTCGCTAGTAGTAACAATCAATTAACCACTCTCGTTTCATTACACGTTTACACACTTTGTGCTCTTTTATAACGCATAGTAAGTGCGCCTCCATATCCAATCACCATGCCCTGGAAGTTACTCACTGATAGAAAAATAAAGAAAAAGCGTGATTTAGTCCAAAGCTGGCAGTGATTCATCCTCTTCTGCCGCCTTCTGAACTTTCTTCACAAACTCTCTTGCCGACGCTACTGCTGTAAAGGCATGAGTCCGACCCTCATAAGTCACCAATAGTTTGGCCGGATGGGCCATTCCATGTCACAGTCCCAGTTTGCGTAACTCCGCTCGAACCGAATCAAACTGCTTCCGTAATTGGTGTAGTCCAGCTGCTGTGTCCGGATACATCCGTACCTGTTGATTTTGGAACCGAATGTCGTTTTTTGCTCGTGCTGCTGCAAAAATAACCTGTTTATCCTTGTAATTGAGAAATCTCATTATGAGAGTGCGAGGTGATGTGTTGTTGTCCCTCTTAGGTCCAATTAGGTGCGCTCTTTCTATGACAACTGCTCCTGTGCCGAGCATCTCCAGTAACCACCTCTCTAAAAACACACATAGGTCCTGTCCTTCAGCTCCCTCTGGCAGATTGACCAGTCTTAGATTGTTTCGTCTAGATCTTGCCTCGAGGTCCATAACTTTGTCTTCCAGTATTTTCTCATTGGACTCAAGTGTGTTCACTTTAGCACATAGGATTTCTATCACGTCTTCTGCATCAGAGATGCGGGTTTCCGTTTGTGATACTCGCCGGATACAGTCATTTATTTCTTTCCTCAGACCGTCAATGGACTCCACAACTTTGTCGAATCTAGAGGAAAAATCTGTTTTTATGGAGTTGACAGTAGAAAGTATTTCGTCCAACTTGTTGTTCTGGGCTTTATGTTTATCTTCTCTGCCGCCATTAGAGCAGAGCTAGCACTAGAGCAAGGACTCGAGCTAGTATTAGCATTAGCCTTCTGCACTTCACCACGAAGATGGTAGTCCGTCAGCTTGGGTTGTTTTGATTTTTCGCTTGCTTCTTGGCTAGTTTTTGCTGCTTTAGGCATTATTCTATCCACACCGAGTCTATTAGCGCGTCATTTTGTTGCAAAAGAGAAGGTTTTAAAGAAATTTTTACAAGAATAGCAGAGCGGTACAAAACACGTCCTTTCACGTGGCCGCCATAACCAGAACCCCTATAGTTGTTAATTAATTTATTACCTATGTATTCCATTTTAAAAGTGTAGTCCATCCTTGGACAGATAAGCAGACCTGGCAGCTATGAGAGCCTGTTTGTAGCTAGAAACACTATCTTTCGATTCACCACGAAAAACCTCTTACTCTCCATTTTCCAAGCTGCTCTCTTGAGAACATTAGTTTCAAATCAAATCAAATCACTTTATTGTCACACTACTGTGTACACGAGTGCAACAGCAGGTGAAATTCTTGTGTGCAGTTCCGAGCAACATTGCAGTAATGACAGTGACGAGACATAAACCACTTTACAATAACAACATATTTACACAACACAATTTACGTAACAAATGTACACATACCTACACAACAATTTACATATCAAATGTACACAATACACACAATGTAGAATACACATACACTAGATAAGGGTATAAATATATATATATATACACTAACTGAATTGGGAGCGAGAATATATTGACAGAATGAGGATTAATAAAGTGCAGTGCTGATTGTAGATCGTGAGAGATCATGTGTTCAAAAGTCTTATTGCTTGTGGGAAGAAGCTGTCATGTAGTCGGGTGGTGCGGGTCCTGATGCTGCGATACCGCCTGCCTGATGGAAGCAGTGAGAGCAGCCCATGACTCGGGTGGCTGGAGTCTCTGATGATCCTCCGAGCTTTATTCACACACCGTCTGTTATATATATCCTGGAGGGAGGGAAGCTCACCTCCGATGATGTTTCTGGCCGTTCGCACCACCCTTTGCAGGTCTTTGCGGTTGTGGGCGGTGCTATTGCTGTACCAGGCAGTGATGCAGCCAGTCAGGATGCTCTCTACAGTACTGGTGTAGAACCGTGTGAGGATGTGTTGGTTCATTCCAAACTTCCTCAGCCGTCTCAGGAAGAAGAGGCGCTGGTGAGCCTTCTTCACAACGGCCTCAGTGTGGACGGACCATGTGAGTTCCTCAGTAATGTGGACACAGAGGAACTTGAAGCTGCTGACTCTCTCCACCGGTGCTCCATTAATGGTGATGGGGCTGTGTTCTCTGTCTTTCTTCCTGAAGTCCACCACAAGCTCCTTGATTTTACTGACGTTGAGGGAGAGGTTGTGCTCCTGACACCAGCGCGTCAGAGTGTGCACCTCCTCTCTGTAGGCTGTTTCATCATTGTCAGTGATCAGACCTACAACCGTCGTATTGTCAGCAAACTTAATGATGGCATTGGAGCTATGTGTCGCCACACAGTCATGTGTGTAAAGGGAATACAGGAGTGGGCTGAGAACACAGCCCTGCGGGGCTCCAGTGTTGAGGGTCAGTGATGAGGAGATGTTGCTGCCCATTCTAACCACCTGACGTCTGCCTGACAGGAAATCCAGGATCCAGCTGCACAGCGAGCTGTTTAAGCCCAGAGCCCGGAGTTTCACATCAAGCTTGGAGGGCATTATGGTGTTAAATGCTGAGCTGTAGTCTACAAACAGCATTCTCACATACGTGTTCCTTTTTTCCAGGTGGGATAGAGCAGTGTGTATTGTAGATGCAATAGCATCATCAGTGGAGCGGTTGTTATGGTAGGCAAACTGCAATGGGTCCAAAGAGGTGGGCAGAACAGAGCAGATGTGATCTCTGATCAACCTCTCAAAGCATTTACTGATGATGGGGGTGAGGGCAACAGGACGCCAGTCATTTAAGCAAGTGATTTTTGATTGCTTCGGTACAGGCACAATGGTTGATGTTTTGAAGCATGTGGGGACTACAGACAGGGAGAGGGACAGGTTGAAAATGTCCGTAAAAACACCAGCCAGTTGGTTCGCGCATGCTCTGATGACGCGGCCCGGAATGCCGTCTGGACCCGCGGCTTTGCGAATGTTCACCCGTCGAAAGGATCGGGTTACATCCGCAACAGAGACGGAGAGTGAACCATCATCTGTAGTATCGGCCGCGAGTGCTCTCTCCGCGAGGGCGGTGTTGTTGTTGTCCTCGAAACGAGCATAAAAAGTATTAAGCTCGTCCGGGAGAGAGGCAACGGTGTTCATGGCGGAGTTTTTATTCTGTTTATAGTCCGTGATGGTGTTAATTCCCTAGTTTGATCATTGTACCACGTTGCCAGGCATTTCTCTTTAATTGTTTTATGTTTTTATTGAAGAGGGCATTTCTATCAAGTGCTAGATAAGACTGTATCTATATTTTCTGTGACTACATAAAGTTCTTCTGAACTTTTTGGCTTACTGAGTTTTTGAGACAAATCTGGAAGATTTTTAGTGAAGTTAATATTAGTGGTCGAAAGAATAGTTCTACCTGATCGATAACGCTGTAGGATCTGGACCAATCAGACATACAATTTTTCATTATTTAATGAATAAACCAACAGATGTCTCAGAACTGTAACAAGCAAAGGACCAAGTAGGCCCAAGCCAACTCTGTTATGTCTGATCCCCCACTGATCATTATCAGAAAAGGAATGCAGAAAGAGTGGTTCACTCCTGTCCCCCATAAGAAATGTACTCAAAGCCCAGAACAGACTTCTCTTCACTAAATTATAGACAAACTGTCCATAAATGAACATGTATATCCCCAGGACGTTGTGTATAGGATCATTACTGTCTTGTAAAGTGTTTTTGTACAGTATAATGTTTTATGCATGACTTACGACAGGACTAATGTAAAATTATTTAGTATCATGTTTCCTACCAAATGAATCCTTGTGTGACACCCTGCATACATTGTGACACCTCTGACAGCATGCATTGTATGCTTGCTATATTAATCAGAGCATAAAGGGGCACAAATTAACAACTTACCCCCCAATCATGCAAATGAGTCAACTTCCAAACAAAGGAACATTTCCCGCTTGGGAATTGCACCTTTCTCATTGGTCAAGCCGGACTCGAGCGGAGGGACCTCCAGCTGAAGTCAAAAGGACACATCCAGCCTTTTTCTTTCTCTTGTCCCCTGGCTTTTTCCCCTGGATCTGTCCCCTGAACCCCTGCTGCATGGTCATGCTGACCATGAGGTTGCAGGCTGGCAGGCCTCAACACCTCAAACCATGTGCAACTACCTGGACCATAGTCAATGAACACCAGAGTTCATCCTAATTTCTTCATACAACACAGAAGAAATTGATTGCAACTTGAACGCCATCGACTCGAGGAACCATCGAGACGTTCTCCTGCAACTGCATCTGGGCTCTCACAACAGCCAAGGTAATTGCAAGTATCGTACCAGTAACTAACTGAACATAGTTTAGTATAAGACATGAAAACTCCTTTGTTACAAAGGTGCTTTTAAATTAAGAGCTTGATGGTTCTCTCAGATGGTCAAAAGGACTCTTTTCAAAACTGCATTTCCCCTATTCTGTGCCGGTTTCATTTTATTTTCATTCTTCCCTTTCCCATGTATGAGTGATTTGTGTGTATGTTTTGTTTAGATTAGTTATATGTTTGTATTTTAGTTAAATAAACTGTTGTGTACATTCTTGCAAGTTGATTCTGGTCTGCTTGTAAATCAACGTAAATTGAATGATTCGATCCCAGCTCCATGCTAAGGAAGATTTATTTTTGTGTGGACACGAAAAATATCCTTTCTTAGAATTGATAGACAATCAATACTGAGTGTTCTCTGGACGAACAGATAAATTGATTGTAATGTTAATTCAGCTACCTCCAGTTGATTCGATTAACAGATCCAAATGTTTATAATTAATTATAACGAGTTATGATTAATTATTCCTGTTTACCTTTTAATGATGTGTTGACTGTGGTATATTTTGAAAAAAAATCTCATCCTTTTAATGGTGGAGAATCTATTTAGACAAATAATCTAGTTATTTGTAATGTATCTAATTTATAATGGTTGTCAAATGCGACTGATTCCATTATAAATTTCCTGACATAGTAATGTAGGAATTGGACCGTTTAATTTAATTCCTATCTAACACAAACTGTTTCCCTTACAAACAATGGTAACGTACACAACACTTTCACCTGTGCAGTGTATATTTATCATAACGAATTCACTACAACGCAGTGCAGCATACAAGAGACGAGGTAATGATCTGAGATGTCATCAATCTGCGGCAGAATTGCTATGTTATCAACATCAACTCCATATGACAGAATTAAATTGTGTGTATGATTATGGCGATGAGTTGGTCTGATCACATTTTTTCTGATCCCAAGAGAGTTGGGGATATCGATAAATGCTAATTACAGTGTATCATTTTCGTTATCTATGTGAATGTTAAAGTCACCAATGATTAAAGCTCTATCCACACTAACTACTAGATCTGACAGAAAATCTGCAAACTTTCTAAGGAAATCAGAACATGGACCTGCAGGTCTATGTAATGTAATATAATAAAGATGACAGAGATTTTTAGTTTATATCTGACGATGTCACTTTAAGCTTTATAATTTTTCTTTTTTTTTACCTAACCCTAACCCTACACCAAAAACATCACTGTAAATTGTAGCAACACCTCCTCCTCAACCCATCAGGCAGGGCTCATTTTAATAACAATAATCTGGGCAAGTAGACTAATTTAAAGTAATATCATCTGGTTTAAACCATGTTTTAGTGAAACAGAGCAAATTCAATCTGTAACAAACTCAGACTGGAGGTCGGGTTAGAATCCATTTGATGTACCGTGTCTTTGTGAGAACACAGCTCCTATCCCACAGTTAGAAGCGTCAGCTTCTATGATGAATGGTAAACTAGGGTCCGGATGTTTGAGAATAGGGGCTGTTGTGATCTTGGTCTTGAGTTTTTCACAGGCTACTTGTGTTCAGTCAGTCCATTGCAACTTCTTGAGTTTACCTTTCAGGAAAGTAGGTATGGCGAAAGTATGTTGAACTTTGCAAAGCCTAGGAATCTTTTTTGACATCTCAATCCCTTGGTGACTGATAATGTATCCTAGGAACATAGTATTGGTGGTGTGAAACTCACATTTCTCAACTTTAACATAAAGTTCGTTCTCCTGAGTTAGTACAGTCTTAACTTATTGAATATGCTATGCTTTGGTTTGTGAGTAGAAAAGGAAATCGTCAATGTAGGCGATGACACACTGGTTGATGACAATCTCATTGATGAAAGACAGGAATACTGCTGGTGAGTAGGGCATGACTTGATACTCATAGTGCCCTCTTGTGGTAAGAAATGCCATTTTCCATTCATCTCCTTCGTATGAAGCCTGAAGTTAATGCCTCTTCAACATAATTTTCCATATCCTCCCTAAGGGAAGCAGAATTGAACAGTGGTAATGTAGCTGTTAGGAAATGGGGAATTGTACGTGGGTTTGAGGACGCTGCGTGCCAGTGCCCCAAAATTTTTTGCGGGCTTGGGGCCGGCATCCATTCATTCACGGGAGCCCACAGGAAAGATCTGTGATGTGGAGGCCCGCCTCGGACACCGCGGAACCCCACCCCAGGTGTTTAAAGAAACACTCCAGAAGGAGCATTTCCCCTGCAATTCAGCCTTGACCCAAGTGGTGGTGGCCTCACATCCCATCTCTGGCTTAAATAAATGGGTGCCTTTGCCATTCATATCGATGGCAGGCAGGCATCTCTCGTGGCAGTGCTGTCCCTTGTTCAATTTGTCGCACTGTGTTCTTTTAAGGGAGGAGTGGGATGCAATCCCCCCAAAGACCACTGTGCCACCTTGGTGGTCCACAGACTCACTAGCTGCCCCCTGACCAACTATTTTACCCAATTTGACCAGTGAGATCCCCTGACCACCCGGAGGGGGCGGGGCTGTCCATGGACCCATTATCTGCCCCCTAACCAACTATTTTGCCCAATTTGTCCAATGAGAACCCCGGAACAACTGTAGGGGTTGGGGCTGTCCACAGACAAACCATCTGACCCTAAACCAACTATTTTGCTCACTTTGACTTGAAAGACCTAGGTGTGTCACCACAAACTGACTAACTGCCCATTTCCAATTGATTGTATAGGTGTATATGTCCAACAACAGACTAACTGACCATTTCCAATTGATTGTTTAGCTGTATGTGTCCACCAACAGCCTAACTGTCCATTAGCAATTGATTGTATAGCTGTATGTGTCCACCAACAGACTAACTGTCCATTTACATTGATTGTATAGCTGTATGTGTCCACCAACATACTAACTGCCCATTAGCCATTTATTGTATAGCTGTATGTGTCCACCAACAGACTAACTTCCCATTTCCAATTGATTGTATAGCTGTATGTGTCCACCAACAGACTAACTGCCCATTTACAATTGATTGTATAGCTGCATGTGTCCTCCAACACCATAAATGTCCATTGGCAATTTATTGTATTGGCCTATTATCCCTGTGTCCACCAAAAGACTTACTTCCCATTAGCAATTTAATGTATAGCTTTATGTGTCTACCAACAGACTAACAGCCCATTAGCAATTTATTGTATAGCTGTATGTGTGCAACAACAGACTAACTTCCCATTGAATGTATGATTTTATAGGTGTATGTGTCCACCAACAGACAAACTGCCCATTTAAAATTGATTGTATAGCTGTATGTGTCTACCAACAGCCTAACTGCCCATTAACAATATTTTGTATAGCTGTATGTGTCCACCAACAGACTAACTGCCCATTTCCATTGATTGTATAGGTGTATGTGTCCACCAACATACTAACTGCTCATTAACAACTGAATGTATGATTTTATAGGTGTATGTGTCCACCAACAGACAAACTGCCCATTTAAAATTGATTGTATAGCTGTATGTGTCCACCAACAGACAAACTGCCCATTTAAAATTGATTGTATAGCTGTATGTGTCTTCCAACAGCCTAACTGCCCATTAACAATATTTTGTATAGCTGTATGTGTCCACCAACAGACTAACTGCCCATTTCCATTGATTGTATAGGTGTATGTGTCCACCAACAGACTAACTGCCCATGCCCATTGGCAATATATTGTATTGGCCTATTATCAAGTCAGCTGAAGCGACGTGCCAAGCATGGGTGCAGGATGTGCCAGCCGCGTCTTTTCTCTCTCTATGTTTTGCTGAATTCGCGGACCAGAGGGCTAGGGAGGAAGAACATTCAGGGAGCGTGAATCTAGTGGACTCTCCTGGGGGAAAAGAGGACATGTGATCACCTCAGTGGAAGGGAAAGACACTATGTGTAAGCGGAACACCTGGTCAGACATTCTGCTGTCCCAAGTTCTATGTGCTCGGACCTGAGAGATCACGGGACGAGACTGACTCAACCCTAAGATTTGTAAAATCTCATGAAGGTATTAGGTGTTGCCCAGCCCTGTCAGCTCTGTAGATGTCTGCTAGGAAGATGTCTGTTGGCCAGTGCCCACAAGGATGCCACACTTTACATTGAGTGTGATCGAACAAGCAAGGGGGTGGGCATGGCCTGTGTGTGATAGGCCAAAACGATGGCATCGATGACCCAGTGGGCTAGCCTCTGTTTGGAGACAGAGTTCCCTTTCCACTGTCCACCAAATCAGACAAAGAGCTGCTCAGAACATCTAAAGCTCTGCGTGCAGTTCACATAGGTACGCAAAGCACACACCGGACACATATTTCTGGGGGCCTTTATAACAGCACACACCCGGTTAGAATTTTATAGCCTTATGGACAGCTAGGGAATAGATTGTTGTATAGCGACACAGACAGCGTTATCTTTATCTCTAGAGAAGGTGATTGGGAACCACCTCTGGGTCCTTATTTAGGAGAGCTGACGGATGAAATAGGCATTGATGATTACATCACAGAGTTTTGCTCAGGAGGCCCTAAAATATACGGATATTGCACTGTGAAAGGTAGTGTATGAATGCAAAGGTTATAACTTTGAATGCAGAAAATACCATAGCCATTAGATTAGACACATTGATTGGTCTTGTTGACTACTATGTAAAATCGCATGACACCAGACAAATCCTAGCCTACACAGACAACATTGTGAGAAATAAAAAGAACTTCACTTTGTAAAACAAGTCAGTTTCAAAGAGTGAAAAATGGTGTATAATAAAAGTGAGTTACTCCCTGATTATACAACACTACCATATGGCTACTAATAATTTTTTAAAACACAGCTGTGTGTGGGAGGTTGATGGTTTTGATTTTAACTTCAACATCCTTTTTCATGTTTAATAAGTGGACCTTAAATTCTGAAAAGTCTTATTTTGTAAAAATGTTGTTGGAAAATGCTGTAAATATGTTTTCTAAAAAATTTTAAAACATTGTGTACTTTTATGATTGCTGGCAACCACTGTATGATGAATTGTATAAATTGTATAACATTACATTTGTGGAAGGAATACTGCAATCTCTGAATGATGATAATTTATTACCTGTCAATAACACTAATTGATGACATGATGAAGGAGGTGAGTGGAAACTCTGAAGTGGAGAAGTTATTCACGCAATATGTTCACCATTGAAACCTCAGCACTATATTGTGCAGATATTATTTTTTCAAGGTAAATCCAGCAGAACCATCAGTTTGAATACAAATGATTTAATACTGTTTAAGAACCCGCGCGTTAACAATCAGATAAACGTGTTAGGAAAACAAATGTGCCCCGGAAACACAAAATATTTTATGGAACGCTATCAAGATGCCACCAACCAGCCTTTGGGTTATCTCATGATAGACTATAAAGCAAAAACCCCTGAACATTTTAGTCTCAGAACAGGTTTACTTTCAAATTGACCTGTAGTTTACATTCAAAAAAGAAAACAGTGAGTTGGTAAAATGTCTGCTAGACTGTCTAGAAACCTCCCCCTGTTAAAAATGTTATTTAAAGTGACCCCAAATCAAAGGCATCTTATTTTGCAATCAGCATCTCACAAACTCATTTTAACATTGTGTGAGGTCAAGCTTAAAGTTCTCTATGGCACAATTCCACTACCAACCCAGCAGCAACGCCAGTTGAAGAGGAGAAAGACTGAAATCAAATACATCGCCAATAAAAAGATTGGTGTGTCTAGAAAAAAACACATTATCAACCAGAACTAAGGATTCTTCTACCACTCTTGAGCATAGCATTACCCTTTATATCCAGTCTGATAATGCCTAAACAAGGTTGAAGATGGAGTATACTGAGAAGATGTTTTTAGTCCCACAAAACTATTTAGATAAACTAAAGATGTCCAATACACAAGAGTCTTTTTAACAAACCGTGGAAGACGATCTGGATGTTACTATATGAAAGATTTTGTATAAAGACAATTTGAACACTCATGAGAAGGCTAAGCTTTACACAGCAGTTTTACAAAGATTTTTAACAATAGTTAAACAGGGTGATTGGGACAGTAACACCTTTACGCTTGCATTACCAGGACCCGATGTGTCTCACAAAGAGCCACCTTTTACCTCTGTTGAAGATGGTGTGGGTAATGATGTTGTTGCTGAGGTATTGAAGAATGTACCATTGAGAAGTGTGAAAAATGCAAGATACATCATGGATAAAATGTCTAAAGCCAAATAAGTTTCATCTTGGAATGATTCGGGGGGAGTTTGAATTTAAAGTTAATACTTTACAGGGGTCACACGTACTGGACCTTGTGAAGAGTGTTACAGCCCCACAAAAAATTAGGGATGACTGTAGACCTCATGGATGGATTGAGTTTTGCAGGCAATTGCTATTTTAAACATACCTTATTCAACAGTTCCAAAACATGCGGTTAGGCATGTAATAAGTTCATTTAATAACAAATACGATTGCATCATATCCTGCAACATCTGAACAGACCGGGGACATATGCAAGGATCCTTTTTCAGGTTCCTGGGCACTACCATCTCACAAGACCTGAAGTGAGAGACACACATTGTCTCCATTGTGAAAAAGGCCAGGCATCAGAGGTTGTACTTCCTTTGCCAGCTGAGGAAGTTCAACCTGCCACAGGTGCTGTTGATACAGTTCTACTCAGCAGTCATTGAGTCTGTCCTCTGCACTTCAATAATTGTCTTGTTTGGTGCAGCTACAAAATCAGACATCAGAAGACTTCAGAAGACAGTTCAGAATGCTGAGCAGATTATTGGTTGCCCCCTGCACTATGTATGTGTGTGTATGTATGAAGGTGTGTGTCTATGTGTATGTAAGTATATGTATAATTATATATATTTTTAAACATTTTATTATCTATGTCTTGCTGCTGTTTTTGTATTGTTTTTTGTATTGTTGTGCACTGGAAGCTCCTGACACCAAGACAAATTCCTTGTATGTGTAAGCATACTTCGCAATAAAGCTGATTCTGATTCTGATTAAATGTATGTAACGACTTCACAAGAAGGAGGACACGGGAACAGGGTTCAACACAAAGTTAAGGCTCTTTAATTACAGACAGACAGGGGTAGTGCAAAAACGTGCATGTGCTATACATAAACTCTTTGAACTAATCTAATAATTTGGTTTTTGTCTCTCTATTGCCAACACTGGACTGGCAGCTCTCTCTCTCGACCGGAGGCACTGGTGCTCTTTTATGCTGCTCTCCCCATACTCACTGAAATTAGAGACAGGTGTTAGACATAATTTAGTTCAGGTGCAAGCGCCCTTACCGCTTTCTCCCTTCGGACGGGCGCTTGACCACGCCCCCGCTGCCACAATGTAGTACTATTACAATGAGATATCCTTAGTTTTTCAGAAAACATGATACAAATTCATTATTTTTTATATATAAGTCATCACTATAAAGCATCATAATATCATCATACTCACAACCTCGACTCGTATGATACAGGAAAAAAACACAAAAATGACCACATGTGACAGCCATAAAATGCTGAACTTGTTAAGCTGAATATTGAATGCAGGTTGAATAATTTTTTTAGAAAGTCAATGATTGATACAGAAAAATAAATAAAATGGTAATATGGTCTGCACTTCTATAGCGCCTTTTTAACCTTAACGGTATTCAAAGCACTTTACACTGTGACTCATTCACCCATTCACACACATTCATACATCAATGACGGCAGAGCTGCCATGCAAGGCACTAGCCTGCTATTGGAAGCAACTTGGGGTTCAGTGTCTTGCCCAAGGACACTTCGGCATGTGGAGTTGTGTGGGCTGGGAATCAAACCACCAACCCTGCAATTAGTGGACAACCCGTTTTACCACCTGAGCCACAGCCACCCCCAAATAAATTAAATCTGGACTATTACCGAAACTGTCAAATAAAAAATTCTGAACCATCATTATTTATGTAAATAGCCAACCATTGTTCACTGGTGAGGTGTGAATGATGTGTGTTGATTATGGCTGACATGGGTAGTGTTCTAAATGGATCCTTCAGTAAATGATCACATGGTAGAAAATGCATGTTTTTGTGAGATTCTGTCTATAATAACTGTAAACAGTATGATGTTCTTGTTTCAATTAATAGTCAACAAGCACCTGCCTTCACTTAGAAACCAAAAACAACATAAACAATCAGATCAATGGTTCTTGGGAGTGGTTGTATGAACCATACTTCTAGTCTGATATTCCCAGACCGCGAGATGTGTTGCCCACAATCTTCATCTGGAGTAAGGTTAAAACCATAAAGGGTATACCCCTGCAGAAAATATTCTCTGTCAATTACCAATGCTTTGTTTTTTAGATGTCAGCTCTCACTACCCTCGATGGCATGGCGGCCAATGGGTACATGGAGGTTCCTCAGGTGGATAGGGTGGTCGCGGTGCACTTATGACCGAAAAACGTCACCACCTGGTGTCCGGCACTCCCCTACTGGGCCTGTAGGACTACGTCGTCTCTGGCGACCTAAGCCTACAGTGCTGATGAATAGGCCGCCTCTGCCCTGCATGCCATGGCCCTCCTGCAAGTACACCAGGCCAAGGCACTGAAAGAGCTGCACATGGCCGAACAGGCTGCGGTACCCACATTGTCAAAAAAAGAGCAGTTTCCTCACTCCTTGGGTCACATAATCGGTGTTCACGGCCACCATTGCCACGGCCACCAGACCCCCCCGCCTTTGCACACCTGGCTGCGCCACACCTACAGCCAGCCAGTTGTGATGAGTCTCGAGGACAGCCCAAGAGACCCTCCTCCTCAGTCGCTACCATTCCCTATGATGGGTACGCAGAGCAAGGTAAGTGCTTTGAGGTCCCCTTCAGCGCAGCCATCTCAGGTCGAAGCAACTCTCCATTGCATTGTCTGCTCCCCCCGCCGCAAGGCCCCGCCCCCAGGTATGTCAGACACGATCATCCCTTTTGTGCCCCTCATCCGGAACTTGGATGATTGGTTACTGCTTTCCAACCTATCGCGGTGGCTGGCCAGGGCCATCCGACTCGGCTACGTGATTCAGTTTGCCAGCGCCTGCCCCAGTTCAGTGGCATCAGCTTCTCTTCAGTGCATGGCGAGAATGCCACCACCGTGCGTGCGGAGATCATGACCCTTCTTCGCAAGGGTGCGATAGAGCCTGTCCCTCCTGCTGAGATGAGGAATACTTCATCATGCCAAAGAAAGGCGGTGGGTTGCGGCCAATCTTGGACCTGTGAGTTCTGAACTGGGCCTAACACAGACTCCCATTCAAGATAGAAACACATTTTGACATTCGTCCGGCATCAAGATTGGTTCTCGGCAGTAGACCTGAAGGACGCATAATTTCACATCTCGATTTTACCTTGACACAGACCCTTCCTACGGCCAGGCGTACCAGTACAAAATCCTCCCCTTCGGCCTGTCTCTGTCTCCTCGCAACTTCACGAAAGTCACAGAAGCAGCACTTGCCCAGTTAAGGAAGTGGGCCTCTGCATTCTCAACTACTTTGATGACTGGCTGATTCTAGCACACTCTCGAGAGTGGCTGTGTGCACACAGGGACCTGGTGGTCACGTATCTCAGCTGTCTAGAGCCACCTCATTCAGGCTGAGGACAGCGATTCCACTGAAACACTTTCAGAGGCTCCTGGGGCATATGGCATCCTCAGCAGCAGTCACGTTGCTCGGGTTGATGCATATGAGACCACTTCAGCACTTGCCTCAGACTCGAGTCCTGAGATGGTCATGGCTGTTATGCCCCTCTACCGCCACTTATTCAGCCATTGGACAGACCTTTATATGGCAGGAGTTCCCCTTCAACAAGTATCCAGATGTGCCATGGTCACCACAGATGCCTCCAAATCAGGCTGGGGTGCTGTGTGCAATGGGAACGCAGCCACTGGTTCCTGGACAGGACCACGTCTGTGTTGGCACATCAACTGCCTAGAGCTGCTGGATGTACTGCTCGCCCTGTGGAGGCTATTTCCATTGATCTGGGGTAAGCACGTGTTTCAGTCCGGTCCGACAACACATTGACAGTAGTATATTTAAATCGCCAAGGTGGTGTACGTTCTTTTCGCATGTTGCAACTCATCCGCCATCTCCTCCTCTGGAGTCAGCAGTGGCTGAGGTCACTGCAGGCCACTCGCATCCCGGGCAGCCTTAACGCCACAGCAGATGCGCTGTTGTGGCAGCGACGCTCAGCAGAGAGTGGAGACTCCAACCCCAGCTGGTCCAGCTGAATTAGAGTCGATTCGTCAAACGCAGAGCTTTAGACGCTCTGAGCAGCTCTTTGTCTGCTTTGGTTGACAGCGGAATGGGAATGCTGTCTCCAAACAGAAGCTTGCACATTGGATCGTGGATGCCATCACATTGGCCTACCAGACCCAAGCCATGCCCGCCCCCTTGTGGGTTTGAGCACACTCTACAAGGAGTGTGGCATCCTCGTGGGAACTGGCCAATGGCACCTCTCTATCAGACATCTGCAGAGCAGCGGGCTGGGCAACACCCAATACCTTTTTACAATGTCCGGGTTGAGCCGGTTTCATCCCGTGTTCTTTCATGTACAAACAGGTAGAGTTTAGCTTGCATACAGCATCTTTCTCCCTAGCCCTGTGGTTCGTGAATTCGGCGGAGGAGTTCGCAGCCAGACCCACTACAGGTACTAATATGCCCTGTATTGGGATAGGTGCTCCACAGGTGCCGATTACTCCCTGTGATGTATTTTGTGTAGTACGGTCTCCCTGTTTGCAGACACCTACCACCGCACCTCTTCCATGTGCGGCTAGCCATGTGTCGTTTTGCCACATGTTGAACTCCCCTTTTGGGCAGGAGATGGGCTCCGTGGGGTCTTTTCCCCCTGAAAGAATAAGAAAGGAAAAGAACACCTTCCCTGATGCGTATAATAGCATTAGATGGCCCCAGCCAAATCTAATACTCTGTGGAGAGAAAAGGCCACAGCTAGTTATGTTGGGGTCTTTTGGGGTGTTGGGGAAGGTTAGGTGCAGTCTGATGCACCTGCTATTATGCACGCAGCAGCTTGCTTGCACCTGCATTGACAGTTCATGCAACACAGATCAGCGGCTGTGCCATTTTTCTATAGGGACCCATAGTGTCACTACATCGACGGAGGGAACGGGACATTGTGTCCCTCTTGCCACAATGCTGTACTAGCCTCTGAAATGTTATCAGATCAGACTCCACATAAATAATGATACAGTGATTCTATAAAAACAAATTTTTATAGGGAGCAATCCTCCCACACACAGTTCAAAGCAAGCTTAACTAGTAAAACAGAAATACCAACATAATGCAATATTGAGATAATGTAGAAATTTAACACATGTATCTGTATTTTTGTTAATCGGGTAATTAACCATTTTCAAAAGCATAACTATCACTTTGCTCGTTTCTTGATAACATCACACACATATCCGTTATATATGTACATTAGCATATTATGTCAGCAACTTAACAGACATTATTGCATTCAAACTAAGAGTTTAGAATGGTTTTATGCATCACACAGTGTGAATCATTCCGGCCAGCATAGAGTTGTATAATTTCAGTCCAGTTATTTGATAGACCCCTGACTATGTCCGTATGCTTCTTTAGACAAATCAACGTTTGTTAATACAGGTCACATTTACAACATTGTTTGCCCCAGAATGCTCATTATCAATGACCTTAAACAGCATGTTGTTTATTTCACATTGAAGACAATGTATCAGAATATGTTTAATCAGTACCTGTAGCACTGCAGAAGTTACCCATATAAGCATAAAATTTCGGAAACAAACAAACAAATGTTTTTCCACCCATCCACAGCATCATAGACAGCCTGTTCACAGCTATCATTTACAAACGTCTCACAGATTTCACGCAGTCTCTGTAGAATGTGCAGCTCCTCTCTTATTTCACACAGCATGCCTTCAACAACACCATGGATTCTCTGAGGATGTGGTGTCAGCCCAAATGATTTCAATGCCTGACCAATGACTTCTTTTAACACAGGTTTAAACAGTTTACAGGAAAGTTCTTCAAAGTGTGTGTAAAAGAAATACTTGTCAGGATCAAACAAACACATATGCTGAAGCTGACTGGGGTGATCCACTTCACAACTGTAGCACAACTCTTTTAACTTTATGTCGACGAGATGATCCAGAATGACCACTGTGGCACGGTGGAGGGCGGGACCGGCGCGTGATTACGCACGCCCGGTCCCTTATTAGGCTAATTAAGCCGTCAAGAGGGATAAAGGCCACTCGCAGACGGCGATCGTGAGAGAGAGATCAATTACGGACATGTCCGTCCTCTTATGTGTTTGTCTTTTGAGTTTTGCATTAAACCTTTAGTTTATATGTCAAGCCGGTTTCTCGCCTCTTCCTTGCCCACGAATTTGATCTGTGTTACAACCACGATGACTGCTTTTAAAAAATTGAAGCCCTTTACACCAATAATGCCATCTGTGTCATTGTCTCCCTTAAGATTCGCAGCATCTGGAAGTGGGTAGCCTGATCCGTGAGTTGTTATGAACTTTAGATTGCTGTAGCTAAGCTCCATACAAATTTTTTTCGAGCCAATTGCTGATGTCTGGGATGTCCTTACTGGGGGATCATCCCCTGCCGGAGTAGGCATGCCTTCGGGTGATGCGCTGGGTCCAGGGAGGTTTGTAGTAACCTCATGAGAAATTTTGGTTTGAATGCTGACAGTCACCACCAGCTTTTAATGCTTATAGTAGGTTAGCGTGTTATATGGACACTCCAATGGACCCTCGTACATATTTCAGGCTCAAACAGCTTGACCTTAATTTGATTGTATGTAATTTGCATCACAACATTTAAACAGTTGGTCTATCATTGAAAAAATATAATTCAGGATAGGAACATCTTTTCACTGAAACAAAAACTTCATGTGGAAACATTCATTGTGCTCCGCCTCGGGGAAAGGCCAGACTCTGTCACTGAGACCCAGTTTATCCTTGCTGGTAAGTATGTAGACATAATCATCAGGTCTTGTTGGTGTGATTGCCAAACACACAGTATCTTGGAAATTGGGATGTTGAACCATCCCAATCTGCAACGAATAAAGGTTCATATCCAGAGCCATTAATTTGCCTCCAAACACGATTGTAAAATAAACCCCAGTCCCTTTCCGTGAAATACAAAAAAGGGTCTTCATCGCATAACGATGATGATGAGGATAACAAGATGTTCTGTCAAAGTCACACACACACAAATGTGCGCCATCTTGGTGAAATTCGTAATTCAGATTTACTAAGGGTTTGTGGAGAAACTTGGTCAGGCATGGACAATGTCTTTTCCTTGGAGCACAACACAACCCATCAATCATTTCTACATCATTTACCATAATTTTTTTAGGAGTGTTGGGAGCTGCCATTGTGTAAGCGAAAATCACAAAATCAAAATACTTGCTGAATAGTTTGCAATGAACAACACAGACTCTTAAATACACAGATGGTAAGGAGGGGTGGTCTCAGCTACAGCATAGGAAGATCATAACAGCTGACCAAGCACATCATACCATATCATGTACAACAGCCAGAGGGAGGAGGAAGCAAAGGTCAAGTGAGAAAACATCTATTAGGTCACATATCATAGCTCAGTAATAATTTTTTTTGTCATTCGGTGCATCATATTTACTACTAATGACTCCCCTGCTTTTACTTGAACCAGCACTAAAGAAAACATGTCCACCCCATATCTTCCCAAATTGTAATCTTACATTTAAGAAAATAAATAACCTTCCTTCTTTTTATGGAATTAATGCTACTTAATGGATGAATAGCCCATTCACTTTCCACGTGGAGAGAGATAACCCACTCATATTAACATTTGACATTTTGATATAATAGACGTATTTTATTGTGTGTCAGAAATAATATTCTAAATACCACATTTCAGCATTAGTGCAACAATCAAACCCCAAACTTCACCCCGAACAAAACAAACAGAAAAAAGAAAAACGCGCGCATTAACCCCACACACGACAGTGCAAACTGCTGTTGATCCCTCTAAACTCAAAAGGTCCATGTACGCCTACGAGAGCCCCTGTGACAAATTTGCAATCGGATTGCTCAATTTTGCCTCACAAATTTGTTAGGCAAAATTACATAACAGAATAAACCCAGCCAATAGGCAGAATAAACACAAATAATGTGTAGATTCATTCACAGAACTGTCTCAAAGGTGTGTTCCTCCACAAAACAAATTCCAGCCTATATAAAGCTGTTCCATTTTCTCAGACAGACAAACTAATGTTGAGTGAGCGGCTGTTTATGAGTGCAGCAGATATGTCCTGCAAAAAATACCCCACAAAACAAACTCTATAAGCACAAGGAATGAATAGATTCATTGTCCCGAAGCAGTGTTATTCCACAGAACAAAATCCAGCCACTAGGCGGAACCAGCACAAAAAGAAACAAAACATGCATCCCAGTTTCTTGGATGGCCAAGAGAGTAAAATTCACTCGGAGGCTGCATAAAAATATATACCATGACTTCCATCAAAAAAGTCCATCAACTTTATAAAAGACATCCTTTGTGTAGTCATGTAGATATTTTGCGGTCGACCATAGTGTCCATTCTCAATCTAGCCGAAAACTTCTGTGTAAATGCGATCTGCCATCAATGCAAAAGTCCCTTGGAGTGTCATTCCACAAAACAAACTCCAGCCACTAGGCATAAATAATGCCCAACTTCCTCAAACAGTCGAGTCAATGAACAGCAAGTTGATCCACTCGCATGGGAAACACCCACTGATTACTCACCCATTGTTTTTATGAAAGAGCCAGTGTAAAGATTGGGAGGACAGTGCGTGATCCGAGCAGAGGGTGAAGGCCCACCCACTTGATGACCAGACACTCCTTTTCCATGGTGCTGTACTTCGTTTCCCTCAGGGAGAGCTTATGGTTGATGTACAGCACCGTATGCTCCTACCCCTCCACCACCTGCGAGAGTACGGCCCCCAGCCCTCTGTCTGAAGCATCCATCTGTAATAGAAAAGGGAGAGAGAAATTAGGTGTATGCAAAAGTGGCTCCCCACAAAGGCTTTAACCTGCCTGAAAGCCTGTTGGCACTGCTCCGTCCACTGGACTGGGTCTGGACCCCCCTTTCTAGTGAGATCAGTCAGCAGGCTGGTGACGTCCGAATAATTAGGTACAAACCTCCTGTAATTGCCAGCCAGCCCAAGGAACTGTCTCACCCCCTTTTTGGTCTTGGGCAGGTTGCAATAGCCGCAGTCTTGTCAATTTGGGGATGCACCTGCCCATGACCCAAGTGGAACCCCAGATACCGTACCTCCACCTGCCCAATTGTGCACTTCTTGGTTTCTGCTGTGAGCCCCGTCTGCCGCAGCGTTCTCAGGACCGCCCTCAGATGCTGCATGTGCCGTTGCCAATCGTTGCTTTAAATGATGATAACATCTAAATAGCCAATGGCGTAAGCCGTATGCTGTCTAAGCATTCGGTCCATGAGATGCTTAAACGTGGCCGGGGCCCCAAACAAACCAAACGGAAGTGTCACAAATTGGTGCAATCCAAACGGAGTGGAGAAGGCTGTTTTTTCGCGGGAAATTGGTGTCAAGGGGATCTGCCAATAACCCTTTGTCAAATCCAATGTCGAATAAAATCAAGCAGAACCTTTTATGGTGGCCAGTGGATTCACCAGCTGACATTCACGGCAAGCCACACCACCTGTGGACATCGCCGCCAATGCTTGGCCAATAAAAATGGGCTATTAAGTGGTTCAGTGTCTTTCTTCCCCCTAGGTGATCTGCCATCAGATTATAGTGAGCCGTCTGGAAAACCATTTCCTGGCGGCTCCATGGTATCAAGAGCTGGGTTGTATCTTCCTTTGTTTGAGTGTCCTGCATCACTCGATACAATCGCTCGTTTATAATTGCGAAGTAGGGATATGAAAGTGCGACAGTCGGTCGGAGTTGTTGACCATCGATTAATCTCACTTGGTCGAAGGCGTGTTTGAGGGTTTCACATTTCCACAATACATTCCAGCCAATTAGTCCCCAAAATCAACAGATGTGTGAGGCAGGAACTAACCGCGGCCTTCACCCTATGTTTTGTTCCACAAAATTTAATCACAAGGGTATTTGTGAATATCTCCATGCACACACATCATCTTCACCATTTTAGCTGTGCCCAATGCCTTGGGTTGAACCAAGCGTTGGTGGATCGTGGTTTGATTACAACCCGTGTCCACCAATGCTTGGTGAGTACCCCCCTTGGCCTTTACCGGTATCCGGTACTCTCCGGCTCGGTCGGGGGCAGGCTGCAGGGTGTCAGGGATCCTGACCACAGTCCACAGCTCCATCACGGGGCATTGATCGCGGAAGTGTCCCGAATCACCTCAACTCCAGCAGGCCGGCCCAGACGCCACACCCGCACCTGTGTCGGCGGACACTACCACCTGAGGGGCAGAGCAGCGGGGCAGGAACAGGTTCTGTGGAGAGAGCAGAGTGGAGGGAGGGAGGAGAGAGAGTGAGAGAGAAGCGATATACTAAATAGTCTTCCGCAAGCTGGACAGCTTCCTCCAACAACGCCGAGCGGTGGCACTGGACCCAGTGGTGGCACTGGACTCTACCATCCCCTTTGGCAGTCTATGAACCAGCTGTTCAAGTACCCCTGATATCACGATTCCCCGCCAGCAACCATTTTGGGCACATGTCTCTGAGCCATTGGGAGAAAGCAAACGGGCGGTCGTTTTTTTCCAGCTTCAAGGACCGGAACAGCTGACGATACTGTTCCAGACTACGACCCACCCACTGCAGGATAGCCTTCTTCAGGTCCATGTATGCCAGGAGTTTAGCCCCCAGCAACTGTTGGGCAGCAAGCTGGACTTCCCCAGACAGTAATGGAAGGAGCCTGGCCACCCACTGGTCATGCGGCCTGTTTTTTCAAATAGGTCGTTGAATGACTCAGTATGGGGGGCAGCTGGCTGCCGGTTGTCCAGGGTCGCGGTCGGGGCTCTCTCCTGGCCAGTGAGGCTCCAGATTGCGTGCCGGTCCTCTGCTTGAGCCGCAGGATCTCAAAGATCCGTCGGCCCTGGTCTTGGCGCAGCTCAAGCAGGGATTGTTGGTTCGTCTAATGCATACTGTCGAGGGACTGAAGGATCTCGGCCAACTGGGAGGACTCCATAGGGCGTACTTGGATTCCCGGGTTTTCAGCACCAGTGTAAAGGTTGGGAAGAGAAGGAGGACACAGAAAGCGGGTTGCTCTACTCAGGTAATTATTTTTACTGAACACACTGCAGCGCTCACAGCTTCACAATAATGTCTAACAATTACAACTCTACAGCTTCACAATAACAACTCTACAGCTTCATAACATCTGTCCAGGACCCAGACTCTCTCTCTCTCTCTGCCTTCTGCTGGTGGCGTTGGTGGTTTCCGCTCTCCCCTTGCTCACTGGAATTAGATACAGGTGTTAGTCATAATTTAGCTCAGGTTTAAATGCCCTTACCGCTTTCTCTCTCACCGGACAGGCACTTGACCACGCCCCTGCTGCCACAGCCACTTTTTCGACAGTACTATAGCTTTGTTGACATTTAGTGAACTTCTTAGAGGAGCGCCTGTAGTGCTCGCATCTATTTTTTTTTTCTTTGGAAATTCATAATTAGGAGCAGAAAGCACGGGAGCGTTACAAAGCAGATTTTTCGAATCTTCAAATGCCCTGGTACATGAATTACTTCACATGAGACTTCTGTTGGAAATTAGGAGGTCAGTAGGCGGGGAGACTACCACAGAGAAGTTTGAGCAAAAACCTCTGTAGTATCCAGTCATTCCCAGGAATCAACGTAACACACATATTACGTGGGGTAGGGAACTTAAGGATAGCTTGTACCTTAGCAGCAACAGGTTTCACACACCCCTGAACAACTTGCTTGCCCAGGTATGTGACAACAACCTTTCTGAACTCGCACTTAGTGAGATTCAGAGTTAGCAAGGCTTCAGTAAAGCAGCTAAATACCAACCTAAGAGTTTGCACATGCTCTCTCCACTTTTTCGAATAGATGATTACATCATCTAAATAAATTTCAAAAATGTTCACCCCGGCCAGGGCTTTTTGCATAAGCCTCTGAAACGTTGCAGATGCGTTACGCATCCCAAAAGCGAGTACCTTATACTGCATGAAGTGATTGGGGGTTACAAACAGAATTCTCTGGTAAGAGGCACTTGCTAATATCCTTTAAGACGGTCAAGCTTCGTAACAAACCTTGAGAATCCTACCCAATCAATGCAATCCTCCATCCGTGGCAAGGGAAACAAATCTGCCTTAGTTATTTTATTTACCTTATTTTAATCCGTAAAGAAACAATAAGAGGAGTCCAGTTTGGGAACGAGCAGACAGGGGGAACTCCACAGGCTTTGGCTGGGCACTGCAAGTTTGTGATACAACATGTATTCAGCTTCTTCTTTCATAACTTCTGTGATTCACTCTGTAGTGGTGCTGTTTTATTGGAGTACACTCACCTACATCAATATCATGAAACAGCACGGTGGTCCTACCTGGCACATCCGAAAACAGAGTGGGGTACGTGTGCATTAAACCAATCATCTCATCTCACTGACTGTAAGATAAGTGAGAAAGATAGTTAGGCAAATCTTTCAATATCACTGAGTTTTTTAAATGTCAGAATTTAGAGGGTTTTTGTCCATCAACCCATCATCATCTAGACAGTAGCTAACAGAAGAGGGTGTGGCAGCAGAAGCTATAGCTACAGGAAGAGATTTGTCAGTACATACCAGATATCTCTTTAGCATGTTATTGTGACACACTCGTGTTTTTCGTGGCCGATCAGGAGTACAGATCACATAGTCAGTGTCACTATGTTTTCAATCGATATTTTATGGCCCAGAAAACTTAGCTTGGAACACTGAGCCAGGAACAGGCAAAATAACAAGATCACCTGGCTTAAATTCTTGTTCAACACTCTTTCTATCAAAACGAGTCTTCATCTTTGACTCGACTGTAGCCAAATGTACTTTAGTAACCTCCCAGGCCTTATGAAGTCTGTGGCAGCGGGGGCGTGGTCAAGCGCCCGTCCGGAGAGGGAAAGCGGTAAGGGCGTTTGCACCTGAGCTAAATTATGTCTAACACCTGTCTCTAATTTCAGTGAGTACATGGCGGGTCACCTAGGAGAAAGAAAAACACTCCTCGGCCCAGCCCGGTTGTTCTTGTTCCCAATAGTGACGGGTCTGTGCGGTTCTGTGTGGACTATAGAAAAGTCAATGCGGTGTCTAAATTTGACGCATACCCAATGCCTCGGGTTGATGAACTGCTCGATCGGTTAGGTACTGCTCGCTTTTATTCGACATTGGATTTGACAAAGGGTTATTGGCAGATCCCCTTGACAGCAATTTCCCCTGAGAAAACAGCCTTCACCACGCCGTTCGGATTACACCAATTTGTGACACTTCCGTTCGGTTTGTTCGGGGCCCCAGCCACGTTCCAGCGTCTGATGGACCGTATCCTCCGCCCGCACTCCGCTTACGCCGCTGCCTATTTAGATGATATTATTATCTATAGTAATGACTGGCAGCGGCATATACAACATCTGAGGGCAGTCCTGAAGTCGCTGCGGCGGGCGGGGCTCACAGCAAACCCCAAGAAGTGCACGATTGGGCGTGTGGAGGTACGGTATCTGGGGTTCCACTTGGGTCATGGCCAGGTGCGTCCCCAAATTGACAAGACCGCGGCGATTGCGACTTGCCCTAGACCTAAGACCAAAAAGGGGGTGAGGCAGTTCCTGGGGCTGGCTGGCTATTATAGAAGATTTGTGCCTAATTATTCTGATGTCACCAGCCCGCTGACTGACCTCACTAAAAAGGGGGCTCCAGATCTGGTCCAATGGTCGGAGCAGTGCCAACAGGCGTTTACACAAGTTAAAGCCGCACTCTGTCCCTTTCTTATTACAGACGGACGCTTCAGACAGAGGGCTGGGGGCAGGGATTGCTGCCTGGTGGAGGGGGATTAGCGCCCGGTGCTGTACATCAGTCGGAAGCTCTCCTTAAGGGAAACGAAGTACAGCACTGTAGAGAAGGAGTGTCTGGCCATCAAGTGGGCGGTCCTCACGCTCCGCTACTATCTGCTGGGGCGGGCCTTCACTCTCTGTTCGGATCACGCCCCACTGCAGTGGCTCCACCGCATGAAGGATACTAACGCCCGGATCACCCGTTGGTATCTGGCTCTCCAGCCTTTTAAGTTCGAGGTGGTGCAGATGGCTGTCGCCGACTTCCTCTCCAGAAATGGGGGGGGAGTGGTAGGCAGGCCGGATGACGCCCCGGCCTGAGTCGGCGGTGGGGGTATGTGGCAGCGGGGGCGTGGTCAAGCGCCCGTCCGGAGAGGGAAATCGGTAAGGGCGCTTGCACCTGAGCTAAATTGTGTCTAACACCTGTCTCTAATTTCAGTGAGTACGGGGAGAGCGGCATAAAAGAGCACCAGTGCCTCCAGTCGACAGAGAGAGCCACGCCAGTCTAGAATTGCCAACCTTAAAGTTTATCAGTTTATGTTATTAAGAATAGTCTGTGTTCAGTTTAAGTATTTTGTGTTCAACTTTTATGTCCATTACCTAGGAGGAATTAAAAGAACCTTACCTGACAAACGAACATTGTCACAAAGTAATTCTCGGAAGGAGCTAACGTTGTCTAAATAGACACGGGTGAGGAGTTTTTAACCAGCATATGTTCGCTCAACATTTTCAAGGGTCCTTGAACCGTGTGACCGAGCATCCTGCACAGACTCCTGCAGTCTCAATACAATAAGCACGAATCATGGATTTTAAGGTTTGGGGGAACCGCTCGAGCACACCCTGTGTCTCAAGATGGTAAGTGCTCCACAACCGATGCGAAACCTCCAATGGCTCCAAAGTCTGTTTGAACTTTTTGGAAGTAAAGTTTAAACCATGATCCGTTTGGATTTCTCATGGCAACCCAAACATAATACAAAACTTTACCAGTTCTTTAATTGCTGGAGCTTTAATAATTTGTAACGGAACTGCTTCAGGGAACATAGATGCGGTGCACATGATCGTTAATATGTACTGATACCCTTATTTAGACTTAGGCAATTGTCCCATGCAGTCTAGAATTAAACTTTCAAATGGTTCATTCATTACCGGTATAGGTTGTAACTGGTCAACTAGAACATTTTGCTCTACCTGGTAGTTGACATACCATACAAGTTCTACAGAATTCCGAAACAGATGATTTGAAACCAGGCCAGAAGAAATATCTAGAGACACATTGAGATGTTTTCCTGACCTTCCAAATGACCCGAGAGTACGTGCTCGTGGGAGGTGGCTCTCGTTATCCTGCTTAATAGACAGTGAAAGTGACAAGGAAAGCACAGGGAGACACAACACACACAAACCACATTTAAATATCACCATCACAATGATAAAATAATATACGTCCCTAGGGACATAACAATATACAGATGTATTTGGTCATTGTGAAGTCAAAAATTCCAAATGAGCTGTTTTTGCAACTTGGTTTAAATAAATGCTCTCTTTTTATTAAGGAGAAAGTGATCAGTTCTGAAACTTACAGGATTTTTTTTTATATAGTACAATGACCTCTTATATGTCAAAAGATGTCATGTCCTCTTTAACTTGGTTCTCAAACACAGAATGCTTCTGGAAAAATGTTAAGCAAGCTGCTCTAAAGGCTACAGCTGCCTTCGTCAAAAAAAAAAAGAAAAGAAAAGAAAAGAAAATGAACCATGGTTTCACTTCAATTTTGCTTGCAATACATTTTGTTTTGTCAGGGTACACAGTTACTTTCAAAACTTGATCCGACACTGAATGCTCAAGCAGCCTAAATTACACTTAGAAAAATCCTAATGTTGATATAACAATGCAAAAACTTACCAACTTGTTTGAAGTGAAATAAGTCCTCCTTTCCTGTTTAATTAATCATTTTTGCATGATCATGCAGAACATCCATTAGGTTCTCTTTCTCAACGGCAATACCAGCAGTGATGACAGCCAACTCGTCAGCAAGATCTTGCACTCTTCACTTTCAAATTATGTACATCACTTACAGCATGATTGCATCACTCAAGTCTTGACAGGGTGGAGCTCAGACTCACGTGCTGCTTCTGCTAAGGAGCATGACTTTGGGCATGTGATTTGTGAAAAAGTTGTTACACTTTTCTTGTAAGCATCGAGAAATAAATTCTGATTGGATAAATTGTTTTGTTTTTTTTGGTATTCATTTGTAGATTAGGCATTACACAGGCAAAACGGCATTGTGCCAAAATCATTCTTTGAAAATCTTTCATAAAACGTTATAAATAATCAGAAGCCTATTTGTTAAAAAGTAATGAATTTTTTGATTTACTGGTGTGATTAGCTGGTTTGCCGTCCTCAACCAACACGTATAGAAAATATGTGTGCAATAAGCATTTTTCACCAGAGAGCTATGAGAATTTTGGACTGGTGGAATCCGGGATTTCCGATCGCCTTCTTTTGAAAAAAGACAATGTATCAATTACTGCATGAAATCCAGCAACATTTGTTGCACCAATACCTGTTTCCACAATTGTGGTAAATGTTTTGCCTAAATAATTGTGTTTGTGTCTATGGTGGTTGATAAGGTGTTTTTCAAGACTGTCAGTTTTAGGAGCCAATCTAGTTGTTATCAATGTTTCATGGTAGCGCTGGACTTTTGTTATCGTATCTTCAGAGCTCTGAGAACCAGAACTGTCAGGCACAGGAAAAAATTTTTTCCCTCAGGTTATCCATCTTATAAACAGTTGAAATTGCCCCATTGAGCAATAACTATGTGCAATACACAGTTCAGTCTTTTTCATATTTATCCAACACATCCAACCTCTTCATTCATCCAACAGACATTTCATTCCTCTGGAAAAAAAAAATAAAAAATTATAATAATTTTATATAATATAAGTTTATTAAGTTAATTTGTAATTTGCACAGATAACAAATTTGTATTATATTTGCACTACATATGTGTATGCGTGTATGTATGTACGTGTGTGTCTGTGTATGTACAATGGGCATAATTATTCAGAATTAATTCGATTTTTTTTATTATTATTATCTGTCTTGCTGCTGTTTTTTATGTTGTGCACTGGAAGCTCCTGTCATCGAGAAAAATTCCTTGTATGTGTAAGCTGATTCTGAATATAAAAATATGTAATATATATATAAGGTGAATTAATATTTAATTCACAACATAATTATGTGTCCCCAGTGTGTATAGACAACCACAAAATATGGTAAAAGACCACCCTCTCGTTTCTTTCCTTTCTCCATCAATAAAAACAGTGCCTCTGTACGATCCGTTCAGGTTTGCATCCCCTTATGACGTCAAAGGGGAAAGGCACCGCCCACGACTGGCGAAGAGATCTGCCCGAGGAGTTTAGATCCCCCCCCTCATTCAAACCTGAGCGAGCCGCGACAGTCTGCCATATTTATCTCCTCGTAAGAGCCGCTTGTGCCAATTTGAGAATGTCCCAGCTACGAGGTAAACACGCCAAATGTTCTGTTGTTGGCTGCAAGAGCGAGCACAAGAGTCTTCATTCACTCCCGGCATCTGAGCCACTTAAGACCCAGTGGATTGGTTTTATTTTTGATGGCAATGCGCCCACAACAATAGGAAAATCCATATATGTTTGTGCAAGCCATTTTATGTCGGACTGCTTCATCAACGAGGGTCAACACAAGGCTGGATTTGCTTCCAAGTTAAGGATCAAGGATGGATCGATACCAACTCTCCGTGACCCTACTTCAGATTTACAAATCGTAAGTTTCGCACTTTATACATTTTGAATGTTTGCAATTCGGCTTTCTGAATTTGCTTGTTTGCATGTTGAGCGAAAAACGCGTGTTGTGAAAACATTGTGCTTTGTGTAAAGTAGCAACTCTGTAGGCATCGCTTCACAGTTCCCACCAGAGCACCTGCACCACAATTAAAAATTAGCATTATGCTTAATGAATCATGCCACTATATTGCGCTCAGCGAACGTCATTACAGCACTTAGTGTATGTTGCTTATTGAAGTAGTACAGTTCCCTATAATGTAAAGCGGAGAACGCTACAGTTAGCGTTAGACACCGAATAACACATCATCCAAAGTAGCAAAACGGCCGAAATAACCCTACGAAAGTTACACAAATTCGTCAAAATTCTAAGGCTCAACTCCGGTGTTTTCAGTAGCAGCCACATAGGTTCTCCTGCATTGTTGTTTCCGGGGTATCCATGGCATCAGCAGGAAAGGCACAGCCCACTTCCAGAAAGGGGTGGGGGGGAGCAGTAGCTCCTTTGCATTTAAAGCTACAGACACTAAAACACCCCGTTTGGACCATAGTTGTCAGACACATTCTGGGGGCACCCGATACTTTTATTACATTGTGTAAAAAGGGGCATAATATTTCCCCTTGAAGAAATCGTCTTGAGCCGACGAGGCACTAAAAATGGAAGTTAAATACTGAACTGGTTTCATATTTTTAAGAGGAGCGTTTCCCTTTAAGTTAATCTGAGTGGATGCATTTAAGCCCATGTTACAAACAAATTAAATTCTTACAATAAACTATATTCATGTACAGTCCCCTGTCCAGCTTGTTGTTGACCAAGGTAGGAGACATCCTGAGTTTTCTGTTAAGTGTCATATATGTCAATAATATGTCATTTTGATCATAATAAAAAGTCCCAGGAGATGTAACCTGAGCCCTTATTCACCCTATATGTCTTATACTTGTATTACAATGATTGTAAAATTATTACAGTTGACCTATCAGCCCAAATTGATTTGTGAGATTGGGTGCCAGACAGATGAAGCTTTAAAAAAAGATGCTGCCTGCCAGACAAATCTTGAAGCGCCCATCAAGAAAGAAACCGTAGAAGAAGAACACAAGCCACTACTGCTGCTGGATACATACAATATCATCACTATAAAAAAGGAGGAAGAACTTTGGGACAGCTGAGGAGAAGCCCCACATATGGCATGGTTTGTTGTTGTTTTATTGTCATGAACTACAGTATGAAGCCATCGTTTATATGAGATTTTGCAGTTTATAATGTTACTTTCATTGTGTGCCACAGGCTAGTGGAGCTTCTCTTTAATTGCATGTTGGAGGAGCCCCAGTAGTTTAAGGACCTTCACAAGAAAATGGCAGGTTCTGGAACACTTTTTCACACAATTGGAAAGACCTAAAAAGTGGGAGGCTGTGGCACTGCACACATCAGGCTTTAAACCCATGGACACCAAAGAAAAAAACCCACTCTTTTTATGCCTATCTGCACTGTAGTCAATAAATAAAAGGGATATTATGTGTTTTTGACAGGAAATGTTGCAGCTGATGTTTTGCCATGTTGATAAACTTTTAAATGGACTGCAGAATATTTTAGTTAATTTTATATATATATATATATATATATATATATATATATATATATATATATATATATATATATATATATATATATATATATATATTTTTTTTTTTTTTTTTTTTGAGGATTCAATTTGGAACACCATTTTTTTTAACAGTATTTCTATTGACAGTACTGTGTGCTCGACCATGACTTAATTGTGGTCAAAGGGAATTTGTCACTCTAAACTAGGCAAAAACCTGGTGATGCATCTTTGCCCGCGCAGTACTCAAATCAAGCAACAGCAAAAGAGGAAGAGTTCGACCAATCATAGTGCTCATAGGGTTCATTCATCATATAGCAAGCGGAGATGGTTGACATGCGCATATCATTAAAAAGATACAGAAAATTGACAGCAACACAAAATCCTGCTCGATCCTCCTTCCACTACTGCCATTTCACTGATTTCGATGATAGTACAGTAGTCACTGTACTTCTAACACCTTAAGGTAAACGGGTTGGGGTGGATGTGTAAAGTTAAAATATTTAACTTAATATTGAAATTAATCCTCTGGAGTCGACGTGATCGAATGGATTAATTTAAAATACTCCGTCATTCAAGATCACTCAGTTAAGAGGAAGACATCATTCAGCTATGCAAATTATAAAATGCTCAAGTAATGCTGAACAATAAATCTATATAAAATTTAAATCGCTATATGGCTAAGTGATTATGAAAGTGCTGTGATTTAAATAATTGCGCAAACATTTCCCCTGATTTGTGATGAGAATCGTTTATATATCAACGTTTACGAAAATGACACAGTAAATCTGAGTATTGTCCTAGTTTTGGTTAGACTGTGACCAGTTTTTAACTCTAAAATACTGCTTTAACAGGAATAGCACAAAAGTGTATGTGTGTGACTGAATGCAGACCTGCTAACCTTTTGGAAAATATTTAACATTAATAAAGTTATCCTAACGCAACGTAATTTGCAAGCTAGCTTGCTTGTTCACCAGGCATTTAAGTTGGAAAATTAATGTAAAGTTATATAGTCAGGGACCATGTGTAGCAAATAGTTAAACGTGACTTTTTATTTGCATTCATAATTATTAAAGCAGATTATGGCAGGATGGGAAAAAATGAGACCTAGAAAGTTACCGAGAGAGGTGTGTGTGTGTGTGTGTGTGTGTGTGCGTGCCTTGCAACTAAAAAAAACATGACATCAGGTGAGGACACTGACAAGGAGAGAGAGAGCAGCAGGCCTAAAAAGAAACGAGTCCATGGCCCACAGCACTTCCTCACCATGTATCAGGAGCAATGGCCGTGCCTCCACCAGTTAAAACTGCTAAACCATGCATTTTGCACATTGTGCAATTACGATTTTGACATTAGCCATCAAGGAGCTTCAGGAAGGCCTACATTTCTAGATATTTTTTCATTGAATAGGCTACATTTTTCTGGAAGTCTGCCTATAAATAGTACACTTGCTGCGGTCGGCATTGGAAATGATAGTCGACTAGTCTGTTCATTTTGAATTCCCAAAACATTTTATTTGCACTTTGCGTTTATATTGTTTTTATCATTACTTAAAAAATAATAACACAATTATGTAATAAGCATTTATCTGGTGGATGATTTCATGCTTCTCTCTTTCACACGCAGTGTGCACAGAACAATGTCCTGATGAGCAAAACATGGTATGTTATTCATGCTTCATTCTTCATTATTATTCTGCCATAATTTAGACCTATATCACTTTCCAGTCGTAGTCTTTAACACTTCAGCACAACATAATTGCAGGTTAGCAAAGATTTTAAAACTGAAATGGGTCTGGAGAAACAGGTGTTTATTTATTAGTTCTCAGTGTTGAGAAACGTAGCCTACATGTGTTACTTTATTGTGTTAATAGTAACTAAAGTACCTAATTATGCTACATATTTATTTTGTATGAAAACTAGCGCGTTAGTTCAAATCAGTCAAATCAAATCACTTTATTGTCACACTACTGTGTACACGAGTGCAACAGTAGGTGAAAGTCTTGTGTGCAGTTCCGAGCAACATTGCAGTAATGACAGTGACGAGACATAAACCACTTTACAATAAACAACATATTTACACAACACAATTTACATAACAAATGTACACATACTTACACAACAATTTACATATCAAATGTACACAATACACACAATGTAGAATACACACACTAGATAAGGGTATAAATATATATATACACTAATTGAATTGGGAGCGAGAATATATTTGACAGAATGAAGATTAATAAAGTGCAGTGCTGATTGTTGATCGTGAGAGATCATGTGTTCAAAAGTCTTATTGCTTGTGGGAAGAAGCTGTCGTAGTCGGGTGGTGCGGGTCCTGATGCTGCGATACCGCCTGCCTGATGGAAGCAGTGAGAGCAGCCCATAACTCGGGTGGCTGGAGTCTCTGATAATCCTCAGAGCTTTTTTCACACACCGTCTGTTATATATATCCTGGAGGGAGGGAAGCTCACCTCCGATGATGTTTCTGGCAGTTCGCACCACCCTATGCAGGTCTTTGCGGTTGTGGGCGGTGCTATTTCCGTACCAGGCGGTGATGCAGCCAGTCAGGATGCTCTCTACACTACTGGTGTAGAACCGTGTGAGGATGTGGTGGTTCATTCCAAACTTCCTCAGCCGTCTCAGGAAGAAGAGGCGCTGGTGAGCCTTCTTCACAACGGCCTCAGTGTGGACGGACCATGTGAGTTCCTCAGTAATGTGGACACCGAGGAACTTGAAACTGCTGACTCTCTCCACCGGTGCTCCATTAATGGTGATGGGGCTGTGTTCTCTGTCTTTCTTCCTGAAGTCCACCACAAGCTCCTTGGTTTTACTGACGTTGAGGGAGAGGTTGTGCTCCTGACACCAGCGTGTCAGAGTGTGCACCTCCTCTCTGTAGGCTGTTTCATCATTGTCAGTGATCAGACCTACCACCGTCGTATCGTCAGCAAACTTAATGATGGCATTGGAGCTATGTGTCGCCACACAGTCATGTGTGTAAAGGGAATACAGGAGTGGGCTGAGAACACAGCCCTGCGGGGCTCCAGTGTTGAGGGTCAGTGATGAGGAGATGTTGCTGCCCATTCTAACCACCTGACGTCTGCCTGACAGGAAATCCAGGATCCAGCTGCACAGCGAGCTGTTTAAGCCCAGAGCCTGGAGTTTCACATCAAGCTTGGAGGGCACTATGGTGTTAAATGCTGAGCTGTAGTCTACAAACAGCATTCTCACATATGTGTTCCTTTTTTCTAGATGGGAGAGAGCAGTGTGTATTGTAGATGCAATGGCATCATCAGTGGAGCGGTTGTTGCGGTAGGCAAACTGCAATGGGTCCAAAGAGGTGGGCAGAACAGCGCAGATGTGATCTCTGATCAACCTCTCAAAGCATTTGCTGATGATGGGGGTGAGGGCAACAGGACGCCAGTCATTTAAGCAAGTGATTTTTGATTGCTTCGGTACAGGCACAATGGTTGATGTTTTGAAGCATGTGGGGACTACAGACAGGGAGAGGGACAGGTTGAAAATGTCCGTAAAAACACCAGCCAGTTGGTTCGCGCATGCTCTGATGACGCGGCCCGGAATGCCGTCTGGACCCGCGGCTTTGCGGATATTCACCCGTCGAAAGGATCGGGTTACATTCGCAACAGAGATGGAGAGTGAACCAACCTCTGTAGTATCGGCCGCGAGTGCTCTCTCCGCGAGGGCGGTGTTGTTGTTGTCCTCGAAACGAGCATAAAATGTATTAAGCTCGTCCGGGAGAGAGGCAACGGTGTTCATGGCGGAGTTTTTATTCCGTTTATAGTCCGTGATGGTGTTAATTCCTTGCCACATACTTCTGGAGTCAGTGGTGTTGAACTGTCCTTCAATTTTGTGCCTGTACTGGCATTTGGCTGCACTGATGGAGTTATGGAGGGCATAACTGGCTTGTTTACGCTCCTCCGCATTCCCGGAATTAAAAGCGGTGGTCCGCGCAGTAAGTGCCGCGCAAACATCGCCGTTAACCCAGGGTTTCTGGTTGGGGTAGATCCGTATAGTTTTGGTTGGCACAACGTCCTCTACGCACTTCCTGATGAAACACGTTACGCTATCAGCGTAAACCTCGATGTCGTCATCGGAGGCAGACCGGAATATCTCCCAGTCCGCGTGATCAAAACAGTCCTGTAGCATAGAGTCTGATTGGTCCGACCAGCACTGGATCGTTCTGAGGGCGGGTGCTTCTCGTTTCAGTTTTTGCCTGTAAGCGGGCAGAAGCAGAACGGAAGAGTGGTCGGATTTGCCAAATGGTGGGCGGGGGAGGGATTTGTAGCCATCCCGGAAAGGAGAATAGCAATGATCCAAAACCCGGTCCCCTCGTGTGTTGAAGCTGATATGTTGGTGGTATTTTGGTGCTATTGTTTTAAAGTTGGCTTTGTTGAAGTCCCCGGCAACAATGAACGCGGCCTCAGGGTGCGCGGTTTCCTGCTGACTTGTACTCCCATACAGTTCCTTGAGTGCCCGGTCTGTGTCGGCTTGTGGGGGAATGTACACAGCAGTGATAATGACCGCTGTGAATTCCCTCGGTAGCCAGAATGGTCGACACAGAAGCATGAGAAATTCCAGATCAGGAGAGCAGAAAGACCTGATAAAATGTACATTCCTCTGATCACACCATGATTTGTTGATCATAAAACATACACCACCACCTCTGCTTTTACCTGAGAGGTCTTTCGCTCTGTCCGCTCAGTGCACGGAGAAACCAGTGGGTTCGATGGCCGAGTCCGGAATCTCCGCGGACATCCAGGTTTCCGTAAGACAGATAACACAGCAATCTCTCGTCTCTCGTTGGAAAGAGATCCGCGCTCTCAGCTCGCAGAGCTTGTTGTCCAGAGACTGAAAATTTGCCAGTAGTATACTGGGTAGCGGGGACGATTTGCGCGACGTCTTACTCTGATGAGAACGCCGGCTCTTTTTCCTCTTTTCCTTCTGCGTTTCCGCGGCCGGGCAGCCCAGACAAAGGGCTCCGCTGGCGTGTTTGTAAACCGTGGGTCGGCATTGAGGAATTTGAAGTCCGGTTTTCGGTGTGTGATTGCCGAAGCAATGTCCAAAAGCGTTTGTCTGTCGTACACAATAAGGCAGACAACATCCAAGACAAAAAAAACACAAAACTGTAAACAAAACAAACAATAAACTGCTGTGTTTTGACGGAGCCCGCGACGCAGCAGCCATACTCGGCGCCATCTTGAGCCAAGTGAGAAGTGACGAATAAAGTTACTTATGGATTAAAAAGTACCGTTGTCTGCTGCGCGAGCTGTCTCTTATGGAAAGCCAATATGGTCAGAATTCACATGTTTTGTATCTCCGTATTAAAACCATTAATACGCCATTTTTTTTAAACGTAAAGCATTAAAGTGTTGGTTCACCCAAAAATTTTAATTATCCCATAATTTACTAACCCTCAAGCCATCCCAGGTGTATATGACTTTCTTCTTTAAGCCAAACACAATCAGAGTTATATTAAAAAATATCATGGCACTTCCAAACTTTATAATGGGAGTGAATGGTACCTTAGATTTTGAAGCCCAAAAAGCACATCCATTCATCAAAAAAGTAATCCATGTGGCTCCAGGAGGCCTTCTGAAGCGAAGCGATGCATTTTTGTAAGAAAAATATCCATATTTCTAACTTTATAAACTATAATCACTGGCTTCCGGTAACATCTTCCACGCGTTCACAAGAGAGTCGAGTTCCGGCATATGAAGTAGGCATACTGTAAGCTCCGGTGAGAAGTGACGAACGTGGAAGGAGGATAGAGGAAGCCAGTGATTATAGTTTAAAGTTATATTTACAGATATTTTTCTTGGTATTCCATAGTCTCTCATAAACACAAACACGTGCACACAGAGAGAGAGAAAATGTAAAATGAAACGTGCTAGGTTTAAATTTTGTTCTTGCTTGTGTTTTTTTTCTGTCAAAATGTCAGAAAGCATTTTGTATTATCCATCCGTGTTTTTAACAGTTTTTAACAGTCTCTTTACCATTAACACAACCCCTCGTTATATGTCGGACATATACTTTATATTCTTTTTGGAATAAGTGATTAATTTTGCTCTTATTGGTCCTGTCTATTCATTGTTAACTGTTTTCTATAAATATGTTTGTAATGGCTAAAGTTTATTCAGCTAATGCTTGTCATGTTTATAATGTGCAATGGTCAAATGCAAAGACAGCACGTCACAAATATAAACCCTTTATTTCTGTGGGATTTAGTATCATATTTGAATATTTGAATAATGAATAAAGTATTTTAAATTAATCACATTACACACAATGTTCCTATTTTTTACTGTTTTCCAGGAGTTTCGTAATTTTAGACTAGTTGACTAGTCATTACAAAACCTCAGTTTTTACTACTCAAATTAGTCGTATTTTCAATTTATATGTTGAAAATTTTTAGATGAACCCCCCTCACCTCAAACCCTGTGTCCCGCCACTGATGGTACTCAAAAAAAAATTCCACGGTTGGCAGGTGTTGTGGCAAAAACAATAATTAAACAACCAGCATCACAGCATAAGAGACATCAGGATTCAAATTGTATTTTAAAAGATATTTTATTCTTTTAAAAGAGGCTTATTCACAAAAAATACAACGACAGCTACCTCGTGATAGGAACAAGACCTAAATCACACAGAAAACAGACAGCCTACTTATACCCCGTTCTTCAAAGTCTCTTGTTCTGTAATTTTCCACTCACCCCAGTAAACCAGATCCCCTGGGCTTTACTGTCCTCACACCTGTGAGGTCAAAGGCTAGATAACCCCTCTGCCTTTCCTGAAGACAGTGGCCCTTCTAACCCCCTGGGCCTTACTGTCTTCACACCCGTGAGGTCAAAAGGTCTTTATTTATGGCTAAATAACCCCTCTGTCTTTCCTGAATACAAATTACCCATACTAAAGAGTTAAAAGGCTCTTTCTGACCATTTGTTTTGCTGTGTGTCTTTGTCCCTGCCAGGTGCATACATACATTCCGGGAGAGAAACACTTGATTGAATCGAAAGAAAAACCCACACAATGTCTAAGAAAGTAAATAAGGAAAAAGTAAAATATTCATTTTTCCACAACACAGGTCTGCACCCTAGTGTAAAAACTGAGATTTAGCTTTTGTTGTTGTGGAGCTTGTTCATTCTCTTGGTATTTCAGTCAAGGGTCCAGACAGGCTGAAAATTATTACATATAAATTACCATGTTTTGGTGCAAAAAAATCGTCTCGGGTTACATGTGTAACCCTTGTTCCCTGAAAAAAGCGGAACGAGATGCTGCGCTTTGCTAAGCGCTATGGGAACGCAATACCCACGCCGCCGCACTGGGGCTGTCCGGACCCCTACGGTTGTGAAGTGTGCTCACAAGAACGTGAGAGGTCTCAGACATGAGCTTGAGATATCGACTCAAGGGCATAAGAGCCCGGAGTAACAAACATCTAAACCATAACATTTTATGAATGTGTGCAGAGAGGACCAGCCCGCTGCACCACAAACTTGACCAGACATGAAAGATTTAAGCCGTAAGATCTGAAAATGTGTGCGGAGAGGACCAGCTTGCTGCATCACAAACTTGTTCAGGCATGAAAGATTTAAGCCGTAAGATCTGAAAATGTGTGCGGAGAGGACCAGCCTGCCGCATCACAAACTTGCTTAGACATGAGCGTAGATGACGACCCAAGGGGATAAGAGCCCAGGGTAGCATGAACATCTAGTAACATGACCATAAAACCAGATGAATGTGTGCGGAGAGGACCAGCCTTCCGCATCACAAACTGGTAGAGATATGAGATTGAGATGTCGACTCAAGGGCATAAGAGCCCGGAGTAACAAACATCTAAACCATAAAATTTGATGAATGTGTGCGGAGAGGACCAACCTGCCGCATCACAAACTTGCTGCAGAGGGAGACCTCTAGCCAAGGCTTTAGAGGAGGAGAGCCCTCTGGTAGAGTGCGCCCTAAAACATACTGGTGAAGCTTGACCGCGCACCTCGTAAGCCCGGGCAATAATTTCCCTCACCCAAAGTGACAGTCTGCCAGGAGGTGACCCCCCCCCCCCCCCCAATGGCTTCCAAGTGAAGAATTGCTGCCCTGACTTTATGCCACTAGCAAAAGTGGTGGACATAAGTCTGAAGGGTACAGTCTGGACAAAGTCTGAGAAGTCTTAGCTGCTCCGGTGTTACAAATGGCAGGGAGCAGAAGGCTTAGAAAATAACTGGCCAAGGGTCACGAAAGACACCTTGGGCAGGTAGTTAGGGTGAGGGTGCAAAGAATGCTTTTGGTCATAGCTGGGGCAAACTCTAAACAGGCCGGCTAAAGAGACAGAGCCTGTAGGTACCCAAGTGTCCTTAAAGACGTAATTGCCATAAGAAAAACCATCTTGAGAGTCAGAAGTCTACCAAACGCTGACTCTAGAGGTCTAAAAAGGGGGACTTACCCTATGAAGAGGTCCTAGCAAGGATGCCTCTTAGGGGGCACCCCGCCCACCAAGGCGTGGCAAACCGCAGTGGAGGCCACATAGAACCTGGCAGTGGCGAGGCAAGTGCCCGCTGATACTAAATTCTACAGAAAATCCAGAACTGAAGCAAACTGGCAGTTAGCTGGTTCTGTAATATGAATTTGGGGGGGAACTGGGTGACTCGGGGAGAAGTAGAGGAGACATTGCGCTATCAACAGAGGCGAATAGGTCCTTTTCTGCCCTGTAAAATCTACCCAGATCAGTTCCAAGTGGAGGGAGCCCTTGCACTTGAAATGGTCTCGAAAACCTCAAGAGAAAGCCCTGTGAACCTCAGTTGGTACCCTTAAGGGCCAAGCATGAAAGGTTTCACAATTCGGGCCAGGGATGAGAAGGTCCTCCCTGTTCGGAATCGCCCAAGGCGAGCCGTCGAGGAGAGGTATTCGAGAAACGTATCCTGTTCGGCCAGCGCAGCGCCTTTAGTAGGAGGCAAGACCCTTGCTGGCGAACCTTGCCAAGTCTCCCGGGAGCAGAAAAACCGGGAGACAAAAACGCATACAGAAGCATTCAGGGTCATGTATATGCCTTTAAGTCCAGACCCAAGGGGGATGGGTAACATAGGGAGAAGTAGAGGAGACATTGCGCTATCATAAAGGCGAAGAGTTCCTCTTCTGCCCTGTGAAATCTCACCCAGATTTGTTCAATACCTCAGAGTAAATCTGCTCCCACACACACGGACATCAAGGGACGAATCTGCCCTGAGTGACAGGAGCTGCCCTGGGAACAAGGAGGATCCAACGTGCCAGAAATTCAGCTGACGTGAACGTGGATCCCCTGATGGTTTACGTAAGAGGCTACTGCTGTATTGCCCACCCGCACCAAGACATGGCAGCCTCAGGAGGAAGTATTTCAGGGCCAGAAATACGGCCATCAGCTCGAGACAGTTACTGTGACAACCGAACTGATGACCCGAACTGATGACCCTCCTATCCCTTTAAACTAGACGACCACTTAAGGCCGCTACCCAGCCCGTCAGGGAGGCATCTGTCGTTAGCAGCCTGCGACGACAAGACGCACCTAGAGTGGGACCCAAGGTAAGAACCGGGGTCTGAACCACATAGAAAAGGAACGAAGCATGTGGCGCGTAATCCTTATTTGCCTTAGGGGACCGGCCCTCGGATAAAACCCCCTGGCTTCTAGCCACAGCTGAAGCGGTCTCATGTGCAGAAGGTCTGAAGGGATCACCGCGGACACCAACGCTATGAGACCTAGTATTCAATGATACTGACGAGCAGTGCAACCTCGACCTAGCCTGACCTTGCTCAGGGTGTTCTGAATGGAAACGATTCGTGCAGGAGATGATTGTGCCTGCATCATGACCGAATTCCATATAACCCCAGATGAGTCAAGACGATATCCCTGTGCTGAACTGCCAGTTCTTGGAACTGCGCTAGGATCAGCCAGTCGTCTGTATAATTCAGAATGTGGATGCCCTGGAGTCGCAGAGGAGCCAGTGCTGCATCCATGCATTTCCTGAATGTAGGGCTAGGCCAAATGGAAGAACCCGATACTGGAAGGCTTCGCCCCCGAAAGCGAACCTCAGGAACTTCCTGTGCTGTGGCTCTATATGAAGATATGCGTCCATTAGATCGATGGTGACCAGCCAAACGTGATGTTGGGCTTGTGCATGATCGTCTTGATAGTCAGCATCTAGGACTTGAACACAGAGCGGTTCAAGCCTCAAAGATCTAGAATCGGACGCAACCCCCCACCCTTCTTGGGAACCAGGAAGTGTCTGTGTTCCTGTTGAGGGGATGTCGAGTGTTCCGTGTCCTGGATCAAGGCAGGAAGCAACGGTACACCCAACTCTTTTTTTGGAAGCCTCTATCACCCGAAACACCAAAGGAGGCGGGAGTGAAGAGTTTTCGTGAGGGTATCGGGAGGGCCGAAGTGGATGATACACGCGCCCCGTCCCGAGGGGAACTACCCCAACAAGGCTGGGTGCAAGACCGTCAGGGTTTCTTTCTCTTAGAAATCACGCCCCTGAGGTCTTGGGGGCATTTGGGGCTGCTGAGGGTGACGAACTGGACCCCAGTCTTTACGAGGGGGAGCACGATTCGCCACGTTTTCTTTTAGAGCCTCCCGTCTAGAAGGGGCGGGGCTGGGTGGCTGACGGCCCCTCCCCCTGAGTGAGGTGCCCACACTCAGGTCCTTCAACAGATTTAGCCTAGTGCGCTTGTAACACTGCCATAGTGTGCAGGGCAACACCAGCTTCAGCACCCACAATAATACACCAACGTCGAGGGCACGAAGACACGGGAAGTATAAATTTCCTCCATAAAGAAAGTACTTGTTCTGGAGGTCATAGAAGAAAGGAAGGGACTGATATAGAGTTCCATTCCCTCTTTTATTTATTTAATTATTTTAGCCACCAGACAGAAATTTGTGTTCTAGTTTGGAGCGTTTGGGGGAGGGTCTCTTGTTCGCGTGGCCAGTCTAGCCACAGCCCGCGTAATCACCTCGAGTAATTTCTCAGCCGCTTTATTATTGTGCGTGAAATGTACAGAGGTTCAGTGCCCCGCCACCCTCGTGATCCGAAGAGGCACCGATGCGTGCTTCGAGAACACGGGGAGGACCAGCTGGGTCTGGGGAGAGAGCGAGGGAAAGGGACGAACCCGTCTCTCGCTCCTCAGCCAGATCCATGCGAGAGCCCCACAAATGAAATGTGGGCGCTGACTCCCCCGTAAGCGAGGCGAGCGCGAAGCATTTTGCACGAAAACAGATCGCAATGCTCGCCTTTATTATTATGTGCGGGATTTACAGAGGTTCAGTGTCCTTGTGAACCGAAGAGGCGCCGAGGCGTGCTTCAGGCTTATGAGGATCAGCTGGATCTGGGGAGAGAGAGCGAGCGAAAGGGATGAACCCGTCAGCCAGATCCATACGAGAGCCCCACAAATGAAGTGTGGGTGCTGACTCCCGGAAGCAAGCGAGGCGAGCGCAAAGCACTTTGCCTGAAAGCAAATCAACTTGCTCACACCCGCACTGCTGCAACACGAGAGCAGCATGCTCTTCCCCCAAACAAACAGAGCAAAACTGATGCGTGTCCTCTTCAGCTATAGAGCGAGAACAGGGGAACACGCATCGTTTACGGCTTTCAGTCATTCTCTCTTTCTTTTTAAAAATATATATATTTTCTAGACAGAAGAGAAAGGAGAAAAGGTTCACTGCACACTGCCTCACAAATTCTAATTCCTAGCAGAGGTAAGAAAGTTTTGTCAGGGTTTGTAAAACACACACACACAGAATCGCTCTGAAAAAAAGAGGATCTGACGACAACGATTAACCATCCTTACTACTGGCTTTGTTGATTTTAATTTCTGCCTGTAGGTCAGAGGAAGATGAACAAGACAGTGATCAGATAGTCCCAAAGCTCCAAGTTTTTTATTGTTGTGTAGCAGTGATCCAGTATATTCCTGTCTCTGGTGGGGCATGTAATGTGCTGTTTGTATTTGGGCAGTTCACGTATGATATTTGCTTCGTTAAAATCCGCAGGAATAACTCAGAATAACTGAGTCGGGGTATTGTTCTGTGTCGTTGATTTGATCATCCAGGTGTTGCAGCACTATGTTCCCAAACATGGGAATGTAAACACATACCAGAATAAATGAAGAAAACACCCGGGGCGAGAAGAACGGCTTACAGGTAATAAAGAGTGCTTCCAAATTAGGACAGCACATCCTCTTTAATGTTGTTACATTTCATTAGATTAGATTCAACTTTACTGTCATTGTGCAAAATACAAGTACAGAGCAATATGTATAGTATGTATGTATGTATGTATGTATGTGTATATATATATATATATATATATATATATATATATATATATATATGTAAGTATATACAATATGGGTTTTTGAGTGCAAAGTTATGATGTAGAGAAGCAGAGACCAGCTCATGCAATTGTCTATAATACAGTACAGGGTGCAAATGAAGAAGCATAAACTGAAGGTGCATTGTACAGAATGAGGTTTAAATATGTAAATATATGTATATGGCCGGTGGCCATAACAGTGCAAGCAGCATCAGGAGGTAGAAGTTATGTGCAAGAAATTTGCAAGGGAATGTTAAATAAATATATATAAATTAATAAAAGAAAAATACAAATATGAAGTTCGGGTGGGATGTAGTGTTCAGTGCCTGAGTTTAGAGTTCAGTAGGCTGACAGCTGAGGGAAAGAAACTATTTCTGAGTCTGCTGGTACGACAGCAAAGACTCCTATAGCGTCTCCCAGATGGGAGAGGAGTAAACAGACCGTGGTTAGGGTGAAAGGTGTCTTTGATAATGCTTCTCAACATCCTTAGACAGCGTTTATTGTGAATGTCATTGATGGAGGGTAGCTGGACTCCAGTGATGTATTGGGCAGTTTTCACCACCCGCTGGAGTGCCTTCTGATCTGAGACAGTGCAGTTGCCATACCACACTGTTGTGCAGTTTGTTAAGACACTTTCAATAGTGCAGCGGTAAAAGTTCTGCAGGATGTGGGGGGACAGGTGAGCTTTCCTTAGCTTCCTAAGGAAGTAAAGGCGCTGTTGCGCCTTTTTAATCAGAGTGGAGGTGTTGTATGTCCAGGAAAGATCCTCAGAGATATGGACACCCAGGAACTTGAAGCTCGTCACACGCTCCACTTCGTCCCCATCAATGTAGATGGGAGTGTGTGTGTGTCCTTTCCTAGTCCGCCGGTAGTCCACAATCAGTTCCTTGGTCTTCTGGGTGTTGAGTGTGAGATTGTTGTTGGCACACCACACAAGCAGGTGTTGTACCTCTTCCCTGTAGGCCATCTCATTGTCGCCGCTGATCAGACCTACCACCGTGGTGTCATCTGCAAACTTGATTATGGAGTTGGAGCCATACTCAGGTATGCAGTTGAGGGTGAAGAGGGAGTAGAGGATTGGACTCAGCACACAGCGCCTGTGGTGCACCAGTATTCTAAGTGAGGCTGGAGGATTTGTGGTTGCTTATCCTAACACTGTGGTCTGTTAGTGAGGAAGTCCAGGGTCCAGTTGCAGAGGGAGGGGCTAATGCCAAGATCAGTGAGCTTGGAGAACAGCTTGGATGGGATCACAGTATTGAAGGCAGAACTGAAATCAATGAATAGCATCCTGACATGCGTGTTATTTTTGTCCAAGTGAGTCAAGGCGGGGTGAAGAGCTGAGGCGATGGCATCCTCAGTTGACCTGTTGGTTTTGTAGGCAAACTGATATGGGTCCAGTGTTGGGGGCAGACATGTTTTCAGGTGGGAGAGGACCAGCCTCTCAAAACACTTTGCTATGATGGGAGTAAGAGCAACGGGGCGGAAGTCGTTGAGGGCCACTGCAGCAGCATGTTTTGGTACTGGTACAATGGTGGCTGTTTAGAAAGCAGGTGGGGACAATGGCCTGGGCCAAGGAGAGGTTGAAAATGTTGGTGAAGATGTCAGCCAGCTGTTCTGCACAGGCCTTGAGCACTTGGGCCTGGGATGCCATCAGGGCCAGCAGCTTTATGTGCCTTCACTCTGCTCAGGGTGGAGCACACGTCACTGGAGGAAAATGTGAATGGGAGATCATCAGGTGGGAGCTTAGCTTTTATGGGTTGTTCTATGTTTCCATGATCAAAGCAAGCATAAAAGGTGTTCAGTTTATCTGGGAGGGTGGCGTTACTGGTTGGGGGGGGGGGGGTGCTGTTCGCTGGTTTGTAGTTAGTGAGGTCATGGATACCAGTCCACATATGTCGGGGGTCATTGTTCGTAAAATTGTCCTCAATCCGCAGTTTGTAGTTGTATTTTGCTGCTTTAATTCCCCTCTTCAGACTGGCCCTGGATAAAGTGTAGGCTTCCCGGTCACCAGATCTGAAAGCAGCATCACGTGCCTTCAGCAAGAGTCGGACTTCCTTATTCATCCACGGTTTCTGATTGGGGTATGTTTTAATTGTTTTATGGATGGTTACCATGTCGACACACCTGTTGATGTGTTGCAGAACAGAATTTGTGTAGCTGCAATCCTGTAAAATTAGCCTAAAATGCCTAATCAAGGCAAAGTAAATTTAAAGCTGTTCTTGACCCGTTTGGAGTACATGCATGGTTTTGGTCCCTTTTGAAAGGTTACAGGTTTTCCCCAGCAGTCAGAATTACTGTACATGCTACTGATTTTGAGTAATAGAAGTTTGAACACAATGAAATAGAAGTTTGTTTTTCCGCCTGAATTTTTTTTTTGCATACAGATGCCTGCAGATTACTATAACTTGTAGCTATTAGCTTGAGAACACAATGGGATCACAGCATGAAGCCTTACCTGGTCCAAGTTCAAATATTATAACAATACCATAAAAAATTACTATTTTACACATGTTTTTTCTAAGGGTACACCCAGGCGTTTTACAAAAGTGCCTTTTGGATACTCCAAAGGACCCTTGGTAACCATGGCCATATACCTAGGATAAAAAGGCTACTACCTTTGAACGCTTCAACGTACAGTCATAATTTTGGGCTCTAATGAAAGATGACACTTAGAGCTATCACATGCCATATCCAAACCCACTATTAGTTTTGCTGACACAGAGTAACTGATGCATAAACACATTAGAGTGCCTTTTCCCTTCTTCAAACTAAACGTTGTGCATATAAAGGAGTCAAAACTAGTGCTATGGTGGAAATATTTTTTATATAAAAAATACACATCAAACTATTTACATACATTTTTACACAAAGTATTTACAAACAATGATACAATTTTACATGTTTCTAGAAACATGCCAGTCATTGTAGCAGTCACGTTTGGGTACAAAGCACATCACAGGAGGAGTACTTCACTGGTGTCTTTGCATGACACTGCCTGCACTTCAGACGACCAGCGGTGCAAGATTTGGTGATGTGCTCTTTGTGGAGCAGGAGATACGGATCTGGCTGTGGAGTGAGACCCCAACTCTGCCAGCTCCTCAGCAAGGGTCTCTCTGAAAGCCTTCTGGTTCATAGGGACCTCTCCTTTACATGGGGCTCCTCTCTTGATGAGGTGCGGTCCTGCTTCCCCACTCTATGTGGGGAAGAAGTATCCAGCTCCCAATCGCTATCTGATTCATCAGATAATTGCCTATAGTCAAAATAAAGAAATAAATGTAATTTACAAAGCTAGACAAAACTTTTCCATCTTTTCTGTATTCTACATTTTACAGCTTGCTTCTTCACATCTCAGCAATTTACACAATGAAACAAAGACACACACACACACCTCCCCCAAAAGGCAAGCAGTGTAACCAAGACACACAAACAAACACAACATATATTCTTATATTCAACTTATATATATATATATATATATTTACAGTAAATATACAAAACATCTATATAGCATGTCAATAGATCTAGATCTGACACAAACACGCTCAAACACCTCACACACGCACAAACAAATACAAAACAACTCCCGCAAACAGTTCAAGACACTCACTGAGCAAACACACGACAAAAGGTAATTACAAAATGTGTATTCATTATTCAAACTAAAGCTTATTTATGCAGAATATACAGTAATGTATGTTAGAAAACACTTACTTGTCCAGAGCGATGTCTCATCCCTCCAAAAACATTTCCTCTGCCTCTGAATCAACATATGACAAATCATCCGTATTTTTTTTCAGAAATTTCATCTCCAGACTCATAATTTTCACAATGAATGCCTTCTTCTATCACATCCTCGAGCGAAAATCTTGTTTTTCTCGTCTGTTTCGCCATATTTAAATCTCCAAATATGTAAACAGTTCAGAAAAGGACACGCCTGAGCTTTTACGCACAGAAGCGCAAACCACTCGGTAATGGCATGACAACTTTGCGCACACACATTACAGAAACATCCCGTAAACTTCCCACTAAAGCCGTATATCAATGTTTTCAGAATTTCATTGGCTATACGATGCGCCAATCATCCGCAAACTTGGCTGTAATTGGCTTGATCTTTACACAAAGGAAAGGGGGGGGGGCCCTTACATTCCACACAGACTGTGATTGGCTATTGAAGGCTTTGGACAGGACATGGAAGCTCCTATTGGGTCAAAAGAGGTGTCAGTCGAAAGGTCAGAGTGCGGCATCCATTTTGATTCTGCATATATAATTATGTTTACATGTGAACTGAAGTTATGACCGATAATATGTGAAAGATTAGGCACAGCTGCCGGGTTCTTTGAAATGATGCAACAAGAGTCTGTGGGTATTTATTGATGTAATAATGTGATTTGGACTAAAACTGTTACTTGATTTGATCGTTTGGACATTTGACAATGTAACAACACCGTTTTTGTCGGAAAGTTATGGATCAGTGGACTACTATGAGGCTTCATAGGTGAGTTGCCTAAATTTTGTTATTGTTTGTTTACATGTTGGTGGTCTGACATATATGTAGATTATACCTGCTGTTGTGATTGTATCTTAAAATGGTTTATATAAATAGAATCACAAGAATTTTAGCTTTCCAAAGATATGTGGCATGTGTACCAATGTACACACAGCAGTTATGTACATCGCAAAGTTATTTTTGTAACATTCACAAGCCCGCCCGCGGTTCGTCTTGATCCTATGGTGTTAATGTCGGTGTGGGAGTCCATGTTGGCCTGAGAAGCAAACACATTCTAGTCAGTGTTCTGGAACTCATGCTGTACTGAAGAGTCTGCTCCTTCCAGCCACACTTTTACAGTCCTCACTGTGGGTTTCACACGTTTGATGATGGGGGTGTATTTGGCGAATAGGAACAAGGATAAGTGATCGGATTGTCCAACATGGGGGAGGGGGGTGGCTTTGTAGGCATCAGAGATGTTTGTATATACATGATCAAGAGTGTTGTCTCCTCTTGTAGGGCAAAAAAACGTTTTGATTCAATTTGAGGAGTGCTGTCCTCAAATTGGCGTGATTGAAATCGCCAGCAAAGATCAAAGCACCGTCAGGATGCGTTGTTTGCAGTTTACTAACAGCAGAAGAGAGTTCCTTCATGGCTAGCTTAGCATTAGCATCTGGAGGTACATATACTGCAGTGATTATGGTAGATGTAAATTCACGGGGCAGGTAAAGGGGTCTGCACTTGATAAATAGGTACTCAATATCAGCAGAACAGTAGGATTTGGTAATAACAGCATCACTGCTTGAAGATGATCTGGTGCAATTTTGGTGAAAATCAGACAAATCGTCTAGGACGAGTTCGCAAAAGTATGTTTTTTGGACAATTCAAAATGGCGGAAAATATTTTATGACGGATGTCATATGGTGCAATCGAATCATCATGAGCTCAGGAATCAGAGGAAAAAAGAATTTTGTTGATAGGCCTTACGGTTCAAAAGTTATTAGCATAATATTTTTGAAACTTTGGACAGGTGGTGGCGCTACAGGGAATGAGTTAGAGACACCAAAATTGGTGTAATTGATGTTGGGACTGTCCTCTATCAGAATATCAAACCGTTACAAGTTTCCCGCATACGCTTCTATGGGCTGCCATAGACGCACAGTCGGAAGAAGAAGAAAAAGAATAATAACTAGGTGGCGCTGTTTCGAAACTTCTCTGGCTCCTTCAGGGCATTGTACTGATGACCCATACTGAGTTTTGTAACAATTCATTCATTTGTTCAAAAAACACATCATTTTAGCACATAATTCAAAATGGCCAACAGCCAAAATGGCCGATTTGAGAAAATTGGATATCAGTCGACTCGGCATGATGCCCTGAGTCTAACGAGACCACTTTTATGATTTTTGGACAAACCGTTCAGAAGTTATAAACAAAAAAAGCCATTTTTTGTATCTCCGGACCAGTAGGTGGCGCTGCGCCGAAATGCAGCATGTAGCCTCAGGTCATGCTTGTGATGACATGTACCAAGTTTGGTGTGAATACAATTAAGCGTTGCGGAGATACAGCCTTACGTTTGTTTTTGCAAGCGCTACGTAAAATTTGTTTGTGCGTTTATCGAAAACGGTTTGACGAATCAATTTAAATTCCATAACTTTTTGTCGGCACTGCTTGAAGATGATCTGGTGCAATTTTGGTGAAAATCAGACAAATTGTCTAGGACGAGTTCGCAAAAGTATGTTTTTTGGACAATTTAAAATGGCGGAAAAAATTTTATGACGGAAAATGACGCCATATGGTGCAATCGAATCGTCATGAGCTCAGGAATCAGAGGAAAAAAGAATTTTGTTGATAGGCCTTATGGTTCAAAAGTTATTAGCATAATATTTTTGAAACTTTGGACAGGTGGTGGCGCTAGAGGGAATGAATTAGAGACACCAAAATTGGTGTATTTGATGTTGGGACTGTCCTTTATCAGAATGTCAAACCGTTACAACTTTCCTGCATACGCTTCTATGGGCTGCCATAGACGCCCAGTCGGAAGAAGAAGAATAATAATAAGAACCGGAACAGACACAATAGGTGCCTCCGCACCTTTGGTGCTTGGCCCCTAATAATAATAATAAGAACCGGAACAGATACAATAGGTGCCTCCGCACCTTCGGTGCTTGGCCCCTAATAATAAGAACCGGAACAGATACAATAGGTGCCTCCGCACCTTCGGTGCTTGGCCCCTAATAAGAACCGGAACAGATACAATAGGTGCCTCCGCACCTTCGGTGCTTGGCCCCTAATAAGAAGAACCGGAACAGATACAATAGGTGCCTCCGCACCTTCGGTGCTTGGCCCCTAATAAAAATATGAACCGGAACAGATACAATAGGTGCCTCCACACCTTCGGTGCTTGGCCCCTAATAAGAACCGGAACAGATACAATAGGTGCCTCCGCACCTTCGGTGCTTGGCCCCTAATAATAAGAACCGGAACAGATACAATAGGTGCCTCCGCACCTTCGGTGCTTGGCCCCTAATAATAAGAACCGGAACAGATACAACACCTTCGGTGTTTGGCCCCGAATAAGAACCGGAACAGATACAATAGGTGCCTCCGCACCTTCGGTGCTTGGCCCCTAATAAGAACCGGAACAGATACAATAGGTGCCTCCGCACCTTCGGTGCTTGGCCCCTAATAATAATAAGAACCGGAGCAGATACAATAGGTGCCTCCGCACCTTCGGTGCTTGGCCCCTAATAAGAACCGGAACAGATACAATAGGTGCCTCCACACCTTCGGTGCTTGGCCCCTAATAATATTTGTTCCAATGATCAAACAACAGGGCTTAATTACACAAAGGATAATGATTAAATTAAACAGGTGAGGACAATGAAAGCCAGATGGCAGTGATGAGAGCAGGGAATTATGGGAAGTGTAGTCCGGGAGAGATGACAGGGGAGAAACACAGGCCAGAAAACAGTGGATCATGACACATAGCAGCCACAAAACCATAGCAATGTCTGTCTGCAAAACAAAACATGTTTTTTCTGCATAAAATCCATTTTCACAGTTAATTTAAGGGATGTTTTTAAGGAATACCCACATTCCTTATTGTTAAATCCAATGTGGGTTTATATTTTAGTTTAATTTTTCCTTTGTCTTAGTTGCAAGGTTTCAGGTCTGATAATAAAAGCGAACACATGGGCGAATGGATTTTGCAAGTGTTGTTAGAGAAATGTCAGATGAGAGACAATATAGGGACGTTCTGGCCCGGATTAACATTGGACTTTTAGCGAACGGAACTGCCGCCAGTGAACGTTACAAACTGGGCCAATTGCGGACATCCTCGGAGCGTCCGCCAGTGAACATTACAAAGTGGACAAGTGGACATTCGCAATGTCCGGGGGACGTCCCCTGTTTGCTGGGAACTAGCGTATAAACAAACTTTATATAAATTGTTGTAAATAATTTATTCACAAAATTTTCCATATCCACTGCATTAATTTAATCAGATTTGTTATGATTACTTTTAGAAAAATATAATTATCTTGGGGACCGCCCTAAGTCTATTTTTTGCTTCTCATGGGGGGTCCCGGATTTGAGCACTGACAATTTGAGCACTGACTACCAACAGCTTCACTATTAATAGAGAGACTTTGCATAAACAGGTAGGACTAATTCAGACACGCAATTGCTGTCTCATTAATGCATTCAAATAAATGTAATCTTGCTGTGCTAAGCACAAGGTGACCCGAGTTCTGTCACTCACTCGACGTTGTGTCAATGAAGTGACACTAGGGGTTGATCTTGAGAGCCCGAAACACCTTCAGATCTTTGAGAAAAGGCCAATGAGATTTGGCGAGTTGAATTTGCATGCCACTTCCCCCCACATACGGGTATAAAATCGAGGCCAGCAGGCAAGTTCACTCAGATTTTTTTCTTCGGAGCTGAGCGGTCGCACAATTATTTGAAGTCGTCTGCTCATCGCCAACTTCTCTCTCTCTCTCTCTCTCAGCATTCTCTCTCCTTCTGCACTCCGCTGCAGACTACACCCCTGGGTGCTTCGACAGCACTTTGAAAGATTATATATTTCTCTAAAAGAGTGTGCACAGTGACGTTGAATGTCTTTTTAAAGACGTGTCTGTTTAAAGATGCCATTCCGTCTCTGTGCAGTTCCTAGATGTGGTCGTTACCTCTCCGCCTCTGACGGTCATGAACACTGCCTCACATGTCTGGGCTAATGCCACATTGATGAAGTGTTCGTGGATGGTTCATATTCTCACTGCGAGAACATGGCCACTCTACGAGCATGTGGCTGATGCTGGTGACGTTTCACAGGCTTCAATGGATATGGTCCCGCCGGGTAATTCTCTGGGATGAGACAGGCAGCTCGGCTCAGTGTCAGCCTAATGTCTCTCCCAGAGCCCGAGACCCAGATGAGATGTCGATCACTGCATCGGAGGGCGTTCTAGCGGTGTCGAATGATGAAGTCTCGACTGGACTGCCGCTTTTGGGTGTGGCATCCCGGTCTGAAGTGGATGCTGTACTCACTGCCATGCTTTCCCGGTCCGCTGGATGACTGGTTTCTCGGGTCGGCGCACCGCTCACAGCCTCGCCATCTATCTCCATGTCTGGTCCCTGGATGGGACGTAGCAGACCTAACTGGTCTACCGCCCACTGTGGTTAACACTATCACTCAGGCCAGAGCCCCTTCTACAAGGCAGCTCTACTCCCTGAAGAGGTGTATCTTCGCTAAGTGGTGTTCTTCCTAGAATGAAGACCCCCAGAGCTGCGCAGTTTGGTCAGCGCTTGTCTTCCTGCAAGAGAACTTGGATGGGCAGCTGTCCCCCTCCACTCTCAAGGTCTATGTAGCTGCCATAGCAGCACACCACAGCATGGTTCAAGGTAAGTCCCTCGGTAAGCACAACCTGATCATCAGGTTTCTGAGAGGTGCTAGGAGGCTGAACCCACCTAAACCGCGCCTCTTTCCCTCATGGGACCTCTCCGTGGCCCTCTTAGGCCTACGGAGAGCCCCCTTCAAGCCCCTTGAATCAGTTGAGTAAAAGGCAATCTCTCTGAAGACTGCTCTCCTGACTGCGCTCACTTCCATCAAGAGGGTTGGGGACCTGCAAGCGTTCTCTGTCAGCGAAGAGTGCCTAGAGTTAGGTCCGGAAGACTCTCACTTGATCCTGTGACCCTGACCGGGCTACGTGCCCAAGGTTCCCACGACCCCTTTTAGGGATCAAGTGGTGAGCCTAGGTTCCCATGACCCCTTTTAGGGATCAAGTGGTGAGCCTACAAGCGCTGTCCCCGGAGGAGGCAGACCCAGCCTTATTGTTGCTATGTCCGGTGCATGCTTTGTGCATCTATTTGGATTACCACTTGTGATCCACAAGTGCTAGTGTACCACTTGTGCTAGTGCTTTTCCCCTCCAAGAAGATGAAGTCGCGTGCTCCTCTCTCCCATGCGTGTTCACAATTTGTGAACCCTGGATGTTCTTTCTCCTAGCTCTCTGACTCACAAATTCGGCAGAGGAATTTGTGGTCAGACCAAGTACTTGTGCTACATGCCCTGCACCGTGGTAAGTGCTCCACAGGTTTTCGGTTTCCTTGTTAACCTCCTGTGATGTATCTTCGTGGCACGGTCTCCCCCTTCCTTGTGGTAGACCCGCGTCTCCCTTGGCAGAGCCCACTCTGCCCCGGTCGCTGTGTTATAGAATCTCCCCCCCTACGAATGGCAGGACTTACCACCATGCCTCTCCCATGTCTGGCCATTGGGCCCGTATTGTGTATTTGCCACTCTTTACCCTCCCCTCCTCTCCAGGGCAGGGTGTGATCTTATGAGTCTGGAAAGAAAAATAAAATAGATTTTTGCACAGACAAACTGGTCCTGTGATAAACCAAGTGAGTTAAACTCCTATAGGGCTACCTGACTGACTGTGAATCATTAGGGAATTAGCCGAAAAAAGTTTGAAAACGTTCTCTTGGATGGAGTCAACAGACTTTTCTCACCTTTGGATTATATGTTTGAAGTGAATGAAACTACTCGAGAGTACACAATTTTCTACATGGATGACTCAATGCATGGCAAGGGCCTGCCACTATGGCAGAGAAAGACTGTAACAAAATGTATCGGGGCACACAGAGGCAAATTAGGAGCGTGTATCCATAAAACACAAAGTGATGTTAACAACGTGAAGCGACTCCTTTCAGCATTATCCATTTCATTTGATGAGATTAAACAAATTAATGAGTCATCACGCATTTTGCAAAATGTGGATGAAAGAAAAGCTAAACAAGAAAATAGGTAATTACAAACAGCATACCTACGCTGGCTGGAAGTAAATATAAATATTTGAAAATGTATAAATTATCGATTTGTTTTTTACACAAACCTATCAATTTGCTTCAGAAGACATTCATTGATCGACTGGAGTCGTGTGGATTACTTTTATGCTACTCTCAAACAGCCAGCAGCCTCATGGCACACATTTACTTTCATTGTATGAACATACATACAGTACATACAGCGCTGAAATGCTCTTATAAAAATCTTCATTTAGGTTCTGCTGAAGAAGGAAAGACATACATATCTGGGATGGCTTAACACTTGTGTCAAGTCAAGTCAAGTTTATTTATAGAGCACAAGTTTAACACAACCGAAGTTGATCCAAAGTGCTTTCCAGTACAATAAAATAAATCAATCAAATGAGGACAAAGAGAAAGATGGTGTGAAAAAGAAGATAAAAATCAAATATCAAAATCATTTCAGTGTATGTACAAACATACTTACCGTAAAACATCGACTAATTTAAAATACATACACGACATTACTCGAATGCAAAAGAGTAAAAATAAGTTTTTAAGCTAGATTTAAAAGCAACCAGAGATGGAGAGGTCCTGATGGTTAAAGGTAAATTGTTCCAGAGCTTTGGCGCGACTACAGAGAAAGCTCTATCACCTTTTGATTTACACTTGTCCATGACTCGGGTGGCTGGAGTCTCTGATGATCCTCCGAGCTTTTTTCACGCACCGCCTGTTATATATGTCCTGGAGGGAGGGAAGCTCACCTCCGATGATGTGTCTGGCAGTTCGTACCACCCTTTGCGGGGTGTGGGCAGTGCTATTTCCGTACCAGGCGATGATACAGCCAGTCAGGATGCTCTCTACAGTGCTGGTGTAGAACCTAGTGAGGATGTGGTGGTTCATTCCGAACTTCCTCAGCCGTCTCAGGAAGAAGAGGCGCTGGTGAGCCTTCTTCACAACGGCCTCAGTGTGGACGGACCATGTGAGTTCCTCAGTAATGTGGACACCGAGGAACTTGAAGCTGCTGACTCTCTCAACTGGTGCTCCATTAATGGTGATGGGGCTGTGTTCTCTGTCTTTCTTCCTGAAGTCCACCACAAGCTCTTTGGTTTTACTGACGTTGAGGGAGAGGTTGTGCTCCTGACACCAGCGTGTCAGAGTGTGCACCTCCTCTCTGTAGGCTGTTTCATCATTGTCAGTGATCAGACCTACCACCGTCGTATCGTCAGCAAACTTAATGATGGCATTGGAGCTATGTGTCGCCACACAGTCATGTGTGTAAAGGGAATACAGGAGTGGGCTGAGAACACAGCCCTGCGGGGCTCCAGTGTTGAGGATCAGTGATGAGGAGATGTTGCTGCAATCCAGGATCCAGCTGCACAGCGAGCTGTTTAAGCCCAGAGCCCGGAGTTTCTTATCAAGCTTGGAGGGCACTATGGTGTCAAATGCTGAGCTGTACTCTACAAACAGCATTCTCACATATGTGTTCATTTTTTACAGATGGGAGAGAGCAGTGTGTATTGTAGATGCAATGGCATCGTCAGTGGAGCGGTTGTTGCGGTAGGCAAACTGTAATGGGTCCAAAGAGGTGGGCAGAACAGAGCAGATGTAATCTCTGATCAACCTCTCAAAGCATTTGCTGATGATGGGGGTCAGAGCAACAGGACGCCAGTCATTTAAGCAAGTGATTTTTGATTGCTTAGGTACAGGCACAATGGTTGACATTTTGAAGCATGTGGGGACTACAGACAGGGAGAGGGACAGGTTGAAAATGTCCGTAAAAACACCAGCCAGTTGGTTCACGCACACTCTGATGACGCGGCCCGGAATGCCGTTTGGACCCGCGGCTTTGCGGATATTCACCCGTAATACATCCGCAACAGAGACGGAGAGTGAACCAACCTCTGTAGTATCGGCCGCGAGTGCTCTCTCCGCGAGGGCGGTGTTGTTGTCCTCGAAACGAGCATAAAATGTATTAAGCTCGTCCGGGAGAGAGGCAGCGGTGTTCATGGCAGAGTTTTTATTTTGTTTGTAGTCCGTGATGGTGTTAATTCCCTGCCACATACTTCTAGAGTCAGTGGTGTAATTGTTGAACTGTCCTTCAATTTTGTGCCTGTACTGGCGTTTGGCTGTACTGATAGAGTTACAGAGGGCATAACTGGCTTGTTTACGCTCCTCCGCGTTCCTGGAATTAAAAGCGGTGGTCCGCGCAGTAAGTGCCGCGCGAACATCGCCGTTAACCCAGGGTTTCTGGTTGGGGTAAATCCGTATTGTTTTTGTCGGAACAACGTCCTCTACGCACTTCCTGATGAAACACGTTACGCTATCAGCATAAACCTCAATGTCGTTATTGGAGGCGGACCGGAACATCTCCCAGTCCGTGTGATCAAAACAGTCCTGTAGCGTAGAGTCTGATTGGTCCGACAAGCACTGGATCGTTTCTGCCTGTAAGCGGGCAGAAGCAGAACGGAAGAGTGGTCGGATTTGCCAAATGGTGGGCGGGGGAGGGATTTGTAGCCATCCCGGAAAGGAGAATAGCAATGATCCAAAACCCGGTCCCCTCATGTGTTGAAGCTGATATGTTGGTGGTATTTTGGTGCTATTGTTTTAAAATTGGCTTTGTTGAAGTCCCCGGCAACAATGAACGCGGCCTCAGGGTGCGCGATTTCCTGCTGACTTATACTCCCATACAGTTCCCTGAGTGCCTTGTCTGTGTCGGCTTGTGGGGGGATGTACACAGCAGTGATAATGACCGCTGTGAATTCCCTCGGTAGCCAGAATGGTCGACACAGAAGCATGAGATATTCCAGATCAGGAGAGCAGAAAGACTTGATAAAATGTACGTTCCTCTGATCACACCATGATTTGTTGATCATAAAACATACACCACCACCTCTGCTTTTACCTGAGAGGTCTTTCGCTCTGTCCGCTCAGTGCACGGAGAAACCAGTGGGTTCGATGGCCGAGTCTGGAATCTCCACGGACATCCAGGTTTCCGTAAGACAGATAACGCAGCAATCTCTCGTCTCTCGTTGGAAAGAGATCCGCGCTCTCAGCTCACAGAGCTTGTTGTCCAGAGACTGAACATTTGCAAGTAGTATACTGGGTAGCGGGGGTCGATTTGCACAACGTCTTACTCTGATGAGAATGCCGGCTCTTTTTCCCCTTTTCCTTCTGCGTTTCCGCGGCCGGGCAGCCCAGACACAGGGATCCGCTGGCGTGTTTGTAAACCAAGGGTCGGCATTGATTAATTTGAAGTCCGGTTTTCGGTGTGTGATTGCCGAACCAATGTCCAAAAGCATTTGTCTGTCGTACACAATAAGGCAGACAACATCCAAGACAAAAAAACACAAAACTGTAAACAAAATAAACAATAAACTGCAGTGTTTTGATGGAGCCCGTGACGCAGCAGCCATACTCGGTGCCATCTTGGCTTTATACATATATATACACACAAACACACACACACACAAGCTGTGTCTCATTTCGAAGGCTGCATGCTAGGTAGGAAGCATCCTTTGAAGGCTGCAGTATACGGAGTGTCCTCCTTTAAACAAGTCTTGTTTAAACGAGACAGCATTTGTAGTACAAATGTAAACGAAACATAACATGATTGCAATGACAGCACACCACTCTTTAACAAGCGTGAGCACTTTGAGTGAGAAGGCAACAAATTCCTTTTGGAAGGGAATGTATGAGGTAAATTTTAGGAGCGTTATAATGATGTAAAGAGAAAAGAAAATAGATTTTACAGTTATATATTAATATAATTATACATATTATATACGCTGCACCCATCTACTGCGGTACTTCAACTTGGGAATTAACATTACTTGCGAACGTATTTACGGGCAAATTGTATTTTTATTTTTTTTTACAATTCCGATGAAGCAAAGAATTGTGGGTTCTGAGTGCCCACGAAGGATACACCTCATGCATCCTCCGAATTCCCATGAAAGAAGGTCACATTCGAAGGCTGCATTCTAAGTGTTCTACTCGCTTTCTGAAATGAGAGCCTCTGACGTATGCGGCCAACAAATGCGACCTCCGGAGGACGCAGCCTTCCAAACGAGACACAGCCACACACACATGTTGGTGCAGCTATCATTATGATGACTTCCCATAGAAATAATTATTTTTACATTTTCAATAAAACATGTTAAAAAGTATGTTTTTTTTAAAGCAATTTGAATTATGGGGGCATTAAAAATTTCCTCATAAACCACATTTATAGCATTATACCCTTATAATTCATTTGTCTAGGCGCCAGCTAACACTAGAAAAATCAGTCACCTTCTATTCCAAAGATTCCAAGAAGACAGGATGAGATGTTACTATCCTTTGTGCAAGCACTTCCAAGGGTTCAAGAACAGTGAGCCTGATGAGATTTGGGGAACGCATCATGAAATTTGGGGAGCGCATCGTCAGTAGTGTACCTTTGGTTCCTAGGGTGTTTCGGCCTTTCACACTATACACCCTCCCCAGAGGCGGCCAGCGACAGGGTGATCAATCCTACGCTTGCGTCCCATTCCCAATTAGTCAAAGGAGTTGCCTTGTTGTTGATAGCCAACATCCCATGGGACTATGCATGGCAGGGGCGTCCTCCTCCCTGAGTCAAGCATTGTTGACCGCATACCTCCTGGCCCTCTCACTTCGGGGCCCAGCTGGGGTCTTTCCTCTTCATCCAGAGCCACTGACTGCTACCTTCTGCCGCCTCCGATACAGCTCTGATTGCCGAACGCTGGCTCTGGCCCTTAATTCCCAGGTCTTTATGCAGTCTGGTTGTAGATGTTGCCACAAAACCTCTGCAGCCCACCTCCACTGGTCGGACTTCTGTGTTCCAACCATGATGCCGAGCTTCGGTAGCTAGATCGCCATAGCGCAGATGTTTTCGCTCATAAGCCTCACCTACTGAGTCCTCCCAGGGTACTGTGAGCTCAATAATGAAGACCTTCTTAAGTGAACTGGACCAGAGTACCATGTCAGGTCTTAGGGTGGTGGTTACGATCTCCGGAGGAAACACAAGTTGCCGACCAATGTCAATATAAAGTTCTAAAAGGCAGGGGAAGCCTCAATGCAGCTTCAAAAGTCTGGTTAAAAAAAGCTTGTAATAAATGCCCTGTTTGCTTTATCTCCTTAATTTTAGTCAGATCATTCCACTAAGTGGCAATAAACACTAAAAAAACATTTGTTTTTCTTTCACAACATACAGTTCTAAAAAGCAGGGGGCGCCCCAACGTGGTAAATGACTCCGCCCATAGACATCCAATCTATTTTGGAAGCCCTGCCTTTTCCCCATATTTTGTGGAATACTTCTGCCTCTGAATGGACTACAAATGTGATTCTATGTGAACTTCAGGTTTGCAGTGATGTATAACATTTTTCATCCATATTCAGGAACATATTTATACAACTATTTGTTTAATCCCTTTTTTGGCTGAACTGCATTTTTGTGGTTGCACTGTTGTCAATGAGTGTTGGGAGGTCAGTGTTTCCCAACATTTTTTCTGCCACGGCACACTTTTTACAACTAAAAAATTATACGGCACACCACTATCCCATATGGGCTAACCATCGTCAATATTTTTCCTTTTCAAGAACTTGTCCATGTTTTCTGTCCGTCTTAGTAGAGTGTTTACCTGTAATGTTTGAAATTGAGCTATGGGAAAAATAAAAAATAAAATAAATCACATTGCGTTCATCCGTCATTTATATGGACAGGATACAAATTCCGTCACAATCTATTATTACCCTTCATTTTAATTTTTTTTTTTAATGATAAGACATTTAATAGCTTTTAATTTTGTTCACATTTTCTTTTTTAATCATGAATTTACAGGATGAGCATATAGCAGATTATACATTTATTTATTTATGAAGAGAACAGATGAACAACAGAGACACCACACAAAGCAGATTAATGTTTTTTCCCCCCGCAGTGATAGCAGAGGCCATTAAAATATGAACAATGCAATATTACAAAAAACAAATATAATTAAAATATGAAACAAAACATGTAAAAATTGAACTGAACAGAACTCACTCGACAACTCAAACCTTAAGGCTGGTCCGCTTCAATTTAAATTAGGTGCTCGTCTAAGGAGTCGAGGGAGACTGATGCTGAGGTAATTGTCATTAGATTTAGCATATTTGCCTCGGACAGTTGACTTCTCATGTCAGTTTTAATTTGGTTCTGGAGGCTGAACCCAGTGTCAAGTGCCGCATCACCCTCCACATGACAAGAGTTGCAGAAAGTGTCACAGAGGGGCGATTTTACGAGTTTGCTGTAAAAAAGCGGGAGGTGTGCACAGTAAACCTTGAAAACATGTATTTGGAAGAGAGAAAAAAGGTTGCATTTGATTTGATAGCAGAAAGTAATAAAAGGACTTGTTTATGTTTAGGTCTAAGCGTTTTCTTGGTGAATTTAAATTAGTTCAATAACTGGGGTCTCTGATATTCGTAAATTTCTCTTAACAAATTTGAACAGTTTTTAAATATATCCTGTAGTACTCTCAAAGACATTATTGGTGAAGCAAAAACGTGTGTGTGAAAAACTTTGGTGTGACGTCACTTCATAGACTTCAATGTATTCTGAAGCACTGATGCAAGTCATGTGATGACCCTTTAGACGTATAAATATCACTCACTTCATAGACTTCAATGTATTCTGCAGTGCTGACGCGAGTCATGTGATGACCCTTTACATGTATAAATATCACTCACTTCATAGACTTTTTAATGCATTTATTAATTTTGTGGAATTTGATAATTTTCCATGGCACACATGACAATCTTTCATGGCACACTAGTGGTTGTGAAACACTGTTTTAGGTGTCTGTGTGTATGTACTTATGTCCCAGCTAACAAAAAAAATTATACCAGAAAATCCCTGAATGGCCTCTGCGAACGTCACCTCTACATCTTCGTGTAGGGTCCTTTAGATGTCAAAAGGACATTTGGGGGATGTTCGTAAGACTTCCAGCAGACATTCGGGGACCTTTAAGGGACATTCGCTACCAGTCATTTAAGCGTCCTATTGACATCCTTTGAACATCACGTTGAGTCATAGTCATTAACACCATTGAAAACACATAAAACTGATCCAAATGATTTACTTACCTTATGTTGAAACTGTTGATTTCAGTTGGGTAAAACTATTCCATACAATCAAGGCATTTTCACTTTCCAATTTAAAATCCCAAATACTTTAATGAACAAATCAGCCTATAAATGTAATAATTTATCAAACAAACAGTAAGTATAGTTCATTTTATTTATGCAAAATATATATTTACAAATAAAAATTACATATAAATCATTAGAGTAAACATTTTTTGCAGTACATAAATTTGAAATCTACTGTAAACAGCCAAATCACACTGATGCAATCTCAGATGAACATATAATGATAAAAAAAATTACAGGCTAATTTAATTTGTCTCAAAGTTACAGATTTAAAGAGTAGATGACAGGATTTTTTAAATTATCCTTCACACAGTAGGCACTTTATAAAGAAATTTTACCCTTGAAAATAGGTGTGCCGATCTGCCTGTGTATGTGCGCATCGTCAAATGGAGCATACACTGATCAGCCACAACATTAAAACCACCTGCCTGGGGTCGCTTGACACCATGCGTGGGTCAGACGTGTGAATGGCTCTGTGCACTTTGCTAGTTTTTCATTCTTTTTGTCATAAACCGGTGAGATTTGATACACCCTGTTCCATTATGTTCTGTGAGGTCATGAATTGTCAAAAATTCTAAATCCTCGGGCTCTGGATACATTAAAAGACACTTGCGTGCTCAAGCTGACACACCTGTCAAGGCTGCAGACCAGGGACTCAGTTTGGATGGTGCGGCAGGAGATATTCAGCGTCAATTGTCCAGCATGTCGGCAATGCTGACGAAAATTGTAGCAGACTTGGAGAATCTTGCTGTAATATGTTGATCAATCACTTCCATGGAGACTAAATTCATTATGTTGGTTACAAGAATTGGGGACGTCGAGAAACGGATCGTTAATCTGGAGTAATCAGAGAGGGAATTAGCTGCTAATCCACTAGCGACCAAGATGGACTTGCATGGTGTTTGGGAAAAACTGAAAGACCTTGAAGATCATAGCCGGCAAAACAATGTCCAAATTGTTGTAATTCCTGAGTACAAAGAAGGCCAAGATGAAGTGAAATTACTGGACGAGCTCTTCCCGAGTCTGCTTCATATAACAGGCCATAAACTGGAAATCGAGCGAGCTCACAGTGTCCTGGCTTGGAGATCCACTCAAGGAGAAAGGCCCCGATCAATTCTGGCCAAATTTCTGAGATCATCCAATAAAGATCTTGTGATACGTGAGGCGAGGAGTAAAGGAAGGCTTGGAATAACCACAGCATTTACTTGACTTTGTGAGTTCGACAAGAGAAACATGATTGATTCAAGGAATGCAAGAAACTCTTACATCAATGGAAAGTCACTTTTGCGATGATGTTCCCTGGCAAATTGAGAATACATATAAGGATGGCCGCAAAATATTTCACTGAGGATGTCATGGTGTGTTTCTCACATTGCAGCCAAGTGAGCTTGACTCACTGAACATTCACTTGACCATCCAAGGAAGCTAGGTGCCTTTTTTGTTTCTTTTTGTGCTGGTTCTGCCTAGTGGCTGGAATTTATTTTGTGGAATAACACTCCTTCAAGAACCTTTTGCATCAACGGATGGTCGCTTTGCACTGAAGTTCCCGGCCAGGTTGAGAATAGATACTAAGTGTGGCCGTAGAGTGTTCACTTGTCCCCAACATGCGATAACCTTGATAGGGTCAATGGAATGAGTAAGTCTTTGTGTGGCGCTCATTTTGCAGCCAAGTGGACCTGACTCACTGGACATTCACTTGACCATCCATGAAACTGGGCGCCTGTTTTGTTTTGGTTATTTCTTTTCTTAAACGAAATAAATTTGATATAGTGTTTCTTCAAGAATTTTGGGAGGCACTTGAGGCAGTTATTTGGGGTTGGATTTTACAGTATGTCTCATTCATAAAAAAATTAAAAGCATGAGAACTCGTGGATTTGGAAGAGAATATTAAAAGTACAGAGGCAGAGCTATAGTGCTGAATGTCATCAGGTGGCCTCAGAGAATTAATCCAATTGATATACAGATATAATACTATTTTGTCACACAACACTGAGTTTTGCTTATTTAGGACAAGGGACAAAGCAAGGAAGCTTTTGGCTAGATATATAAAGCAGAGAGAGTCTTTCTACCATTTCATCAGTGAAATCTGCTAGTGGTGAAAATTTTAACTCAGCCATTGATATTAATAATGCTTTTAAAGAATTATATCTTGATCTTTATCAAGGTCTTTATCTTGATCTTTTATTTGGGGTGGCTGTGGCTCAGGTGGTAGAGCGGGTTGGCCGCTAATCGCAGTTCGATTCCGGCCCACAAGACTCCACATGCAAAAGTGTCCTTGGGCAAGACACTGAACCCCAAGTTGCTCCCAATGGCAGGCTAGCGCCTTGCATGGCGGCTCTGCCACCATTGGTGTATGAGTGTGAATGTGTGTGTGAATGGGTGAATGGGACACAGTGTAAAGCACTTTGGTAACCTCTAAAGTTAAAAAGGCGCTATATAAGTGCAGACCATTTACCATTTATAGTTCCATGACTTCTTCTACTGATGAAAATATTAGAAACTTTGTGGATCCATTAGATCTCCCTAAACTGATGACAGCATATCAATTCTCTTGATTCTGAGATAAACTTGGAGGAGGTTGATGAGGTAATTAAGACCTTACTACAGGCAAGGCTCCATAGCCAGATGGCCTTGTCACAAAGGACAAAGATCCAAGTGAGTTTTAGAGTTACTGTCCAATTTCCCTGATCCAGCTAGATGTTAAAATGTTGTCAAAAACATTGGCTAACCGATTAAGTCAAGTTATGACATCTCTTATACATACATATTGGGTTAATTCGGGGCCACAGCTCTTCTGATAACATTAGGCGTTTCATCAATATCATGTGGTCAGTGGAGAATAATCATACTCTGGTCACTGCCATCTCACTTGATGCCGGAAAGGCGTTTGAAAAGGTAGAATAGGATTATCTTTTTTGTGATTAACAATTTTTTTAATGATTTCATGTATTAAACAATGAAATACATAACATATACAAACAGAATCGATATTTAACCCTCACAATTAAACCCCCCAAAACCCCAACCCCAGCCCAACCCCTAACAACACCCCAGTGGTTAGATAATTATAGACAAACAAATATATATATTATAAAACAATCACACGCATCCACTACTCCTCTCTCTCCACTGTTCCTCCCCAAGAGCCCTCCAAAAAAGCCAGATACTTGCCCCATTTCTCCAAATTCCCCAGTCTTCTGGATGCCCCCTCTTCAAAAGCTGCCACCCTGCCAATCTCCGAATACCACTTCTGAAATGGTGGCGCTCCAGCTGACTTCCAACCCCTTAAAAATATCTATCTATCAATCATAATGCTAGTTAGGACCTAGTTCTCTATGTTCATATTCTCCATATTAATAACCGCCCCATCACCTAAAATACAGAGTCTGGGGCAAAACAAAATTTTAGATCCCAGATAGAATTATTTAAAAGAATTATTAATATGAATGGCCGAGGTAAAAATTTCACCACCATCAGATTTCACAGAGGGAATGGTAGAAAAAGACTCTCTTTTTTATATTTCTAGCCAAAAGCTTGTCCCCTGGCTCAAAGTATGACTGTCTTGCCCTGAATAGCCAAAACTCCACCTTCTGCAACAAAATAGTATTATATCTGAATTTCAAACGGGTCAATTCTCTGAGGCCCTCAGACTACATTTGGCGCTTCAGCTATGCCTTGGCACTTTTAATATTCCCTTCCAACTCCACGAGTTCTCGTGCTTTGGAATTTTTGATGAATGAGGCATACTGTATGATCTGACCCCTTAGAACTGCATTAAGTGCCTCTCAAGCCATGCCCACAGAGGATACTGAGGACTAGTTGGTCTCCATATACACATTGATTTCAGCCTTTAACATTTAATGGAATTCAAGATTTTGCAAAAGGGATACATTAAAGTACCTACTATATGATTTATTTTTCTCTTTATGTGGCAACATCTCTAAACTCACCAGGTCATGATCTGAGACTAAGATATTTCCAATTGAGCAATCAACAACAAATGAAATGAAGGACTTAGATACAGGGTTTCCGCTGGGTCTTAAGAAGTCTAAAAAGTCTAAAATTTAAAAATCTAAATTTTATGCCTTAAAAAGTCTTAAATTCAATGAAGTATTGTGTAACATAATGGAAGTATTACTTATGTATAGAGCAAGTCATGCTTTAAAATTATTAAAATAAGTAAGTGTTAAGGGCAAGTATTTAAACAAAGATTTAGTAATGAACTGTAAATTTAATGACATGTCTTTGAAGTTCATCCTGGATTAACTGCAGAAGTTCACATAGATGCATTGTACTTGTTAGTTGGCTAATGAAGGGTTTTGTCAGCAATTAGTCCATCATTAGATTGAGGTTATGCAGGCAGGGATCAGTGAAGTGCATCACAGTTCAACCTGGCCGGTAATTTCGGTGAGGTCTATCCTAAATCCAAGGTTCAGGCAGTGGCATATGAAGTATCCCATGTCTTATGATTGGAGTTGACATCAGTTCATCCTCTGAAGTCCATCGAATAGAATGAATTGATGTTTGGCTGGCACCGGCTGCTATTAGTCATCATAACACAGTGACACGTAGCAGTGGAGTCCAACACGAAACAGGAATGGAGCTGGATCCAGCTGGTTCTGGGGACCTCAGGATAGGAGTCCCGAGGTGGAGACAGGGAAACAAATAACATAATATTAGCATAGATGCCATTAAATTTTTTGCAGAGTTATAGATCATGATCACTGTTTTCTGGCAGTCTAAACCAAAGCAGCCTAATTATGAGTTGAAGGATAAATTAGGTGTATACCTGGCTAAATTGATTAGTCTTTAGTCTAGACTTAAACTGAGTGAGTGTGTCTGCATCTCGAACAGTGTTAGGGAGAATTTTCCATTGTTTAGGAGCCAAATATGAAAAGGATCTTCCTTCTTTTGTGGATTTTGATATTCTAGGAGCTATTAACAGGGCAGAATTTTGCGATTGTAATGAACATGATGGAATATAGAGTGGTAGGTCACTTATTTAACGGAGAGCTAGACCATTCAAAGCTTTGTACGTAGTTAACAGAATTTTTAAATTAATTCGAAATTTAACAGGTAGCAATGTAATGATGATAAAATGGGGCTTATATATTCATATTTCTTGGTTCTCGTCAGTACTCTGGCTGTTGCATTTTGAACCAATTGAAGTTTATTTATTGATCTTGCTGGACATCCTCCCAGGAATGCATTACAATAATCTAGTCTTGAGGTCATGAATGCATGAATTTGTTTTTCGGCATCAGCAACAGAGCATGTGTCGTAATTTAGCAATATTTCTTAGGTGCATTGGTAATTTGATTTTCAAAGCACAGATTGGTATCAAATATAACACCTAAGTTCTTTGCTGTTGAAGATGATGTAACAGGACATCCATCGAGAGTAAAAAAATATTTTAGCAGATTATTTTTAGAGGTTTTTGGTCCAATAATTAGTACCTCTGTTATTCAGAATTGAGTAGAAGGACATTTCTGGCCATCCAATCTTTTATTTCATTGATATACTCTGCTAATTTGGTGAATTGTGAAAACGCATCAGGTTTTGATGAAATATAAAGTTGGGTATTGTCGACATAACAGTGGAAACTTAATCCACGATTCCCGATAATATCTCCAGGGAAAGCATATTCAAGGTGAAACGCAGAGGCCCTAAAACTGATCCCTGTGGCACTCCATACTATACTTTTGTTTGATTTGACAATTCCTAATTTACATAGAAAACGTGGTAACGGTCTGCTAAATAGGACCTAAACCATGCTAATGTAACTCCACAAATGCCAACATAATTCTCTAGCCTATTCAAGAGAATGTCGTGATCTATCGTGTCGAATGCAGCACTAAGATCTAAAAGCACTAGAAGAGAAATGCAGCCACGATCACATTCTCTGTACTGTGATGATGCCTAAATCCTGACTGAAATTCTTTGTATATACTATTTCTCAGTAGAAATGAACATATTTTGGAGGATACTACCTTTTCTAGTATTTTTGACATAAATGGGAGATTTGGAATCAGTCTATAATTAGCCAGATCTCCAGGATCAAGTTGTGGCTTCTTAATAAGCGGTTTGATAACTGCCATTTTAAAGTTTCTTGGAACATGTCCTAAGCATAGTGAGGAGTTAAAAATATTAAGAAGAGATTCTGAAATTACAGGAGATACCTCTTTTAAGAGCTTAGTTGGTATAGGATCTAACAAACATGTTGTGGCTTTTGATGTTTCGATAAGTTTTGTTAGCTCTTCATGACCTATAACAGAGACGGATTGAAGTTGCATGTGAGGAAAATTATTAGACACTGTTTTCTGAGGTGCTATGACAGATGATTGCATAATTCCAATATTATTTCTGATTATTTCAATTTTATCTGTAAAGAAATTCATGAAGTCTTTACTCTTGTGGTGCGACGTAATATCTGGTACTGTTGAGGCTTTATTCCTAAAAAAATTTAGCCACAGTACTGAATAACCATCTAGGATTGTTGTGGTTATTTTCTATGAGTTTACTAAAATATGCTGACCTGGCTGCTTTTAGTGCCTGTCTGTATCTAAAGACATTATCCTTCCATGCACCACAAAATACTTCTAATTTAGTATTTTTCCACATGTGCTCCATTTTCCGAGCTGCTCTCTTGAGAGCATGAGTGTGATCATTGTACCATGGTGCAGGGCTTCTTTCTTTCATTTTATTTAATGAAAGTGGGGCGACAATATCAAGCGTGCTAGAGAACACTGCATTTATATTTTTTGTTATTTCATCAAGTTCTTCTGGGCTTTAGGGTTTATTGAGTGTATGAGATAGATCAGGAAGATTATTAGTGAAGCCATCTTTAGTGGTCGAAAGAATAGTTCTACCTGAACGATAGCATGGTGTAACATTGAGTAACATTAGCTGATTGCAGCATACAAGAGGGTAATGATTCGAGATGTCATCGCTCTGCTGCAGAATTTCTATATTATCAACATCAACTCCATATGACAGAATTAAATCTGATTATGGTGATGAGTTGGTTCTGTTACATTTTGTCTGACTCCAAGAGAGTTGAGAATATCGATAAATGGTAATCCCAATGTATCATTTACATTATCTATGTGAATGTTGAAGTCACCAACAATTAAAGCTCTATCTACAGTAACTACAAGAGCTGATAAAACATTAGCAAATTCACCAGAAAATCAGAATAATGCCCGGGTGATCTATACATTGTAGCAAGGACAAATGATGACAGAGATTTTTTATTTATATATGACGGTCACATTAAGCATTATTAGTTCAAAAGACTTACATTTATATCCTGTCCTCTGAGTAACACCAAAAACGTCACTGTAAATTGTAGCAACACCTCGTCCTCGACTCTTAGTCAAATACTACATTATTAAGAATATGAGCCAAATTACTAGAGAGGAGAGCGGCACCTTCCCTGGAGGGATGGAGTCTGTCTCTCTTTAGCAGGTCAGGTCTAACCTAAAAACTCTTCCAATTGTCTATAAATCCTATTTTATTCTTCAGACACCACTCAGACATCCAGCCATTCAGTAACACTAATCTACTATAAACCTCGTCATCACGATGAGCAGGGAGGGGACCAGAGCATATTACAGTGTCTGACTTCGTTTTTGCAAATTCACACACCTCTTTAACATTATCTTTAGTGATCTCCGACTGGCGAAGCCGGACATCGTTAGTGCTGACATGGATAACAATTTTAGAAAATCTACATTTAGCATTAGCCAGCACTTGTAAATTTGATTTGATATCAGATGCCCCCAAAATGCAATTAACAATTTTTAAGCAATGTTACATTTTATCTGACTCCAAGAGAGTTGAGAACATCGATAAATGCTAATCCCAATGTGCCATTTTCATTATCTATGTGAATGTTAAAGTCACCAACAATTAAAGCTCTATCTACAGTAACTACAAGATCTGATAAAAAATTTGCAAATTCACCAAGGAAATCAGAATAAGGCCCGGGTGATCTATATACTGTAGCATGAGTAAAAGACATTATAATTTTTTTTATTTATATCTGACAGTGTCACATTAAGCATTATTAGTTCAAAAGACTTTCATTTATATCCTGTCCTCTGAGTAACACCAAAGGGTATCCAGCAAACAGCCATCAGCCAGTTCTGCCAAGTATCTGGCGGCTCCACACTGCCAAGGTGAGACCCACACAGCAGCTACGCAACTCCCATAAGCAACCTCTGTGTCACTCTTGGATCAAAGCCAACACTAAGTGCGGAGGAACTCTGGGTCCTGCACACGGTGACTAGACACCAGTCCTATAATGCGTATGAGGAAATCTGGGAATTGTTTCAGACGATGTTTCTGGACTCTGACATTGCTAAATCATTCAGGCGTGGGAAAGATAAAACTGCCTACATTACACGCTTTGGACTAGATGATTTTATCAAGAGAGACATCATTTTCAAAATGACGGGACCGTTTGTGCTGATGTTTGACAAAAGTCTGAATTGCACCAACAAAACGAAACAGCTGAACCTGCATGTACATTTTTGGGAGGACAGGCAGGTCAAGATACCTGGGATCCCAGTTCATGGGGCATACAACAGCTGAGAACTTAATGAAACACGTGAAAGTGAGTAAATGTTTTATTTTAGCTGTCACGTTTATAGTTTTTTTTTCATTAGCAAAAGGGTGATTAGAGTGATCTTTTCTGTTGCATTAAGTGGATTGTTACCCATTTTTCATATTTTCATATTGTTTATACTCCCTGTTGTACAGTATGGCGTCTACCTCCCTTAGCTGTAACTGTGCTTAGTGGCTATTTTGCAAGAAATAATTCAGTTGTATTCAATTAAACTTAATTTGTATAACGTCATGGTTACTGTCATAACCTCCGTTCCCTGATGGAGGGAACAGAATGTTGTGTCGATGTAGTAACACTAGGGGTTGCTCTTGAGAGCCCCGAACACCTCCCATTCATTGAGAAAAGGCCAATGAGAATTGGCGTGTGGAATTTGCATACCACTCCCCCAGGTATACGGGTATAAAAGAAGCTGGAATGCCACTCCATTCGGGTTTTGTGCTGAGGAGCCCAGATAAGGTCTGGCTATTTCAGTGGCTAGTTCAGTGTTGTGGCAAGAGGGAAACAACATCTCATTCCCTCCATCAGGGAACAAAGGTTATGACAGTAACCATGACGTTTCCCCTCTGTCACTCACTTGACGTTGTGTCGATGTAGTGACACTAGGGGTCCCAATAGAAAAACGCCACAACAGCTGAACCGTGTTACGTGAACTACTGATGCATGTGCAAGCAGGCTGCTGCGTGCATAATAGCAGGTGCATCAGACTGCACGTAACCTCCCCCAACACCCCAAAATATGTCATGTAGTTCTCCTCATCCCTTAGGAGGGGAAGCGATATAACTAGCATGGGAGGAGGCCACACCAGCTGTTGTCTCTCCACAGAATATTAGATTCGGCTGGGGCCATCTAATGTTATCATATGCATCGGGGAAGGTGTTCTTTTCCTTTTCTATTCTTTCATGGGGAAAAGACCCCACGGAGACCACATCCTGCCCAAAATGGGAGGTCAATATGTGGCAATATGACACAGGGGCTCAGCAGCCGCACATGGAAGAGGCGTGGAGGTAGGTCCCGCCATGAAAGGGGAGGGGGGGGTGCGGGTCCACCCACTGGGAGACCGTATCGCGGTTCAGTACACCGTAGTGGGGCTGGCTGCGAACTCCTCCGCCGAGTTTGCGACCCATAGGGCTAGGGAGGAAGACATGCAGGGTCCAAGACTTTGTTAACTCGACTGGGGGTAAAAGCACACGTTTTCACCTCAAAAAGGCGCTATAAACAAGCAATACTCCTGGCCAGCTGTTCCGTATTACCGAACTCTACCTGTTCATACCTGAAAGAACACGGGATGAAACCGGCTCAACCCGGAGATTGTAAAATCTTGCGATGGTATTGGGTGTTGCCCAGCACGCTGCTCTGCAGATGTCTGCTAGAGAAGTTCCACTGGCCATTGCCCACAAGGACGCCACACTCCTTGTAGAGTGTGCTCAAACCCACAAGCGGGGGTCTGGTAGGCCAATGCAATGGCATCCACGATCCAGTGGGCAAGCCTCTGTTTAGAGACAGTGTTCCCTTTCCGCTGTCCACCAAAGCAGACACAGAGCTGCTCAGAGCATCTAAAGTTCTGCGTGCATTCCAAGTAGGTGTGCAAAGCACGAACCGGACACAGCAACTACAGGGCCAGGTCTGCCTCCTCCTGGGGCAGCACTTGCTAGGTCACCACCTTATCCCTGAAAGGGGTCGTGGGAACCTTGGGCACATAGCCCAGTTGGGGTCTCAGGATCACGTGAGAATCTGCCTGACCGAACTCCAGGCAAGAGTTGCTGACAGAGAACGCTTGCAGGTCCCCCACCCTCTTGATGGAGGTGAGCGCAATCAGGATGGCCATCTTTAAGGAGAGGGCTTTCAGCTCGACTGACTCTTGCAGCTCAAATGGGGCTCTTCGAAGGCCCAAAAGGACCACAGAGAGATCCCATGAGGGGGAGAGGCATGGCCTGGGAGGATTCAGCCTGACCCAACTGTGCATCTCTGGGGGTCTTCGACTCGGGAAGAACACCAATTCGTGAACAAACGCCACTTAAGTGCATAAAGCTGCCTGGTAGAGGGAGCTCTGGCTTGAGTGACCATGTCTACGACTGTTGGTGATAGGCCACATAGATCTTCCATGTCCCATCCAAGGACCAGACATGGAGGTTCCAGAGGTCTGGGCACGGGTGCCAGATTGTGCCCCATCCCTGAGAAAGAACGTCCTTCCTCAGGGGAATCTGCCAGGGAGGTGCTGTTGCGAGGAGCGTGAAGCCCGAGAACGAAGTCTAGGTGGGCCATTATGGGGCCACGAGGGTGACTTGTTCCTCGTTCTCCCTGACTTTGCACAGGCTCTGTGCAAGAAGGCTCACTTGGGGTAATGCGTATTTGCGCAGCCTCCGGGGCCAGCTGTGTGACAGTATGGCTGTCCCGAGGGGGGCTCCCATCAGGGAATACCAGAGTGGGTAGTGGGAGTATTCCCGGGAAGCGAACAGGTCTACCTTTACTTTGAAGAATCGACTCCAAATCAGCTGGGTCACCTGGGAGTGGAGTCTCCACTCTCCGCTGAGCATTGCCTGCTGCGACAGCGTATCCACTGTGTCATTGAGGCTGCCATAGATATGAGTGGCCCGTAGTGACCTCAGTCGCTGCTGACTCCATAGAAGGAGATGGCGGGCGAGTTGCAACATACGACGAGAGTGTACGCTGCCTTGGCGATTTATATATGCTACTGTCGCTGTGTTGTTGGACCGGACCAACACATGCTTGCTCTTGCCCTCCACAGGGTGAGTAGTGCAGCCAGAAAACCCATTGATGTGCCAACCCAGTTGCGGTCCTGACCAGGAACCAGAGGCTGCATGCCCATTGCACACGGCACCCCAGGCCAGTTTGGAGGCATCTGTGGTGACCACAACACATCTGGACACTTGCTGTAGGGGACACAAAGTCTGATAGCTACGCAATGTGTGCTGCGGTGCCATGCCCATTTCGGACTCAAGTCTGAAGCCAGTGCTGAAGCGCTCTCATATGCATTAATCCGAGTGGTGTGACTCTCGCTGAGGTAGCCATATTCCCCAGAAATCTCTGAAAGGGTTTCAGTGGAAACGCTGTCCTCACCTCAGTTCAGCACCGACTGTGCGCGCTCGCTTGTGAGGCATGCTATCCTTGAGACAGAGTCTGACTCCATGCCAAGGAAAGAGATGCTCTGAACCGGGGAGAGCTTGCTCTTTTCCCAGTTGACCCGAAGCCCTAGATGGCTGAGGTGCCTGAGCAACAAATTCCTGTGCGTGCACAGCAACTTTTGAGAGTGTACTAGAATCATCCAGTTGTCGAGGTAGTTGAGTATGTGGATGCCCACTTCCTTTAACGGGGCAAGAGCTGCCTCTGCGACTTTTGTGAAGATGCGAGGGGACAGGGACATGCCGAAGAGAAGGTCACGCCTGGTCATCAAAAGCAACCCGTAGGAATGGTCTGTGTCGAGGTAGAACAAAGATGTGAAAGTACACATCCTTCAGGTCTACCGCCACAAACCAATCTTGCTGCAGAACACACATCAAAATGTGTTTCTGCATCAGCATCTTGAATGGGTCTGTGTAAGGCCCGGTTCAGTACTCTCAGGACCAAGATTGGTCACAACAAAGCGACATCCGTAAGGCCGCGGATCCAGACGGCATTCCGGGCTGCGTCATAAGAGTGTGCGCGAACCAACTGGCTGGTGTTTATATGGAAATTTTCAACCTGTCCCTCTCCCTGTCTGTAGTCCCCACATGCTTCAAAACGTCCACCATTGTGCCTGTACAAAAGCAATCAAAAATCACTTGTTTAAATGACTTGCGTCCTGTTGCTCTGACCCCCATCATCAGCAAATACTTTGAGAGGCTAATCGGAGATCACATCTGCTCTGTACTGCCCACCTCTTTGGACCCATTGCAGTTTGCCTACCGCAACAACCGCTCCACTGATGATGCCATTGCATCTACAATACACACTGCTCTCTCCCATCTGGAAAAAAGGAACACATATGTGAGAATGCTGTTTGTAGACTACAGCTCAGCATTCAACACCATAGTGCCCTCCAAGCTTTGTAGCTGGATCCTGGACTTCCTGTCAGGTGGTTAGAATGGGCAGCAACATCTCCTCATCACTGACCCTCAACACTGGAGCCCTGCAGGGCTGTGTTCTCAGCCCACTCCTTTATTCCCTGTACACACATGACTGTGTGGCAACACATAGCTCCAATGCCATCATTAAATTTGCTGACAATACAATAGTGGTAGGTCTGATCACTGACAATGATGAAACAGCCTACAGAGAGGAGGTGCACACTCTAACACACTGGTGTCAGGAGCACAACCTCTCCCTCAACATCTCCCTCAACATCCTGCTGAGTTGATCAAGGTAGTGATTTATACGGATAGCTCTGTACATTATCAGCACAGAACTATTGCTACAAGTGATTAGGCCTAATTGATGTATACACTTTGTTAATGAAGAATAATTAATTTCTCAAAATTTTATTATTTGGAATTATGATGTGATATATATATGGCTTTATATTTTTATAAATGTGGATACAAGGTATGAGATTATCTTTTTACAGAGTCTACAGAGACGCTTCATTAAGAGAGAGGTCCTCTAGGTCATCACCACACTGCAGCTAACCAAACTGGATGTAGCTGACAAGAAGAACTGGCTCCAACCAAAGCACATTGACATCGGCTTGGGTGCTTAGTCAGTCCTCAAGGTAGTGTGGTAATTTAGAAAGATCTTTTTAGAAATGATGTTCAGCAGCAGCAAATATAATTTTATTGTATTTTATTGTGTGAAAATGGAGAATTGAGATCCTTTTGAAAATATTATACAGTGGTTTGAGATTCCCAGATCTCAATTCTTCAGGTACTTACAGTTGCGGCATTGAGAACAATCCTGTATTGAGACCAGCTGTGAATATGGGTGTAAAACGTCAATGAACATTGACTGGAATTTATAGCCTCGGCTGATGTAATCATTAGACGCATCTGTGGTCAGGCTATAAATGGATGCGTCACCAGAGTGTCGTCAGATATGTTTTTTTGAAGAGCAGTCCTGGGGCATCCCAGTGCGGCAAAGAAGCGCAGCATCTCGTTCCGCTTTTTCAGGGAACAAGGGTTACATACGTAACCCAAGACGTTTCCTTCACAAAAAGCTTCACTAGGATGCTGCGCTGAGAGCGCTTTGGGAACGAGAATACCCATGCCACTGCGCTGTGGCTGTCCGGACCCCTTACGGTTGTGTAGTGTGCTCACAAGAGCGTGAGAGGCCTCAGACATGAGCTTGAGATGTCGAATCAAGGACAAAAGAGCCCTGAGTGCCGAAAATATCCAAACTTTAAAAATCTAATGAATGTGTGCGGAGGGGGCAACCTGCCGCATCACAAACTTGTTGTAGAGGGAGACCTCTAGCCAAGGCTTTAGAGGAGGCAAACCCTCTGATAGAGTGAGCCCTAACAACTACTGGCGAAGCTTGACCGTGTCCCTCACCCCAGGTGAAATAGTTAAATTGGAGGTGACGACCCCCCCCCGGTTACAGCTTCCATGGGAAGAATTGTTGCCCTGACTTTACGCCACGGGCAAATGCGGTGGGCATAAGTCCGAAGGGTACTTACTTGACAAAGTCTGTAGAGTCTTTGCTGCTCCGGCGTCACAAACGGCAGTGAGCAGAAGGCTAAGAGAGTGACCGGATGGAGGGTCGCAAAAGGCACCTTAGGCAGGTGGTCAGGGTTAGGGTGGAAAATTGACTTGGTCATTCCTGGGGCAAAACTCTAAACAGGCTGGCAAAAGAGACAGAGCCTGTAGGAGATGTAGTCGCCATAAGAAAAACCATCTTGAGAGTCAGAAGTCTGCCAGACGCTGACTCTAGAGGTTCAAAAAGGGGTCTCAACCAGACCCTCAAGGACTACTGCTAAGTCCAATGAAGAGGTCCTTCGCATGGCTCCCGAATGAAGCACACGAGTAGAGGATGCCTCTTAAAGGGCACCCCTTCCATCAAGGCATGGCAAGCCGAAATGGAGGCCACATAGAACCTGGAAGTGGAGGGGCATGTGCCTGCTGACAATTCTTCCTACAGAAAATCCAGAACTGATGCGAACTGGCAGTTAGCTGGTTCTGCAATATGAACTTAGTAGAGGGAAACGCATACAAGCGCATTCTGGGCCATGTATGCACCACCACGTTCAACCCCCCTGGGGTGGGGGAGACTGGGTGACTCGGGGAGAAGTAGAGGAGACTGTTCATAGAGGCGAAGAGGTCCTCTTCTGCCCTTTAAAATCTACCCAGATCTTCTCCAAGTGGAGGGTGCCCTAGCACTTAAAATGTCCTTATAACCTCAGGAGAAAGCCCTGTGCACCTCAGTTGGTACCCAACAGGGGCCAAGCATGAAAGGTTCCACAATTCGGGCCGGGGATGAAATACAGTCCCCTGTGCCTGAGAAAAATGCTTTTTTTCCTAATTTGTTTCTTTCCTGTAGGAGGAGCTTGATGAAACAGTTAGTACCTGGAATTGCCACAGAATGGCCAACTCACAACCAGCGTGCACTCAGTGGTCGACATTCAATAATGTTTTCTGTTCCCAGTTTTTATTGAGTGTAGGATTTCTTGCACCCAGTTGATCAAACCAAACTAAATATTTGCAAAGAGGAGTGTTTATTTAAAGACTACCCTTGTGATAAGTATGTCTTTCAGTTGTGTGTAGAACTGATGGCTGAACATAACCTTGCCATGTCAGATGATGTTTATGAAATTACAGATCTTTACCTCTGACTTCTGATACTTCAAAAACTGGACTAGATTCATCATACCAACTTAATCTACAAAATTCAATGAAGGCTATTTAACTGCATTTAATCTACTGTTTTTAGTGTTTCAGAATGCCAAAATATTTAAATTTGGTTCCTAACCAATAATATTTTCCTCATGTGAAATTAACATTTGTGTGTGTAGGCGTTGAACTGCAGCCCTTCTCTAAGTTCCTCTTCCAACTCAAATAAACTTGTACCAGTGGAGGGCATAATCCTCAGAGCATATTACCGTACAACTCTGTTTGTCTTCTTTTGTTCCCCTGGAGGTTAGTAGAGCTATATATAGAGAGAGACGTTTTAGGATCTGAAAAGGAGGAAAGCCACAGCAGTCAACTGGGTTATGTTCTTGTGCAGAAAAGGATTTAAACTGTTTGACTGTGCTGAATAGTCTAATCATTATTGTCTCATTGATTTTAGGAAATCTAGAGTCAACATCTTCAAAGACCAATGTTCTGAAAATACAGACATTCAGTGGGAGATTATGCACAGAGTCTAAGGAAGTTTCAGTTCCAACTGACCTGCTGTTCACAAGCACCAACTGCCTATGAAAACAACACTGCATGACTTCAGACGTGTTGCTGAAGAGGTCAGTATAAAATTAATATCAACGTGTAAAATCATATTTGTGTCATTTATTTTGTCTCTGTCTTTTAGACATGGTTGTGACAACGAGGAGGGTGGTCCCTCAGTCAGGCTAATCATCCAAGGAGAGGGATACAGTAAGTGCAGGCTGGCTGCCCTTTCGGCCCCACCTGCCGGTCGGCTTTTCCCCACTTCTCTAGGGCTGGGGAGGAGGACGAGTTGAGGGAAAGCAAAAAAATTTACAACCAGTTGTAATCTGAGTAGTGCAAAAAGATGATGAAATGCCATATGTAAACATAACATACTATAAAATAGTGTTCTATGGACATAGCAATTAGATGCAAAGTTGGATGGTGTAAAGGTGTGTGTGTCAGTCCAGTCTCTGAGTATTGAGGAGTCTGATGGCTTGGGGGAAGAAGCTGTTACAAAGTCTGACCATGAGGGCCCGAATGCTTCGGTACCTCTTGCCAGATGGCAGGAGGGTGAAGAGTTTGTGTGAGGGGTGTGTGGGGTCATCCACAATGCTAGTTGCTTTGCAGAAGCAGCATTTGGTATAAATGTCTTTGATGGAGGGAAGAGAGACCCTGATGATCATCTCAGCTGTCCTCACTATCCTCAGCAGGGCTTTGCGGTCCGAAACGGTGCAAGTCCCAAACCAGGCAGTGATGCAGCTGCTCAGGATACTCTCAATATTCCGTCTATAGAATGTAGTGAGGATGGTGGGTGGGAGATGTGCTTTTCTCAGCCTTTGCAGAAAGTAGAGACACTGCTGGGCTTTATTGGCAATAGAGCTGGTGTTGAGGGAGCAGGTGAGGTTCTCCGCCAGGTGAACACCAAGGAATTTGGTGCTCTTGACGATCTTCACATAGGAGCCGTCGATGTTCAGTGGAGAGTGGTCACTTTGTGTTCTCCTGAAGTCAACAACCATCTTGTTTGTTTTGTCCACATTCAGAGACAGGTTGTTGACTCTACGCCTGTCCGTTAGCCGCTGCACCTCCTCTCTGTATGCAGAATCATCGTTCTTGCTGATGAGACCCACTGCGGTCTTGTCATCGGCGAACTTGATGATGTGGTTCGAGCTGTGCATTGATGCACAGTTGTGAGTCAGCAGAGTGAACAGCAGTAGACTGAGCACACAGCCCTGGGGGGCCCCAGTGTTCAGTGTGTTGGTGGTGGAGATGCTGTTCCCGATCCAGACTGACTGAGTTCTCCTAGTCAGGAAGTCCAGGATCCAGTTGCAGAGGGAGGTGTCCAGATCCAGCAGGTTCAGCTTTCCAATCAGGTTCTGAGGAATGACTGTGTTGAATGCAGAGCTGAAGTCTATGAACAGCATTTGTATGTATGAGTCCTTTTAATCTAAGTGGGTGAGGGCCAGATGGAGGGTGTTGGCGATGGCATCGTCTGTTGAATAGTTGAGATGATATGAGAACTGCAGTGGGTCTAGTGACGGGGGCAGCTATGTCTTAATGTGCCTCATGACGAGCCTCTCGAAGCACTTCATGATGATGGGCTGTGAGTGTGACAGGACGATAGTCGTTGAGGCAGGACACTGAAGACTTCTTCGACATGGGGACGATGGTGGTGGCTTTGAAGCACGTTGGAACGATGGCGCTGCTCAGAGAGATGTTGAAGATGTCAGTAAGAAGATCTGCCAGCTGGTCTGCACATCCTCTGAGCACTCTGCCAGGAATGTTGTCTGGTGCAGCAGCCTTCCATGGGTTGACTCTATGTAGATTTTTCCTCACATCAGCCATGGTAAGACATACATTTACATTTATGCATTTGGCAGATGCTTTTATCCAAAGCGATTTACAGTGCACTTATTACAGGGACAATCCCCCCGGAGCAACCTGGAGTTAAGTGCCTTGCTCAAGGGCACAATGATGGTGGCCATGGGGTTTCGAACCAGCGACCTTCTGATTAGAAGCCCTGTGCTCTAACCACTACGCCAGCACTTGGTCGTTGGGAGGAGGGGTGGCCTTCCTCGCTGCCACGTTATTCTGTGCCTCAAACCGAGAGTTGAAGTTGTTCAGCTCATCTGGAAGGGAGGCATCTTTGTCACAGGCAACTGATGTTGTCCTGTAGTTGGTGATGGCCTGGATGCCCTGCCACATGCCGCTGTCCTGGAAGTGACTGTGGATTCTCAGGGCGTGTCCGTGCTTTGCCTCTCTGATGGCCCGGGACAATTTGGCCATCACTTGTCTCCTGCTCTGAGTGCAGAGTCTCGGGTCCTCAGCAGAGCACGCAACTTATGGCTTCTGGTTGGAGCGTGTGGTTATGGTCTTGGAGAAAGTGACATCATCAATGCACTTGCTGATGTAGCTGATCACTGATGCTGTGTATTCCTCCAAGCTGGTAGAGTCACCATATTTTGCAGCCTCCCTGAACATGTGTCAGTATATTCAAAACAATCCTAAAGAGCAGAGATTGCTCCTGCTGGCCAGATTTTCATCTGCTTATGAAGTGGTTTTGTGCACCTGGGGGAATGTAAACTCTGGTCATAATGACAGTGGTGAATTCCCGTGGTAAATAAAAAGGTCTGCATCTAACAGTCACAAGCTCCACCAGCAATGTAGCTAGAGACTAGCATAGAGTTCTTGCACCATTCCATGTTGATGTAAACACACAAGCCACCACCACGAGTCTTAATGCACAGAGCTGCATTTCTGTCGGCACGAAACGAGGTGAGCCCGTGTAGCTGAATGGCGGCGTCCGGAACTCTGTCTCCATGAAAACAAAGATGCAACAGTCTCTAAACTCATGGTGCGTAGTCTGCTGGTGTCAGATGTAGTCCAGTTTATTGTCCAGGGAGCAAATATTTGACAGCAGGATAGATGGGAGAGCTGGCCGGCTAGGGTTTGTTTTTAGCCTAGCATAGACCCCCACCCTCTTGCCGGCATTAGCCGACACCGAGGACTGGAGGCCTGGTCTACGCAGCAAGCTGAGGTCGCAGAGCTTCTCCTGCAGATCATCATGCAGCTTGGTTGTTGCATGAATCTTGTATTTGAGCAGTGTCTGGCGATAGTAAACATGAACACTGGTTGCTCCGATGTCCATGTACCGTAAAAGTCAGGCTAAAAAACAAAAATAGCACCATTTTGGATACGGAGCGGCCTCTGCGTCCTATCGCCCCCCCATCTTGGAATGTGGATCGGGAGGATCGGAGCCATTCCTCAGACCCCTGGCAGATAGAATTCCACTTCATGTTTGGCGTCCAGTAGGGAAATCCTCCACCCCTGGCAGTGGCTCCACCACTTCAGGCGGCCGGCAGCGAGCCCCTCCTCCCCTTGCGAATGGTGGCTGTTCCTCCATGTCCAGGCAGCTGGCAGCAACTCTTCCATACACCGGCGGATGGCCGCGGCTGCTCGTTTGGGTTGGTTTTTAGTGGCAAGGACTCCACAACATTGCAACCCTCCTCCTTCCTGGGCTTCGGCACCAATGTGACAAGGTTAAAATAGAAAGGAGGAGGCGGGAACCTGATGAACCATCATAATAATGTTTAACAAAAAGACACAAAACATAAACGCACACACTGCAGTTGCACGTGGCTCTCTCTCTCCCGGACTGATGCGTCCAGCTGCGCTTATCATTCTCATCCTGCCTCCTCCTAGTCACAATGTTTTTTATGCTTAAAAAATAATAACATTACTGGGAAATGTGATTTTGATGTTTTTATGTCTGTGACTGGTATTTTGGATTTAACTTAAGTAGTAAATACTATATACGTTGTGACAAAAATGATTGATGGCCTATGATTTATGACTTAATTGGTGTACCTTTGACCTTTGCTTCCTGTCCCCCTCCCCACCCCTCCCTCTGGCAGTTGTACAGGATGTGGTATGAATTGTTTGGTCAGCTGTTCTGTACAGGAAGTAGTATGAAGTGTTTGGTTAGCTGTTCTGATATACCTTGCTGTAGCCGAGCCCATCTGTGTATTTAAAAGGGGGTAGGTCTGTTCATTGCAGCTATTCAGCAAGTATTTTGTGATTTCCACTTGTGCAATGGCATCCCCCAGAAGCCCTAAAACCCCATTGGTAAATGATGTAGAAACAACTGCTAAGATATGTTGGGCTCCGAGGAAAGGATATGGTCCATGCATAACCAAGGTTCACCATGAACCGTTAGAAAATCTGAAATACGGATTTCATCTAGGCAACGCACATTTGTGTATGTACAACTTTGACAGAACATCTCGTTCCGTTAAGTTATTCAACATGGGGGCTACAACGGATGAAGACTGTTGTTTGTATTTCACGGAAAAGGACTGGGATGTATTTTACAATAGTATTTGGAGTGCCCTGAATGATTCTGGAGATGACCCATTATTCGGCACAGAAGGTGTTGGTTCAACATCACCATTTCCAAGAGACCGTGTGTTTGGCAACCACACTATCAAGAGGGTGGATGACCATGTCTACATACTTACCAGCGAGGACAAACTGGGTCTCAGTGACAGAGCGTGTCCTTCCCCAGAGACAGAGCACAATGAATGTGTGGCATGGTGGAGGGCGGGACCGGCGCGTGATTACGCACACCCAGTCCCGTATTAGGCTAATTAAGCCGTCAAGAGGGATAAAGGCCACTCGCAGACGGCGATCGAGAGAGAGAAAGAGAGCTCTGCATGTACACGGCAGCCCAGCGTTGTTGTTTATGTTCAGTTAGAATTGTGTGTGTCATAAGTTGTTTGTTTAAGAAGTGCTGTATGAGACTGTGGCCATTAAAAAGGAGTGAATTATCAGAACCCACATCTCCGTAACTCTTTACATTGGTGCCGAAAGCCCGGGAAGGAAGAGGGATACGCCGTAGCGGAGTTCTCGCCACTACCCCAAAGAAGCAGCCGCGGCCATCTGCCGGGGGACGAGGAGCCCAGCCGCCTGGACGCGGAGGAATGGCCGCCGACCGCGAGGGGAGAAGGGGCTCCTATAGCCGACCGCCTGGAGCGGTCAGGGCCGCTGCCAGGGGCTGAGGATGCCCCTACCAGCCGCTGAAATGCGGAGGGGTCGAGGGAAGACCGCCGTCCGCGAGCGGGGAGGGGATCGCGACCGACCACCTGGAGCGGGAGAACTGCTGCCAGGGGCGGGGGAGTCCCCTTCGGCTCCCCGAGAACGCGGTGGGGCGTTCCGTCCGCCAGGGGCTGAGGACTGCCTCGGATCTGCCTGGAGAGGCGCGGCTGCCGTTCGGTAGAGGGTGGAGGAGTGGCTGAGGAATGAGCTACGGCGTATCAGAGAACCGGCGAGTAAGTTTTTTTTTCCTTTAATCTCTCTCTCCTCTCTCTCTCGCTACCGCTCTGCGTTGGCCTTTTCCCTCTTTTTTAAAAAAAGAACGGGGGAGGAATGTGGCACGGTGGAGGGCGGGACCGGTGCGTGATTACGCACACCCGGTCCCGTATTAGGCTAATTAAGCCGTCAAGAGGGATAAAGGCCACTCGCAGACGGCGATCGTGAGAGAGAGATCAATTACGGACATGTCCGTCCTCTTATGTGTTTGTCTTTTGAGTTTTACATTAAACCTTTAGTTTATTTGTCAAGCCGGTTTCTCGCCTCTTCCTTGTCCACGAATATGATCTGTGTTACAGAATGTTTCCACATGAAGTTTTTGTTTCAGTGGAAAGATGTTCCTATCCTGAATGATGTTTTTTCAAAGATAGACTAACTGTTTAAATGGAGTGATACATATGACTGATACAATATAATTAAGGTCAGGCTGTTTGACCCCGAAAAGTGTGGGAGAGTTCGCAGGAGTGAGCGTGTAACACCGACCCACCTTCTGGTGGACCTTAAAAGCTGGTGGTGACCGAACGCATTTCAAACCAATATTCAAACCAACATGTCTCAAGACTTTACTACAGACATTCCTGGGCCGTCGAATCAACCAATGGCACGGCTACTTCAGCAAGGGGTGATGCCCCTGTAGGGAATCCTGACATCGGCCATCGGCCAAGTTTTGCATGGAGCTTGGCTACAACAATCTAACGTTCCTTTCATCTCACTGATCAGGATGCCCGCTTCCGGATGCAGCGACTCTTAAGGGAGATGATGACACGGATGGCATTGTTGCTGTAAAGGAGTTCAGTTTTATAAAAGTAGTCATAGTGGTCATTCTGGATTATCTCATCGACGTGAAGTTAAAATAGTTGTGCTACGGTTATGAAGTGAATCACCCCAGTCAGATCCAGCACACGTGTTTGTATGATCCTGACAAGTATTTCCTTTTCACACATTTTAAAGAAATTTCCAGTAAACTGTTTAAACCGATGTTAAATCAAGTCATCGGCCAGGCTTTGAAACCATTTGGGTTGAAACCGCATCCTCAGATGAATCCATGGAATTGTCGAATTCGTGTTGTGTGAATTAAGAGAGGAGCCACACATTCTACAGAGACTGCGTGAAATCTGTGAGAAGCTGGTGAATGATAGCGGTGAACAGGCTGTCTATGACACTGTGGATGGGTGGAAAGGCTGTTTGGCTGGTTCCTTATTTTGACGCTAACATGGGTAACTGCTGCGGTGCTACTGGACTGCTTAAATTTATTCTGAGACATCGTCTTCAATGTGAAATAACCAACATGCTGTATAAGATCATTAATGATGAGTGTTCTGGACAAAACAAGCTTGTAATTGAATCCTGTGTTAACAAACGGCTGATTTGTCTAAAGAAGCACATGGACATGGTCAGGGGGTCTATCAAACGACTGGACTGAAATTATACAACTCTATGACTGCCAGAATGATTCGCCCTGTGTGTTGCTGAAAAACATTATAAACTCATTGTTTGAACGTGATAATGTCTGTAAAATTGCCAATATAATATGCTTATGTACATATGTAACTGATACGTGAGTGATGTTATTGTCAAGAAATGATCAGAGTGCTAGATATGTCTTTGGATATGTTGATACTCTGTTTAATTACCTGATTGACAAAAATGCTGATAGGTGTTCATTTCCTACAATATCTCGACATTGCTTGATGTTGGTGTTTCTACTTTAACTGTATAAGTATGCATTGTACTGTGTGATTAACCCTGATTTAAAATAAAAGGGCGTTTTTATAGAATCACTGTTTCATTATTTACGTGGTGTCTGATCTGATAACATGACTGAGCAACTGCATAAGGTGTACACACGCCATCAAACCCCGGCTCTTTAGGGGGTGTAAATAGATTAAAACGTGGTGTATTAGAGGAAAGTGGTTATTTGCTAAGTGATAAAGAAGTTTCAGACTGGTTAGCCAGTCAAGATGCTTATACATTCCACAGACCACTACGCCATAATTTTAAAAGGAATAGGGTCATTGTTTATGGTATTGATACACAGTTTCAAATGGACCTGTAGATATGTCAATATATTCTATGGAAAATGACAATACTAAATTTCTGCTAACATGTATAGACGTGTTTAGCAAATATGCATGGGTACGTTGTATAAAGATCAAGACTGGAATGGCTGCGGCCAATGCATTTAATTCAATACTACAAGAGGGTAGAGTCCCTCAGAAAATTCAGACTGACAAGGGGAAGGAATTTTTTAACAAGCATTTCCAACAACTAACTAAAAAGCACAACATTTACCATTTCAGCACAGGGAGTGAATTGAAGGCAAGCGTTATTGAACGCTTTAATAGAACATTAAAAGGACGGATGTGGCGGTATTTAACAGCTATAAACTCTAAACGCTACATCAATGTTTTACAAGACATTATTCAAGGATACAACAGTATCACAGAAGTATTAAAATGAGGCCTGTAGATGTCAACAAAGAAAATGAACCGGCCGTGTATGACAATTTGTATGGTAATGTGTGTAAGAAGACACCTGTATTTACATACAAAATCGGCGATGTGGTTAGAATATCAAAGATGAGGGGGCCTTTTACCAAGGGGTATGAACAAAACTACACAGAGGAGGTCTTCACTATAACCGAATGTATACCACGCCAACCACCAGTCTACAAACTATCTGATTATGATGGTGACGTTATCAATTAATCATTTTATGAAGAGGAGCTACAAAAAATTATTGTGGACAAGGACAAAGCTTTTAATGTAGAAAATATTTTAGACAAGAAGAAGCACAGTAAAAGAAGCATGGTGCTCGTACGGTGGGTGGGATGGCCTCCGAAGTTTGACAGTTTGAGTTAATGAAAAAGATGTTGTAGATCTACAGACCTCTTAAAGCATATAAAAATATACATTTGACACCTGAGTTCATTTCTGCAGTAAACGGTCATGGACGAAGCAGGGTTTTATGTCACATTGCCATGCAATGCTTCATTAGCTCTTTACCTTGAAAAACAAATTTTGAATTACAAAACAAGATTAGCCAGACCTATAAACTTAAAAGGCAAGTGGGAGGTGGGTCTGGCTGAAATTGAATACCCTAGATCATGGTAAACTATTACTGATGATGATGTGAAATTCCACTTGAGAGAGGTTACAAATGACAGAAAAAAATATTTTGAGAACATAAATCTGAAAAGTGAATATTATGACAAAGTTTTGTTTGTAAATAGGGAGATAAATGCTTTGCTACCTCAACTTGTACGTCTCAGTTACAATCATGTGAAAAACAAAGTGTACGTGACAGCACCACCAGGAAGATCTTTAACATTCCATGGTCAACTAGCCATTATTTTGGGTGTAATACTGAAGAAACCATTGGAATCTGCAAATGAGCATACTGGAAATGAATGCACCGAAACGTCTCGGGTTACATGTGTAACCCTTGTTCCCTTAAAAAAGCGGAACGAGATGCTGCGCTGTGCTAAGCGCTATGGGAACGATCCTAGTTGTGACCGAGCTGTGAATATGTGTGTAACACGTCAATGAACATTGACTGGAATTTATAGCCTCGGCTGATGTAGTCATTAGACGCACCTGTGGCCAGGCTATAAATGGATGCGTCACCAGGTGTCGTCAGATACTTCTTTTTGAAGAGCAGTCCTGGGACGTCCCAGTGCGGCAAAGAAGCGCAGCATCTCGTTCCGCTTTTTTCAGGGAACAAGGGTTACACATGTAACCCGAGACGTTCCCTTTACAAAAAGCTTCACTATGATGCTGCGCTTTGCTAAGAGCTATGGGAACGCAATACCCACGCCGACGCACTGGGGCTGTCCGGACCCCTACGGTTGTGAAGTGTGCTCACAAGTACGCGAGAGGTCTCAGACATGAGCTTGAGATGTCGACTCAAGGGTGTAAAACCCGGAGTAGCAAGAACATCTAAACCACAAAATTGATGAATGTGTGCGGAGAGGACCAGCCTGACGCATCACAGACTTGCTTATACATGAGCTTCAGATGTCGACTCAGGGGCGTAAGAGCCCGGGCATGAAAGATTTAAGCCATAAGATCTGAGAATGTGTGCGGAGAGGACCAGCCTGCCGCATCACAAACTCGTGAACCGAAGAGGCACCGAAGCACGCTTCGAGATCACGGGAAGGACCAGCTGGGTCTGGGGAGAGAGCGAGGGAAAGGGACGAACCCGTCTCTCACTCCTCAGCCAGATCCATGCGAGAGCATGAATGAAATGTGGGCGCTGACTCCCGGAAGTAAGCGAGGCGAGCGCGAAGCATTTTGCCCGAAAGCAGATCACAATGCTTGCATTTGTCTCTTAATTCTACAGCCGCTTTATTATTATGCGTGGGATTTACAGAGGTTCGGTGTCCTCGTGAACCGAAGAGGCGCAAAGGCGCGCTTCAGGCTTACGAGGATCAGCTGGATCTGGGGAGAGAGCGAGCGAAAGGAATGAACCCGTCTCTCGCTCCTCAGCCAGATCCATACGAGAGCCCCTCCCAAACAGAGCAAAACGACTCAGCGTGTCCTCTTCAGCTATAGAGCGAGAACAGGGGAACATGCATCGTTTTCGGCTTTCAGTCATTCTCTCTTTCTTTTAAAAATAAATATATTTTCTAGACAGAAGAGAAAGGAGAAAAGGTTCACTGCACACTGCTTCAAAAATTCTAATTCCTAGCAGAGGAAAGAAAGTTTTGACAGGGTTTATAAAACACACACACACAGAATCGCTCTGAAAAAAGAGGATCTGATGACACCTGGTGACGCATCCATTTATAGCCTGGCCACAGGTGCGTCTAATGACTACATCAGCCGAGGCTATAAATTCAATGTTCATTGACGTGTTACACTATTCTACACTGACATATTCACAGCTCGTTCACAACTAGGATTGTTCCCATAGCGCTTAGCAAAGCGCAGCATCATAGTGAAGCTTTTTGTAAAGGGAACATTTTGCGGCATCTAGGGTGTCAGTTTACGGCTCTCCCCGTTCATTTGTATTGCATCCGCAAACAGTGACTTACTGTTGTATCACGCTAGTTGACCGTCCTAAGCTAAAAGCGCAGATCTCACTATAGAAGATCCCGGTGTATAAATTTTCTGATTATAGAAGCTCTCTGAGTAAACCAATTGTATGTTCCTACAATGGAGTCCAATTGATTCACATTTGGTATGTTCCTGCAATACCGGAGGCTGCTGTTTCAAGACCACATTTCTAGGACCATTTTTGTGATAGCGCCACCTACCGAATTGGAGAACCGCAATCCTAGGACCACATTTCTAGGACCCAAGGTTTGAAAGACCGAAAAATGTGCAACCAAGGCAGTATTTCCACCAAATACGAACTACTTATAGTTTTAAAGGTTTATTACACCCAAATACTACTTTCTTTCTTGTCATTCAACTTGGTTGCTAAGAGATGCGTGTTGAGCAATTTGTGTGACTCTTTAGCATAATTAACTCAAGTAAAATAAAGAAAGAATCATAATGGCCTTTTCAGTCACTAGATCTCAACCACATATATTAAAGTACGGAGACACAAGGATGACTCTGGGGGCCGGTTCAAGATTGTGTATATTTTATAAAATAATACATAATAACAATTAAACACACACACAAAAACCTATTTGTTCATCAGCTGCCATGTGGACAGAACTTTTGTCTTCACCGACTCCTGAAAGAGAGAAAGACAGAGTGAGAGAGAGAAAAATGAATGAAATAAGGAACATGTACGTGAACATTTGTAATTGTAATTTTAAATTTCATATTTAAAAGAGCTCAGTGACCATAGAGCACATGCACACAATCTTCATGCAAATTAATGTTAATATTACTGTTATTGTGTACTGTTCAAATATTTGGAAACATTTTATTGATGCATTGGGAACACTGTTTCTTTAAAATTTCATGTCAATAAAGCCCATCTGAATTGAGAAAAAAATTTAATTATGAGAGATGCAAGAAATCTGAATAGGAATAACATGTTACTGACATGACTTTTTTTGACCCTTAAATATTTAAAGCCCAGATTGTAAAGTATGTATCAGCACTACCTACCAAATGAATGTTCTCCCTTCTTTCCTCAATTGTTTGTGTATTTCACTATTAAATTCCTCCACTTAACTGAAATAGTAAATGGAGAACATAATCACTGCTGGGTTAATAGAAATACGGGTAATGCTTAAAAAATGATACATTGGACATTGTGTATACAAATTACAGTTTCTAATCTTACCTGTGATGATAATCATGACCAGAGAAGAAGGCCTGCTCAGCCTCCTGTAGACAAATTCTGAATCACTGCCAGGCCATATATGATGGCCTATTAAATGAAAATGGTTAATTTAAATATACACGTGTCTGTCCACAAGCAGCACACAGTATGGTATACAGTAGGGTTTGAAAGTGCAGGAGCAGGAACATGCACAAATACATTATATTGTTAGCCATACCTATAGAAATAGAACACCACAGATGAACAGCACTTCATCCTGAAGTTCAGTTGCAATGGTGTTCTATGCAGTACTGACTTCAGATAAGCAAAAAGGGTGTCATGTTGTTTTTCACTGTCGAGGTAGACAGGCACCCGGGAAGAGGACACCACTTTGAAGGCTTTCCATTGAGTACACCATATGGGCAAATTATATTGCCACAATTATCACAATTATTTTGTTGTAATAGGACTTTTAAGTGTATTGTGTGGTAGCTGTTAGTCAAAGAACAACTGACAATAAAGCTAGAATATGCAGAATTGGAGAATCTTTACTGTTAATCTGTAATGATGAAAAATGTAAATATTGTCAAAGTACCTCTAAATGCTGTTCAGCTCCCTGTGACTGTACAATGAAGTCCACCAGTCTCTTTTCCTCTGCATTGCGGTCAATAACAGCCTGCATGTGGACTTGAACTTCCTCAGTCTTGACACTCTGAATACTGGCTGAAGGGTTCCCTGTAGGAAAATTCTGGCCTCATCAGCCCAGAAGGCAAACCTCTGGCCATGCTTTTCAAACATTAACAACAAGATTAATCTAAAGTGTTGCATAGGAAAAAGCTAAAGTATTGGTGCAAATTTGCCATAAATAAATACTCAAAACTGACACTGCCTTCCAGAGTTACATCTCTTGGTTCTGATGGTCTACTGATAACATTAAGTTAATGTAGTCAACAGGTGAATATACACATATTGTTTATTGTTTAGGGCTGTCATACCCATCAATTTTAAAATGCTCCATCAGAAGGAGAGACCACCACTTCCGAATCAAAGGCATGTCCATCTGAAAAAAAATGTGACAATGTTTTTAATGTATCCTTTTTCTTCAAGATGAATAGTATGTACAGCAACATTTAAGTAAAGTTAAATTTCTTCTTTATTACATGTTTTAATACCTCCTGGAATTCAAACCCTGTGCTTGTCACAAAGGAAAGGTTCTACTGAAACACATTTTATTTACAATTTTGACAGAAACCTGCATATGCTTACCACACACACACACACACACAAAAAACATAATGTTGAGACATTACCATAAGCATAACAATCCCACAGTCATTTCCACATAAAATCAACAATAAAGGAGGTAAGGTTAGTGATACATGAAACATGACTGAAAGATCAAAGCTGCTGTCTGATACTCTGATTGCTGTCCATCTTCTATGTTGCCAGAAAACAAATACAGTCACTTGTCCTCTAATTCGGTAGGTGGCGCTGTCACTAAAAACCTAGGGTTCTAGAAATGTGGTCCTATGACTGCGGTCTTGAAAATGCAGCATCCGGTATTACAGGATCATACTACTGGAGTAAACTTCCGCGCTCTCCTACAAATTGACGTCACGGCTCGCAAGGACTAACCAATCATTACCAAATTATTATTGTTATATTAAGTGGTAAATTGAAATTTACTTACAATTCTAAAATGAAAATGATATACATTGTCAAGCGTATCGTTATGAAACGGTCTTGTCATTTAATTGTTTTGAGTGTATTTGTTTTCAGCACCCCCCCCCCCCCCCCCCCCTTACGTTAGCAGTGGTTCAGTCTGATGTTTGTTCGCGACGGTCAATAGCTGAACTCGGCCAACATTAATTCATCACCAAACTCGATTAACAGTAAAGCATCATGTCTGTGGCTTTCGCACCGCACCGGCAGCGCACTAAAGGCGACATAACGCCCGCAGGAATTCAGAAGGTGAGTTCAGTCAGTCATTTATTAACAGAATGGGTCATCATATGTGTTTGGTGTAGAGCGTTAGCTGTAGCATCTCTCCAGTAAACACTGGTAACAACAGAAATAATCATCACACACACACACACTTTATATCATGATATTCGTGAGCTGCTGGAAAATAATCCCATACTCATGCGGCAAAGATTATTTATATACTATATATAGATTTTCACACCGGTTCATATCTCCCCTGATCTACTGGCTCTTTGTTAGCCGCGCGGCAACATGTTCAGCACTCTCATTATCACCTATTTTACTTGATTCAAAAGCATCTTGGTGAATATGCACAAACAGGGAACAATGTGCTTGCCATTTCTCATCACTAATAGTGTTAGTACTAGCTTGTTTTTGTAGAATTATACGCTTGTCGTTATAGGCACGTATGCCAACGCCACTGCCATCGATTACTTGGGTCTGATTAGATCAGTCAAGATCCAGTTTCCATTACTCTGTACTGATTTGATGACAGAACTAGAGAATAATTCATTATCATACCTATCACCTAATAATTCATAATCATACCTATCATCTACTTTGATATTGTTACATTTGGTTTAATAATTAGATATACAAAAAAATCATTACTTTTGCTATTTTTTTATACATAAATATAGTGTTTTTTCTTCAGATTAACAAGTTTTCTCGATTCACATAATTGAACACAGAAAAACAAAACAAATATACACAGAATCAATATTAACCCCCACTATTACCCTTCCCCCTCCCAATCCCCAAATCTACCCTGGCCTCAACAACATGACAGTGGTCGTAAATTATATAGACACACACACACACACAAAATAAATAAACAAATCAAAACTATAATAATAATCACCCATCAATAAATTATATTTTGTGCCCCATTTCTCCACGAACACGCTGTGCTTCCCCCTTCTTCTAAATGACCCCTCTTTAAGCGCCATCACCCTTCACATCTCCGTGCACCACTCCTGAAAAGAGAGTCCTCCAGCCAGCCTCTTAAAATGATCTGTCTGGCAATCATGACACTGGATAAGATCCAATTTATGTGTCTATTTTCAATATCAATGACTGCCCCATTGCCCAAAATAAAGAGTCTGGGGCCAAATGATACCTGAGTGCCTAATAAAATCGCACACCATACTCTGAATCATCAAATAACACAGCTGTAGATGCCTAAAAAACTGAGATCTGGGGATTCCAAAATCTTTAACCAAATTTTCAAAGGATCTCAACTAGGGCTGTAAAGTCCCAGTCGATTAGTCGATTAATTGGTCGATACGTTCTGATTCGACCAAAATTCTGATTGGTCGATTTTTTTTATTTATTTATTTATTTATTTTTTGCCTCGTTCATTTCATCAGTTTTGCCGCGTTCATTTCATCAGTTTTGCCGTGGTCATTTCATCAGGTGGAAAGCACTAATTGCTAATGGGGGTGTTTTCAGGACACCCCTGTTTCACAGGTAACAGTCTGTCTTCAGAATACCCCCCTTGTTTTCACTTGTTTTGGATTAGCCCAACCCACTGGAGAAGAGTGATAGATAGGCTATAGAAGGTTTGATGCTGAATATTATTTATTTAATTGTGAGAGAATTTAATAGTCAGTCCTCTTCTAACATGTCAACAACAAAGACATCAACAGTGTGGCAGCATTTTGTTAAAATTGATAACGGGAAAAAGGTTGAATGCAAAGTTTGCAAGCAACAGTTTGCCTTCCACAGCTCGATGACAAACATGACATATCATCTAAAAGCGGTAAGCTAACTTGTCTGCGTTAGGTTGCCCTGTCTGTTTTGAGTAAACTATATGAACATATCAGAATTGGCATATTTCAATGTTTTAGTGTAATAATCGTTTTAGGCGCACCCCTCCGCAATGACGGTAGCATCCCCCGGACACACCCAGACCACGCTGGATTTTAAGCCTCCATTATCATCCAAACGGAAAAATAAAATCACTTTATTTAGTTTCGTTTAAAATTTGGCTGAATAACATGTTGTAGGTAGCCTACTTTACTTTTATGGTTCCCTTTTATTATTGTGCAAACTTTATTTTTTTAGATCAAATTTATTTCTAGTATTATTTATTGGATTTGGGCACTTTTATTTTTTTTTATTTGCCCACTGTTTGTGTTAGTTTTGAGCCTAAGATGCTTTATTTTTCAGTTATGCACTTTATTTCGTTTCTGCGCTTGATCTGGTTTGTTTAATAATTCTTTTTTTATTAAAGTGGACGTGCCTTTTGTGTTTATTAAGAGTAAAAGCTTTAAGTTAATAGTCTATTCGTGTGTGTCTCAGCCGCGAAGCTGAGCTCATGTTCAGCATGTTGTGCGAGGACATGCACAGAGCGGCTGAAATGACAGTGACAGTTATAACTTCTTATTATAACATATGACAAAAAGACTTGTCTAAATTATGTTGCATATTCCTCAACAGTACTTGTGATGATATCACTAGTTGACAACATAGTACTATTTTAGGAAATCATAGGCTATGATATTGCGCAGGTGCATGTGATGCAACGCTGTCAGAGCCGACAGACTCGTGTGTCAGACTCATTTCAGTGCAAAATAATTAGGTCAAAAACGATTTAATATACTGAAAATAGCCTACTAGTTTTTTATGTTTATTTATAATTCTTTTAGGCGGACAACAAGGCTACCAAGTACTGCGCAAAGTGCGCAGCTAATTAATGTCACGTTTTTTTTCCTAACGTCATTTTTAGTCGATTTTTAGTCGAAAATTTCAGGACTTCAGTCGACCAAGAGTTTCTTTGGTTGATTACAGCCCTAATCTCAACACTGCTCTCATATAGGTCACCGAGTGTTGTAACCCCCCCTCACAATCCCCTCTGACAAGCAGAAAGGGGATTTGTTAATACATAGTTTGGGGATCAGCCATAAGATCGAGGCAACATTTAGAAAAATATACAAATTAAATTATTATGCAAATGCAAGATAATGGGGTGTAATATATAACATCCCATTATCAGTTGGGCCAGTGCTTCAGATTCAGATTTACCATCATGGCTTAAAGAATTGTGTCCAAAGATAAATATTTTGTAACATATATTTAATGTTTTTATAAAAAAATTTTCCTGCTATTTTCTACACATTAGTTATAGCACTTGGAAAATAGCGAGGACAGTGCTTGGAGAGTGCGCTCGGCAGTGCTTGGAGAGTGCGCTCGGCAGTGCTTGGAGAGTGCGCTCGGCAGTGCTTGGAGAGTGCGCTCGGCAGTGCTTGGAGAGTGCGCTCGGCAGTGCTTGGAGAGTGCGCTCGGCAGTGCTTGGAGAGTGCGCTCGGCAGTGCTTGGAGAGTGCGCTCGGCAGTGCTTGGAGAGTGCGCTCGGCAGTGCTTGGAGAGTGCGCTCGGCAGTGCTTGGAGAGTGCGCTCGGTGTCTGCAAAATCTTGTGTGTGCACGCAACTGTGCCTTGGCCCATCCAGTATATTATGAATTTGCACGTCTTTGATAATTATACTCCCGCTCGCTCTTACCACTTGCTCGGTTAGAAGACTTTGTTTGCTCCGTGTAAAGCTCTTGCTTGTTGTTTTCTTGCACTTATGTTATAAATGCAGCACTGGCCCGATCGGGCAAGTGACAGTTCTAGCAACTGGCCTGAATCTTTCTCACACTGGCCCCGGGCCATCGGGCAGTCCTTATTGTCGAGCCCTGGTCAAAATTATCTAACTAAATCAGACAAATTTGCTGGGAATAAAATGCCCAAATACTTAATGCCCTGTTTGGGTCACTGGGAGGTGCCTGACTGGGAAGCCGTTACTAGGCAGTATGCTGTCAGAGCCAAAGCTTCGAATTTAGACCAAATTCTGAGAATTAAGAAAAGGAATTAATAATTCTGTGGAGGCAAGGCATAGGCAACTGAGTAGGCTAGGTCACAAATAATAAAATATAATCTGCGTAAACCAGAAGCTTATGCACCATACCTCCCGCCATCACCCCTGGAAAATCATATTTTTTTCATATCACGGGTGCTAATGGTTCCAGGGCAAGACAGAACAATAATGGGGAAAGCGGGCAACACGGCCGGGTGCCCCTATCTAGAGTAAAAGAATCTGAAATTAATCCATGAATGTTTTGATGAATGAGGCATACTGTATGATCCGACCCCTCAACTGCCTTAAGTGCCTCCTAAGCCATGGCCACAGAAGAGATCGAGGACCAGTTGGTCTCCATATCGACATTGACTTCAGCCTTAAACATTTGTTGGAAAACAGGAATTTGCAAAAGGGATACATTAAAGCACCAACTATATGATTTCTTTTTCTCCATATGTGGCAACACCTCAATGCACCAGGGCGTGATCTGAGACTAAGATGTTTACAATTGAGCAGTCAACAACAGATGAATAATCAGTCAAATCACACCGACTTTCTCAGTTAGACACAATTTGCATATCATATGCACTGCTTTTAATCAAATCATTCATTAAATATTCACGATTATGTAAAAATTATTTTGCGAACTAGCCCTAGGTTTTTAGCTCAAACTCAATAAAACTAATTCAGTACCATTCTCTGGACTCTCTAGGTCAACAGTTATCCAAAAAATTTGAACTTTACCCTTTGGATAGCTATAAACAAGGTCATTTAGAAAATGGGTGTGGCAACATATACTCAAAAGCCTATAAATCTTAAACGAAAAGTCAAAACTTCTCAAAAGTAGGTGAGCATATGCAACATATAATTCTAAAAAGCATCCAAACTTTATGGAGATTGGACAATAGTTGGCGCTATAACCATTAAAAAGCTTTAAAAAAACACATATATTTCCATAGTAAATTGCCTGTATTGGTTGTAAATTGTGTTTTCTATCTATGATCTAGGTGGTTACATGCTTGTTAAACCTAATACCTTTTTACGCATGTGCTTAAAGGCCTTAAACCGCTTGAACCCCGTTAATTGCTGCTTGCAGCAATATTTAGGGGTTCAAGCCCGAAGGGCTAAAACCCCATTGTAATTGTAAGGATTTTTATTATTTGTATTATTTTGCTCTAGAACTGATTGTGCAGACCAAACCATAAGTCATAGAGCTGAAACTATCAGGGAAGGTAGTCCCCCAGAGTACTACAGCATATCAAATGTTCGGCCCGATTGGCCTCAAGGTGGCGCTGTAGTGATCATGATTACGCTTTGGCGCATAAATCCTAAACCATTCGTCGCACACTCAAGTGTCTTAGATTGTGGGATTCCTTGACGAACAAAACCTATATCTCCTACTTTTTCGAACTCCTCCTACGCCATATGTCTGATTTGCACGAAAATTGGCATGTGCCCCAGACAAAAAGTTATTTTGATTCGTCGAAGCGTTGTGTATATAAGCCAACTAATTGGTCAGGCGTCATCCTTTTTGTACGTATTGACCAATATCTACCAAACAAAAATGCCAAATGTTACAAAAATTGATACACGCGTACAATAGCACATTTTGAGTCTGCATACAAAATCGCGCTACAAAAAATGCTCATAACTCCGCAACTGTATTATCAATGAAGTTGAAAATTGGTTTGCTTCTTGTAGGAGTCAAATGCTTACACATTCTACAATATGATTCAAACAAATAAAAAGAAAAAAAAAAGTCATATTTCAGCAAAATGGCTGTATAAATGGTATGTAAATTATTGTATATTATCCAATGATACCTGCTATTGTGAACTGAGTGGTGGTGGTGGTGTAGTGGGCTAAAGCACATAACTGTTAATCAGAAGGTCGCTGGTTAGATCCTCACAGCCACCACCATTGTGTTCTTGAGCAAGGCACTTAACTCCAGGTTGCTCTGGGGGGATTGTCACTGTAATAAGTGCACTGTAAGTTGCTTTGGATAAAAGCGTCTGCCAAATGCATAAATGTAAATGTAAGTTTGATGTGTTTCCTCCTTTCGTCAGAAAATTGTGAAAGCAGCGTTTACAAATAGGTTTTTGCTGATGTATGATGTTTCCCTTTTCATCAGCCTCAAATCCAAAGAATTTCCAAACCTGGCTTTTTCCACTTTTCTTTTTGACAAGATTCAGTTGAGACTCCGCAGCAGCTACTTTGCTTGTCGCAATCTTTTGCTTGTTGTGAGCGTTCGAAAGTTCCCGACTCTGCATGGGAACTGGGTAGACTCGGTACTCCGGTACCTTCAGAAATTCTGGTATTGTAAAAATTTTGTTTGGTACCGGAGTACCGGTATTTTTGACATCACTACGTGAGATACCTCACATGTGTCTATGACAGCTCTAGTCTCTGTAAACAGCAAACAAAGATGTGTCTGTAGTCAGTTACAATTTCTGTGCATTCTTTTAGTGTTGTAGTTGCAGCAAATTATTGAAACCTAAAGCCATTTTTATGCCATGTTGCTTATAAAAGTTGTCAGTTGAAGGCACTATTTTGCTAATTAAATTTATTTTAAATATATTTTGCTAATTTGTATATTTTGCTAATATGTACAGTGAGGAAAATAAGTATTTGAACACCCTGCTATTTTGCAAGTTCTCCCACTTAGAAATCATGGAGGGGTCTGAAATTGTCATCGTAGGTGCATGTCCACTGTGAGAGACATAATCTAAAAAAAAAAATCCAGAAATCACAATGTATGATTTTTTTAACTATTTATTTGTATGATACAGCTGCAAATAAGTATTTGAACACCTGAGAAAATCAATGTTAATATTTGGTACATTAGCCTTTGTTTGCAATTACAGAGGTCAAACGTTTCCTGTAGTTTTTCACCAGGTTTGCACACACTGCAGGAGGGATTTTGGCCCACTCCTCCACATAGATCTTCTCTAGATCAGTCAGGTTTCTGGGCTGTCGCTGAGAAACACGGAGTTTGAGCTCCCTCCAAAGATTCTCTATTGGGTTTAGGTCTGGAGACTGGCTAGGCCACGCCAGAACCTTGATATGCTTCTTACAGAGCCACTCCTTGGTTATCCTGGCTGTGTGCTTCAGGTCATTGTCATGTTGGAAGACCCAGCCTCGACCCATCTTCAATGCTCTAACTGAGGGAAGGAGGTTGTTCCCCAAAATCTCACAATACATGGCCCCGGTCATCCTCTCTTTAATACAGTGCAGTCGCCCTGTCCCATGTGCAGAAAAACACCCCCAAAGCATGATGCTACCACCCCCATGCTTCACAGTAGGGATGGTGTTCTTGGGATGGTACTCATCATTCTTCTTCCTCCAAACACGGTTAGTGGAATTATGACCAAAAAGTTCTATTTTGGTCTCATCTGACCACATGACTTTCTCCCATGACTCCTCTGGATCATCCAAATGGTCATTGGCAAACTTAAGACGGGCCTTGACATGTGCTGGTTTAAGCAGGGGAACCTTCCGTGCCATGCATGATTTCAAACCATGACGTCTTAGTGTATTACCAACAGTAACCTTGGAAACGGTGGTCCCAGCTCTTTTCAGGTCATTGACCAGCTCCTCCCGTGTAGTTCTGGGCTGATTTCTCACCTTTCTTAGGATCATTGAGACCCCACGAGGTGAGATCTTGCATGGAGCCCCAGTCCGAGGGAGATTGACAGTCATGTTTGGCTTCCATTTTCTAATGATTGCTCCAACAGTGGATCTTTTTTCACCAAGCTGCTTGGCAATTTCCCCGTAGCCCTTTCCAGCCTTGTGGAGGTGTACAATTTTGTCTCTAGTGTCTTTGGACAGCTCTTTGGTCTTGGCCATGTTAGTAGTTGGATTCTTACTGATTGTATGGGGTGGACAGGTGTCTTTTTGCAGCTAACGACCTCAAACAGGTGCATCTAATTTAGGATAATAAATGGAGTGGAGGTTGACATTTTAAAGGCAGACTAACAGGTCTTTGAGGGTCAGAATTCTAGCTGATAGACAGGTGTTCAAATACTTATTTGCAGCTGTATCATACAAATAAATGGTTAAAAAAATCATACATTGTGATTTCTGGATTTTTTTTTTTAGATTATGTCTCTCACAGTGGACATGCACCTACGATGACAATTTCAGACCCCTCCATGATTTCCAAGTGGGAGAACTTGCAAAATAGCAGGGTGTTCAAATACTTATTTTCCTCACTGTATATTTGTGATGCGTCAAGTGATCACTGCCATGGAGGCGAAATTTACTGATGTGGTTGCAAGTGTGTGGGAGTGTGGGAATTATTTGGATAATTTATTATTTACGTGGCTGCTCGACATAGCAGGCCATAAGCTGGAAATTGAGAGAACTCGCAGAGTTCTGGCTCGGTGATCCACAGAAGGAAAGAGGCCCCAATCAATTCTTACTACATTTCTGAGATCATCCGATAAAGACATGTTACACGAGGCGAGGAGTATAGGAAGGCTTTCTTTGAAAACCACAGCATTTTTTTGTTCCCAGACTTTGCGAACTATACAAGAGAGAAACGTGATCGATTCAAGGAATGCAAGAAACTTTTACATCAATGCAAGATCACTTTTGCATTGATATTCCCAGCCAAATTGAGATCAGATGCTAAGGATGGCCATAAATCATTCACATGCCCACAGCAAGTGATGTCCTTCATAAAGTCAATGGAGTAAGTCATCTTGTTGTACTTGCATTGCTGCCGAGTGGACCGGCTCACTGAACATTCATTTGACTGTTTGAAGATTCTGCATGATCTTTTTGTGCTGGTTCCATCTAGCGGCTGGAGTTTGTTTTGTAGAGTATTTCTGGCAGAGTCATTGGAGTAAGTAATTTGCTTGCACTCATGTTGCAGCTGAGTGGACTAGCCCACTGAACATCTGCTTGACATTTTGAGGAACATTTTTAGCGGCTGGAGTTTTAGTAGAATAACACACCTTCAAGACAGTTTTATGGATGAAGCTACATGCTCTGTGTTTATTCTGCCAATTGGCTGCAGTGTGTTTTATAGATTATATTATGTTTATGTAATTCTCTCTCACAAAATGTTTATAGAAGCACCGGACTTGAGCAATCCGACAGCAAGGTTGTCGCGGAGGCACTCGTAGGCGTACATGAACTGTTTGAGTTTGGAGGGATGGACGCCTGTTGCCACTTTCATGCTTTTGGGCACGACAGGTTAATGGGCACGTTTTTCTTTATCTGTTTTTTTTTTTTTTTTTTTTGTTCTAGGGGATTTTTGGGGGTTGATTGTTCCTCTAATGTTGGAATGTGGTCTTTATAATCTTGTTGACTCAGAAAACATGTCAGTCCTACCCATTTCAACTCGCTCAGTCCAGCGCTCAAGTTTTCTTGTGAATGCGTAGATTTTATCATTCAGTGACATGATGCTTCTGTTTTCACCTTGCAATGACATATTACGGCCATTCAGTTTTTCAAATATGCAAGACAAATACGCTAACCTTGTTAACCAGTCAGGATCAGTGAGGTGGTCATGGGACCCATGCTCAATCAGAAATAAGCGCACTTCGTCCCGCAGCTCAAACAGGCGGCTGAGCACATTCCCTCGCGAAAGCCACCTGACTTCTGTGTGGAACAGCAAGCACTCATGCTCCGATCCCAGTCCGTGACAGAGAGTGGCAAACAGCCTGATATTGAGTGGACGCGCTTTATTTTTTATGTAGTTGACAATTTTTATCGCAGGCTCAAGAACACGTTTAAGTTCCTGGGTCAAGCGTTTTGCTCGCAAGAGCTTCCCTGTGTATAATGCAGTGCGTGAAATTTATGTATTTTTTTTTGTATTTTTTTTACAATTATGGATGCAATATGCTATTTCTAATCGTGTTATATATATATATATATATATATATATATATATTTGTTTTTTTTTTTTTTTGGGATTTCTGGAAATCATCTCGCGACCCCCCCAGCGAGGGGGCGCTGTCTCACTGTCTGGTGTGTTTAGAGGTGTTGCCACATATTAAGAAAAGGAAATAATATAGTTGCCGCTTTAATGTATCCCTCTTGCAAAATCCTGAATTCCAACAAATTCTAAAGGCTGAAATCAGTGTCTGTATAAAGACCAACTGGTCCTCAGTATCCTCTGTCGGCGTAGCTTGGGGGTCACTTAAGGTGGTTTTTAGGGGCTGGATTATACAGTATGCCTCATTCACCAAAAAAATCCAAAGCACAAGAACTTGGGTAGTTGGAAGGGAATATTAAAAGTGCTGAGGCAGAGCTGAAGTGCAGAATGTCATCTAATGGCCTCAGAGAATTGACCCAATTGAAATACAGATATAATACTCTTGTCGTGGAGTTTTGACTATTCAGGGCAAGACAGTCATATTTTGAGACGAAGTAGGGAATCTTCTGGCTATATATATATATATATATATATATATATATATATATATATATATATATATACTACCGTTCAAAAGTTTGGGGTCACATTGAAATGTCCTTATTTTTGAAGGAAAAGCACTGTACTTTTCAATGAAGACAACTTTAAACTAGTCTTAACTTTGAAGAAATACACTCTATACATTGCTAATGTGGTAAATGACTATTCTAGCTGCAAATGTCTGGTTTTTGGTGCAATATGTACATAGGTGTATAGAGGCCCATTTCCAGCAACTATCACTCCAGTGTTCTAATGGTACAATGTGTTTGCTCATTGGCTCAGAAGGCTAATTGATGATTAGAAAACCCTTGTGGAATCATGTTCACACATCTTGAAAACAGTTTAGGTCGTTACAGAAGCTACAAAACTGACCTTCCTTTGAGCAGATTGAGTTTCTGGAGCATCACATTTGTGGGGTCAATTAAACGCTCAAAATGGCCAGAAAAAGAGAACTTTCATCTGAAACTCGACAGTCTATTCTTGTCCTTAGAAATGAAGGCTATTCCATGCGAGACATTGCTAAGAAATTGAAGATTTCCTACAACGGTGTGTACTACTCCCTTCAGAGGACAGCACAAACAGGCTCTAACCAGAGTAGAAAAAGAAGTGGGAGGCCGCGTTGCACAACTGAGCAAGAAGATAAGTACATTAGAGTCTCTAGTTTGAGAAACAGACGCCTCACAGGTCCCCAACTGGCATCTTCATTAAATAGTACCCGCAAAACACCAGTGTCAACATGTACAGTGAAGAGGCGGCAGGATTCTGGGCTTCAGGGCAGAGTGGCAAAGAAAAAGCCATATCTGAGACTGGCCAATAAAAGAAAAAGATTAAGATGGGCAAAAGAACACAGACATTGGACAGAGGAAGACTGGAAAAAAGTGTTGTGGACAGATGAATCCAAGTTTGAGGTGTTTGGATCACAAAGAAGAACGTTTGTGAGACGCAGAACAAATGAAAAGATGCTGGAAGAATGCCTGACGCCATCTGTTAAGCATGGTGGAGGTAATATAATGGTCTGGGGTTGCTTTGGTGCTGGTAAGGTGGGAGATTTGTACAGGGTAAAAGGGATTCTGAATAAAGAAGGCTATCACTCCATTTTGCAACGCCATGCCATACCCAGTGGACAGCGCTTGATTGGAGCCAATTTCATCCTACAACAGGACAATGACCCTAAACATACCTCCAAATTGTGCAAGAACTATTTAGAGCAGAAGCAGGCAGCTGGTATTCTATCGGTAATGGAGTGGCCAGCGCAGTCACCAGATCTGAACCCCATTGAGCTGTTGTGGGAGCAGCTTGACCGTATGGTACGCAAGAAGTGCCCATCCAACCAATCCATATATATATGCATGCATGCATGCATGCATGCACATATACAACAGTGAGTATTTTTCTACCATTCCCTCAGTGAAACCTGCTGTTGATGAAATATTTACCCTAGCCACTGATATTAATAATGCTTCTGTCTTGATCTTTATAGTTCCACATCTTCGTCTACTGATAAAGATATTACAAACTTTGTTGAACCTCTAGAACTCCCTTAATTGACGACTGATCAAAAAAAATTTCTTGATTCTGAGATAACCTTGGAAGACCTTGACTCTAGGTAATTAAGGCCTTGCCAACAGGCATAGCTCCAGAGCAAGACAGTTTGCTGCTGAATTTTTTGATTTTATGCTTCAGAATTGGCTCCACTTTTGCTAGAAGTTTATATGGAATCATTAAAGAATGGAAAGCGTCCACCAACCATGACACAAGCCTGGATCAGTCTGATTCTTAAAAAGGATAAAGATCCAAGGGAGTGTACAAGTTCATGTCCAATTTCCCTAATCCAGCTAGACGTTAAAATATTGTCAAAAATTTCGGCTAACCGATTAATTTATGACATCTCTTATACATATAGATCAGGTGGGGTTTATTCGGGGCTGTAGCTCTTGAGTATTGAGCAAAGGCTGTGAATACTTGTGATTTGTTTTGTTTTTTTATTTTTAATAAATTTGCAAAAATTTCAAACAAAATTCTTTCATGTTGGCATTATGGGGTATTCTTTGTAGAATTTTGAATAATGAATTTAATCCATTTTAGAATAAGGCTGTAACATAACAAAATGTGGAAATGGTGAAGCGCTGTGAATGGACAGACAAGATTGAGAAATGCTTATCAATAATACACTTATGGCTAAAATGTTTACGGTGTACAGTGACTAAAATGTAAATATGACTAAATGTTACTAAAACATGACTAAAATGTCAATGAAACTGTTGACTAAAACAACATAAAAAAAAAGCCCAGACTAAAACTTGAATAAAAATAGAATAAGGTTGACTAAATATGCTAAAAACTATAAAAAGGACATTTGGCTTAGTATTAAGACTGACTAAATTATAAAACAGCTGACAAAATGAACACTAGTATTCAGTTGCCAGGTCAATAGTAGTGTATTAATGCAAAGCCAATGTTTACGTGTTTTTAACATCACTTTTTTTATCAGTATGGTACCAGTTCCACCTCATTTTGAGCTAGTAAAAACCCTGTTAGTGGTGTGTTAAGATCCAAGAATTTTGGCTGAGGGTTCAGAGTTTTGTGTGACGTATTTGGCATTCAAATTTCATTTTGCCCCAGACTCTGTATTTTAGGCGATGGGGTGGTCATTAATATATGGTATAAACATATAAAAAAAAGCAGCCCGTAGCCAGTGTTATGATCGGCAGACAGGTTGTTGTAAGGGTATGAAAGTCGGCTGGCTCGCCCTCATTTCAAGAGTGGTGCACCTAGATGGGGAGTGTGGCGGCATTTGAGGAAATGTCATGTAAAAGGCTGGGTGGGAAACTTTGATTCATTTGATAGGAAATGGAGCAGCTATTTGGCCTTATTGGAGGGCTCTCAACTTGTTCAACAGATTTAATGATAATCTTGCAAACAGCTAAAGCAGACATGGGCAATTTATCGTAAAATAATTTTTATTTTTCATTGGATATTTCAGTTAACTTGCATTGGGACATAACACGTCTCCACAAGTGTTTAACATGCTCAGGGTTGCCAGATAAGAGACGAAACACCCCCAGTTTGAGATTTATACTTGCGCAAATTGGAAATATTCCGCCTAATGTAATACTAATTTTGTGTAATCTGGCAACCATGCACGCGAGTGCACTATTTCTGTCTGGCTTTCCCCTTTGAACAAACTTGGCGATCTGTAGTGCAATAGGAAGGAAAAGTGTTATATGGCTACTCTGTCCATTCTTGAGGCTGCTTGTGATGTTTGGTGCTACTAATTTTGCAGGTAAACCTTCACCGTGATTAAATTAAATATAAAAGTAGATGTCGGCATCATTGACATGCGAGCAAAAGCAAGCCAGAGACAAATATGTATATTTATTTATTATTTATTCAATTTAGAAATGTTGAAGTCCTTTCGTGCCTGTCTGTTAATGTAACTCTTGCAGTATTAATTTATCATAGTCATGCAGTCTGTGTTATTCAGTTGTATGCTGAATGTCACCTGATGCATGTCATTGTACTGGAAAACCATAAACAAAACTCTGCAACATAAAAGGAAATGCAACCCAAGATACATTAAATACAGGTTATGTTTAATCTATGGCAGGTCGCCACTTAATGTCCAATGTAAAATCTGTCCTGAAGCAAATCCAGTTGAAAACAATGAGTTAAAGGTACAGACAGGAGCAGTCTACAGTATATGTTAACTGTTAATAATCATAGGACATTACTTCAAAAGCTCACACAGCTGATGTTATTTTTAATTTAGTAGTTAATTTTCTCAGAGAGAAAGTAATAAATAGTATTCAGCGCTGCTCACGGCAAGCAAATGTGCAAAGAAAAATCTATTTCTTCATGGAACATTTCATTCCATGGAAAAGAGAAGTGACCATTCTGCTAAGTAGGGGTGGGCAAATTATGCAGTTACAATTAAGTACACTGGGGGGATGTTGTGGATGTGTGTTGTCATGGTGTTGGATGAGAAAAGATAGGATGGCATCTAGTGTAGGCAAGGCAAGTTTATTTATATAGCACATTTCATACACAATGGAAATTCAAAGTGCTTTACATATTAACTTTATTGAAAATACAAGATACATAAAAAAATGAAATAAAAACCAATTAAGAACATGAAAAGCATTAGCAATACTTATATTTTGATTCTTATTGAACTCTATTGAAAAACTGTGAAGTGGTATGTGTGTTAAATCTCTAAATAGGGATTCTCCCGATATTGCAGGCCACAACACTTGCGTGACCAATTGAATTCTGTAAAAAAAAGTTTGTATTGTTTTGTTTTTTTTACTTAAAATACTATGAAGTAAAACAGCTAGACAACTTTGATATTATATATTATATTTAACACTTACGAGGAAAACAGCTTATAACTGCCATTTGCCAAAATAAAGGGTTTACTACATATCAGCCTTACCAAAATTGTAGTGGAAATTTCATATTAAAATATAGCTCCAAGCAGCAGTTAAGGGAGTTCAAGCCTTTTAGAACTTTCAAAGTATGCAAAAAGGAATATATTTGTGTATGTACTTTGTAAGTTCCTGAATTTGTAAACTTGTGTTAAATATGACTGTCTTGTGTTTAACGATCCTGAAACAGGATAATTGTTATGGTGGTCATTTTTTTTGGTACTTTTTAACTGTTATAAAGCCACAAAGCACTCAATCTCCAAAAAGGTTTTAGTAGTTTGAATATTTATTTAAGGAATTATAGGCTTTTGTATACACCTGTTCAAACCCACATGATAAATGCAACTCCTAAATAAATAACTAAAGTTCAACTTTTCTTTGATAATTATTGACCTAGGTAGTCCTAGATATAGTTCACATTTATGCATTTGGCAGATGCTTTTATCCAAAGCGACTTACAGTGCGCTTATTACAGTGACAATCCCCCCAGAGCAACCTAAGTGCCCTGCTCAAGAACACAATGGTGGTGGCTGTGGGGATCTAACCAGCGACCTTCTGATTAACAGTTATGTGCTTTAGCCCACTACGCCACCACCACTCAGTTCACAATAGCAGGTATCATTGGATAATATACAATAATTTACACCTCATTTATACAGCCAGCTTGCTGAAATATGATTGGCTGCTGGCGGCCATGTTTTTTATTTGTCATATAGAATATGTAAGCATTTGGCTCCTCCAAGAAGCATACCAATTTTCAACTTCATTGATAATACAGTTGCGGATTTATTAGCATTTTTTTTAGTTGTAGCGCACCCTAAGTGCAATTTTGTATACAGACTGAATGTGCTGTTGTACATGTGTATCAATTTTCGTAACATTTGGCATTTTCATTTGGTAGATATTGGTCAATACGCACAAAATGGATGATGCCTGACCAATTCGTTGGCATATACACTCACCTAAAGGATTATTAGGAACACCTGTTCAATTTCTCATTAATGCAATTATCTAATCAACCAATCACATGGCAGTTGCTTCAATGCATTTAGGGGTGTGGTCCTGGACAAGACAATCTCCTGAACTCCAAACTGAATGTCAGAATGGGAAAGAAAGGTGATTTAAGCAATTTTGAGCGTGGCATGGTTGTTGGTGCCAGATGGGCCGGTCTGAGTATTTCACAATCTGCTCAGTTACTGGGATTTTCACGCACAACCATTTCTAGGGTTTACAAAGAATGGTGTGAAAAGGGAAAAACATCCAGTATGCGGCAGTCCTGTGGGCGAAAATGCTTTGTTGATGCTAGAGGTCAGAGGAGAATGGGCCGACCGATTCAAGCTGATAGAAGAGCAACTTTGACTGAAATAACCACTCGTTACAACCGAGGTATGCAGCAAATCATTTGTGAAGCCACAACACGCACAACCTTGAGGCGGATGGGCTACAACAGCAGAAGACCCCACTGGGTACCACTCATCTCCACTACAAATAGGAAAGAGGCTACAGTTTGCAAGAGCTCACCAAAATTGGACCGTTGAAGACTGGAAAAATGTTGCCTGGTCTGAGTCTCGATTTCTGTTGAGACATTCAGATGGTAGAGTCAGAATTTGGCGTAAACAGAATGAGAACATGGATCCATCATGCCTTGTTACCACTGTGCAGGCTGGTGGTGGTGGTGTAATGGTGTGGGGGATGTTTTCTTGGCACACTTTAGGCCCCTTAGTGCCAATTGGACATCGTTTAAATGCCACGGCCTACCTGAGCATTGTTTCTGACCATGTCCATCCCTTTATGGCCACCATGTACCCATCCTCTGATGGCTACTTCCAGCAGGATAATGCACCATGTCACAAAGCTCGAATCATTTCAAATTGGTTTCTTGAACATGACAATGAGTTCACTGTACTAAAATGGCCCCCACAGTCACCAGATCTCAACCCAATAGAGCATCTTTGGGATGTGGTGGAACGGGAGCTTCGTGCCCTGGATGTGCATCCCACAAATCTCCATCAACTGCAAGATGCTATCCTATCAATATGGGCCAACATTTCTAAAGAATGCTTTCAGCACCTTGTTGAATCAATGCCATGTAGAATTAAGGCAGTTCTGAAGGCGAAAGGGGGTCAAACACAGTATTAGTATGGTGTTCCTAATAATCCTTTAGGTGAGTGTATCTTCAACGCTTCGATGAATCAAAATTCCTTTAACTTTTTGTCAGGAGGGTTCATAGTAGACACACACCAATTTTTGTGAGAATAAGACATACGGCCTAGGAGGAGTTGGAAAAGTTGCTTTTTTAAGGAAATTAGAATAGCGGAAACATTTTAGAAAATGACATAAAACAAAGATATACATTTTGTAGATCTTGGTGCAAAGAATTAAAGGAAAAAATTATTTTGAGATTATTCAACTTGGTGAAAAGGTAAATGTCCTTGTTATAGCACCACCTTGTGGCTGATCTTCATAACTTGGTTCACGGCCTCATTCTAAATGTCTAAATATCTCAAGTTTCATAATGGTCGGCCATTGAGATTTGATGTTATTAGCTGCTGAAATTTGATTGGCTGCTGGGGGCCATGTTTTTTTATTTGTCTGACTGATATTGTAGGATCTGTTAGCCTTTGGCCCCTACAAGAATCCTACAAATTTTCAACTTCATTGATCATATGGTTGCAGAGTTATTAGCGTTTTTTAGTTGTAGCTCCCCATATAGGCAAAATTTTTCGTGCTTTGCGTGCATTCTCAGCACCATGCTTGTTGCCTATGTTTATCAAGTTTCGTAACATTTGGCCTTTTCATTTGGTAGATATTGGTAAATACGTACAAAATGGACGACGCCTGACCAATTCGTTGGCTTATATCTTTGCAATGCTTCGAATCAAAATTTATTTAACTTTTTGTCAGGAGGTTTCATAGTAGACACTCGCCAATTTTCGTGTGAAAAGTAGGTTTTTCGAATTGTGCAAATTGGCGCAAACTTTTACATGACTGAAATAAAATCAGAGAAATCGTTTTTTTCATCTTGAGCCAAGGAATCCAACGATGTAATGTGTGCGTCAAGCGGTTTAGGATTTATGGGCCAAAACGTAAACGCGATCACTATAGCGCTACCTTGAGGCCTATCGGGCCGAAACTTTGTGATTTTATGTTTTTGGTGTGTATGAGGAGTTAGAAAAAGTAAACTTTCAATCATAAAAAACTGATTTATTTTAATATTGCTAATTCATAGAATTTTTGTCCAGTATGTGGCACTGTTCTGAAACTGCTAAGGTAGTATCTGGGCATGATGGTTATCATGCAAGAACGTGCTCAAGAGTTATAAGCCAAATTAAAAAAAAATTCAAATTGGAAAATAAGATTATACATTAAAACAAAACTCCCACACCCCTCTTTAAACAAATTCCTGTCATGGATCTTATCCCATACGGTGATCCTCAATCAATCCCTAATATATGTTTTGTCTTACTGTATTGTATCTGTTTGTTTATATATGTGTCTGACTTTATACCCCACACATGGTCACACATTGACACATGTGCTTACACACACCATCTCTATCCAGACGACTCGGTACTTCTTTAAACATGTAAGTCAATTAATAAATACAAATGCAGAAACTTAAATTGGTATCATGGAACGTGTGTGGCTTCCGGACCCAGGAAAAAAGGATTACAATAATTAACCACCTGATGAAATTGTGGGCAGATATATGCTTCTTACAGGAAACGCACATCGCAAACTCAGAACTTGAACATTTTAAATTGAAGCAATTCCACCGTGTATTTTCATCAACGTACAATAGCAAACAAAGAGGAGTATCAGTATTAATAAATAATAAGATTCTACTGATTATTAACACGACCATCACTGATCCAGATGGAAGATTCGTTATTATCAATGTATCCATTAACCACACAATATACACACTAACTAATATTTATGGGCCAAACAATGATGATCCATCCTTTTTTCATAATTTTTTTTTCATTTCTACACGACACAAATAATATTATTATAGCTGGAGACTTCAATACTATCATTAACCCACAAATGGACCGAGAATTCAAATTCTTCAAGAAATTTTCTCTAATTGACATTTTTCTCATCAGGAAATCATTCGCACAACATGTAACCGAGACTACAATTCACCCAATCATAATCAGCGATCATGCTCCCATCTCTCTCACACTTAACACCCAATCCTATGTTAAGCTTCACAACAGATGGTGCTTCAATACTTCATTACGTCACGACCCAGACTTTGATAGTTTCATTAAGAAAGAGTGGGCATTCTTTCTGGAGATGAATGACTCCACAGAAGTTTCACCATCACTATTATGGGAAACAGGCAAAGCAGTAATCACAGGAAAGATAATATCATACATGAAAAAACAGAAACAAATACAGGAAAATATCTTGGAACAAAGAATTAAACACCTCACAAATATTAATTCCACTAACCCCAGCGAACAAATACGAAGCGAACTGAACCATCTCAAAATAGAACTGGACAGCACCATACACAAAAAACACAATTCATTATCCAACAATATCAATATAGCAACAAAACAAGTAAATACCTAGCAAATCAATTAAAGCATAAAAAAGAAAAAGCAATTATTCCATCCATAATCAGGTGAAATAGTTCAGAATCCACAAGAAATTAATAATGTATTCCAAACATTTGATCAAAAATTATATACACCTCAAATCACAAACCTAATCAAACAGAAATAGAAACTTTTTTAAAAGTACAATTACCAACTATAGCAAAAGAACAGGCAAATGCATTAGATGCACCCCTCACCCCTGAAGAACTCTACAAAGCACTAGATAAAATCCCTAATAACAAATCACCTGGACCTGTTGGAATACCAGCCGAATTTTACACTTTTGGCAAATTGTATCCCCATTATTTCAGAAAGCAATTATAGAAATAAAAACTTCATCCACAATACCAACACATATGAATACAGCTGCAATGACACTCTTACTAAAACCAAACAAAGAACCAGTTCATCCTTCTAGTTACCGCCCTCTGTCATTGATAAACACAGATTTAAAAATCATTACCAAAGCTCTTGTTACTAGAAGAGAAACGGTTATTCTGATGTTAATTCACCATGATCAAACAGGTTTTATTAAAAACGGGAATGCTTCAGATAATGTCCGTAGATGATTCAACTTAATTAGTCTTGCCCAACAAAAACAAACCAGAAATATAATCGCATCATTAGACGCTGAAAAAGCATTTGATAAAGTAAATTGGACGTTTCTATTCAGCACCCTACATGGATTTGGTTTTGGAGAGTTATTCATCCACTGGATAAAAATATATGAATCACCCAGGGCCAATATAACCACAAATGGGGCCACATCACAAAATGTCACACTACCCCGGGGGACCAGACAAGGATGCCCACTCTCTCCTGCTTTGTTTGCAATTTTTATAGAACCACTTGCTGCAGCAATACAACAAAATAATAAAATCAAAGGAATACAAGATAACAATACACAACATAAAATGTGTCTTTATGCAGACGACTTGTTACTGTTTACAGGACTCCCACAGTTCACTACAGGAAACCTTCAAAATTCTTAATATGTTCTCCAAAATTTCAGATTACACAAACTGGAATAAATCGACCATATTACCACTTTCTGAAGATGCATGGGACTCTACAGCTCATAACTCTCCACTCCGCACCGGCAACATTACATATTTAGGTATCAACATTTCCCCCAGGCTGTCAGAGCTGTTTAACCTCAATTATACCCCTCTTCTAAAAAAGATAGAAGATGATTTTAAACGATGGACTAATCTTCCACTCTCACTCATTGGTCGCATTGCTACAGTTCAAATGAAAACTTTACCACAAATGAACTATCTGTTCTCAATGCTTCCAACAACACCCACAGATAAATGGTTTAAATCACTTGACTCATTAACCTCTCACTTTTACTGGAAAAACAAGACACCTAAAATATCTCTAGCAAAACTACAAAAGACAAAATCACAAGGTGGCCTTGATGCGCCAATTTTTCAAAATTACTTTTTAGCCAACCAGCTCTAATATTTAGTGAAATGGATTCATAAAAACAATTTTAATAACTCATGGATGGAATTAGAAGAAAATCAGTGCTTAAATTCCACAGTTGCAGACCTTGCCTTCCTACCAAACTCAAAAAAAAATGAACCACTTTAAAAATATTACAATCGCTTCAACTCTGACAGCCTGGTGGAAAGTAAACAGAATTAATAAATCACCACTAACTCCATGTAGATACACCCCAATCTGGCACAATCCTGATTTACAACTATACAATATTCCTGTCCACTTCCCATCATGGCAGCACAAAGGAATCACTCACCTCCATCATTTATTCCAAAATAACCAATTCATATCATTTAATACACTAATCCAGAAATGCAGTCAAGGGAGAGGACAGTTTCTCCAGTATCAACAAATAAAGTCCATAATTAAATTATAGATTAATATAACCAATATCCCATTACACACTTCTCAGTTAATGGAAGAAATAATGAAAATCACAAATTTCAAAAAATGAATCACCAAACTCTATAAACTAATATCAAATACTGATGTAACTATAACTCTACCAATAATCAAATGGGAAAATGATTTAGCGCTCTCCTCCAACCCTGAACTCTGGAAAGAAATCTGTAACAATACTTTCTCTATGACTATTTACAACTCATACAGTACAAGATTATACATAGCACCCACACCATCCCAATAAAAAAACAAAGTTTAAAATGTGTTTAAGCGACACAGACACCTGCTCACAATGCAGCTTGGGTAGCACTGACGATTACTTGCATGCCACATGGACTTGTCAACCAGTTTATTCCTATTGGATAGCAGTGACTGATCAACTTTCCACTATCATGGGCTGTAGAATCCCTCCATCGCCATCACTTCATTTACTTGGTAACACCATAGCAGTCAATAATCTTCCAACCAAATATGAAAACTTTCGCCAAGAAAATAATTCTGTTAAACTGGAAATCCAAAAAAGCTATACATAGACATCACATTAGAAAAAATAACATTCACCCACAAGAACAATATATTTACCTTTAATGACATCTGGAACCCATTTTTAATTGATTTTAATCTAAATCAAACACCTGGAACCGGAACCAATCACTCTCCCAATCATATATTTACAAACCAATAAAAAAAAAATAAGGCGAAAAGAGAAATATTTATATATTTGTATAAATACATATTTTCTAATTACGATGACTGTATTATTGTATCATAATTATAGTAAGTAAAGTAAAAAATAGTACAAAAAAATGAAATCTCAAACAGAGTGGGTAATATTCTGAAGTGGGCTGGAATGAAGTGACATTGTAAGGCATATTTATCTGAAGAATTTTTTTTAGAACTGAAATCTTTAAACTGAAATTTGATTGGAGACTGGGAATTTGAGACAGTGTCTTTCCCTCAGCTGTCAGCCTACTGATCTCTAAACTAAGCGCTGAACACCACATCCCGCTCTGACTACTATTTATTTTTTATTTACATTTTTTTGCACATTCCACTTGCACTTTTATGGTCACCGGCCATATAAATATATTAAAATATTTCTACGTTATTCTGTCAATGCACCTTCAGTTTTATGCTGCTTCATTTGCACCTGGTCTCTGCTTCTCTACCTCATAACTTTGCACTCAAAAAAACATTATGTGTGTGTATGTGTAACTATGTGTGTGTGTATATATAGCTATTTGCACTTTTGTTTAGATGCTAACTGCATTTCATTGGCTCTGTACTTGTATTTTGCACAAGGACAATAAAGTATTGAATGAATCTAATCGAAATTAAGAAAAATTATTGTCACTTGAAAAGAGAATCTTCATTTGATAGCGATTACAGACCTGATAACATTAATGTAAGTGAACAGAACTGCTTGTAACGTCTCATAACATACTCATTATGATGCTTTGAACTGCTCATTTACTATAGCTTTTACTATTACATGAATCAATACATAAATGAATTAATGATTATTAGCTGCTTTTATTTTATTTACCTTGGAGTAAATGCAAGTGTCCTTCCTGATATTATTCATGTTCATTTGGGAATGAGGACTGACAGTTTAATCCATAGTATGCTAATATGCTATTTTTAAAGAAAGAAACACTGTGTGTATCCTCTTTGGGTACTTCGTGTTACTATTACAAGTGACCCGGCAACATCGTGTTTAAAATTTGTGATCAGTTTGATAAAATCCTTCTTAAAACTATTCAAACGCAGCACTTGTGTAGGCTCTCATTGGAAAATAGTAAACACGTGTCACCATTAGGTGGCCCTGCAACAGTTCCTCAGACAGGATTAGTCACACATGCTTTTAAAGCAAGGGTTAGTGTTAAATATTAATGCATTGCAATTATGTAATAAACAGACTGTGCGTGTGGATGAGCATGTACTTCAGCCACCATCAAAGACCATTTTTGTCCAAGGAAAAACCTTACCTAATGCCATCAGCATTAGGGGTGTGTAAAAAATATTTTCGTCATATTGTACCGTACGATACAACCCTCTCGATTTGACATACGTATCGTACGATGCATAAATAAACACAGAAGTGTGATTACAACCAAGCAATGTAATATTGAGAGTTTCGAAACCGGAGAGGCATCACTGAGCATTCACAGTTCACAGAACGACCTCTACATAAGTGAGTGAGGAGCTCCGAATGCTTTGAAATGATGTGCTTAGTGAAAAGTGCTATTCAAATGAACATGACATTTTTCTTAAGAAAATCATGAAAATTGTGTTTTTTTTTTTTTATAACAATTTGCTGATAATGTCATTGCCATTGTTTTATAATATCTCTCTGCTTTATGTTGCCAATGTCAGACACTATTGTGTCACTCAAGATTTCAAATTAATTTATGTCAAAGTCTAGAATGAGTTGAAGAATGACCCAAATTGTTGGTCCATTTTTCTTTTTTTAGAATCGTGTCGTGAAGCTTCTGTGTCGTATCGTGAAATTTGTGTATCGTTGCATACCTAGTCAATCAGCATTGGTTTCTATGTTTCCAAGTTTTCTCTTACGTTTTTATGAATGCATATTGTTTTTCATTTTTGTTTCCAAAAGAAAAGCATTTGTTGGTTACCTTAGTTTGAAACCGTTCTTACGAAAGCTTTTTAATAAAATAAAATATTCATTTCACGTATGTGTCATACTTGTTATTTCTAACTTACATTTTAATTTCAGTAATCAATTACTCAGCTTTTTTTGTGGGTTAGAGTACTCTTCTAAAATTTGTTTTTAAATTCCCATTCCCGTGTTTCTGCATTATTATCCAAAATGAATATTAATATTTCTTCAAAGACTTTGTTCACTATCTTTGTTTTAAAATAATGTTTATAAAAATAAATCTCTATATTTTTATCCACAGTTACTGGATGAAAACAATCAGTTGATTCAGTGCATCATGGACTTTCAAAGTAAAGGAAAAACGGCTGAATGTTCACAGTAAGTTCTTCCTCTTTTTGCTTTCATCTGTAAGACATTGTTCGCATAAATTGATTTCACTTGCACATATTACATGGAATTTATTATTATTCTTTCGAACCTTGCAATGTAAGCATTATGTGGAATGAGTTGCTCATTTATTAATCATGGTTGCGAATTGTTACCTCCCAGTAAAATTTGCACTTTTGAATCCAAAATCACTTGTTTGATTTTATGTAGGTGCATATAAGGGTCTTTTTAGCTATGTGTAGTGCATCCTTTGACTATAAAACTACTAAAAATGCTGTAAAAATGAATGATAAATATTTATTCAAAGTTGCTTTTAATGTTCACTCTTTTACTCCTGATCAAAGCTGTTTTTCATTGCATTTTGACAGCTACCAGCAGATGTTGCACAGAAATCTGGTGTATCTGGCCACAATAGCAGACTCAAATCAAAATATGCAGTCCCTGCTGCCTGCGGTGAGTGTTTATTCTCATTACATACAGCAATGGATTCAGCTCTGGTGCGCTATGTGAGCAATGGTAATAAAGCAGGCTGTAGTCATACTTGAAACCTTCATACATGGTGAAAGGGTCATTTATTCCATTTATTTCCATTCATATACATGGAATAGCAGGAAACCAAACATATGTGAATGTTTCATCTTTCAATGCATACTTTATACTGTTGACACAGACATTTGGATTGCACACAATATTATACTTTTAAAGCATTATTCTGGTATACTGCAATCTTTACCTCACAAATCGTCTGCCTGGCATTTCTAGTCTTACACAAGTGGATTTGCATTCAAAAGTGAACAAATTGTGTATTTATTTTTTTAATAGGAAGCTTTTTATACTGTAATATAGTCCATGTAAAACAAAGGCCTCCATATTTGTCACTTGAGTGTTTTATGTATTTGCATCTAGCACAATACATTTATGATATTAATATTAATACCTCATCATAGAATGAAATTATAGAACCCACATATTTAGAGCTCTTTCAGTCAATGAATGTTAACGTTTCAAAAAATTATAAAATTACATTCCGTAGTATCAATATGCAGGTAGTGTCAGCCAATTCAAAGTTTAAGCAGTAAGATTCATTATTCTTCACTAACTAGATAATATGTAATAATCTGGGTTTGAGATTTGATTTCTTATCGCTAATTCATGTATATGAAGAAATGCACAAATTCCCAGACTTATTCATTGTACAAAGCATTGGCATGCTTTAAGAGTATCCTACAGTGACCTCCTTTAGCTGGTAGTCAAGTGATTTCGATGAAAAGATTAATCTTATTGATGCTCCGTTTCCTCTTAATTTATAGCTGTATATGGGCCTTCTCTAAAATACATTTTTAATCTGCCTTTCAATATAGACCTTTTACAGCATCCTTTACAACTTGGAGGAGAAGAGTTACTTCTCCCTAATGTTGAGATCCTAAACCGCTATAATCTATAGGCCTAATCAGACGCATCATTTTCAGTTAAAGCAACATAATTTCATCCAGTACCTACAGTGCATCCGGAAAGTATTCACAGCGCTTAATTTTTCCACATTTGGTTATGTTTCAGCCTTATTCCAAAATGGATTAAATTCATTATTTTCCTCAAAATTCTAAAAACGATACCCCATAATGACAAGTTTGTTTGAAATCTTTGCAAATTGATTAAAAATAAAAAACGAAAAAAATCACATGTACTTGAGTATTCACAGCATTTGCTCAATACTTTGTTGAAGCACCTTTGGCATCAATTACAGCCTCAAGTCTTTGTGTATGATGCTTCAAGCTTGGCACACATATTTTTTGGCAGTTTCTCCCATTCTTCTTTGCAGAACCTCTCAAACTCCATCAGGTTGGATGGGAAGCATCGGTGCACAGCCATTTTCAGATCTCTCCAGAGATGTTCATTCGGGTTCAAGTCTGGGCTCTGGCTGGGGCACTCAAGGACATTCACAGAGTTGTCCCGTAGCCTGTTACCTTTGTTATCTTGGCTGTGTACTTAGGGTCGTAATGAACATTCACTCCAGTCTGAGGTCCAGAGCGCTCTGGAGAAGGTTTTCATCAAGGATGTCTCTGTACATTGCTGCATTCATCTTTCCCTCGATCCTTCTAGTCTCCCAGTCCCTGCCGCTGAAATACATCTCCACAGCATGATGCTGCCACCAACATGCTTCACTGTAGGGACGGTATTGGCCAGGTGTTGAGCGGTACCTGGTTTCCTCCAGACATGATGCTTGCCATTCAGGCCAAAAAGACCAAATCTTTGTTTCATCAGACCAGAGAATTTTTTTTCTCATGGTCCGCTAGTCCTTCAGGTGCCTTTTGGCAAACTCCAGATGGGCTGTCATGCGCCTTTTACTGAGGAGTCTGGCCACTCTACAATACAGGTCTGATTGGTGGAGTGCTGCAGCAATGATTGTTCTTCTGGAAGGTTCTCCTCTCTCTACAAAAAATGCTGGAGCTCTCTGTGACCATCGGGTTCTTGGTCACCTCCCTGAGTAAGGCCCTTCTCCTCCAAACGCTCAGTTTGGCCGGGCGGCGAGCTCTAGGAAGAGTCCTGGTGGTTCCAAACTCCCATTTATGGATGATGGAGGCCACTGTGCTCATTGTGACCTTCAGTGCTGCTCAAATTTTTCTGTACCCCTTCCCAGATCTGTGCCTCGATGCAATCCTGTCTCGGAGGTCTATTCCTTGGACTTCATGGCTTGGCTTGTGCTCTGACAGGCACTGTTAACTGTGGAACCTTATATAGACAGGTGTGTGCCTTTCCAAATCATGTCCAGTCAACTGAATTTACCACAGGTGGATTCCAGTCAAGTTGTAGAAACATCTCAAGGATGATCAGTGGAAACAGGATGCACCTGAGTTCAATTTTGAGTGTCATGGCAAAGGCGGTGAGTACTTATGCACATGTGATTTTATTTTTTTATTTATTTTTTGTTATATATTTGCAAAGATTTCAAACAAACCTCTTTCATGTTGTGATTATGAGGTATTGTTTGTAGTACTTTTAGGAAAATAATGAATTTAATCTATTTTGGAATAAGGCTGTAACATAACAAAATGTGGAATTTTCCGGATGCACTGTAGTTGCTGGAAGCAGATGAACCCTACTGGACGTGAGAATGCCCAGCCCCATGGCCTTTTTAAAGAGCAAGTCAACTAGAAACGTTTAATGCCACACCATACAATAATGGACATATCAGTGTTTCCCCTGCCATTATATTATGAAGGTAAAGTTAATTATATTTTCTATATAGAGCCAGATCACAACAGAAGTAATTTAAGGTTACCTTTCCAATAGAACAGGTCTATACCTTGTTCTTTTATTAAACAAACTAAATAGCCCTTAAGTTATTTATCTTATTTACATGACGGCATGTCATTTCTGTCTCTAAATGGTCGCACGTTTACTATTCTCCACAGCTCTCTGTATCGCGCACGGCGGAGTTCCGCCCCTCTGCGCATACACACACACGCCTGCACACACACACGGACACGTTCGCGTGCACACATGTGAGCATAGGGGTGTTCGATTCCAGGTTTTCTGGTACGGAGGTATGCATAATTACAAACTAGAGTCACTATGACTGTTATCTATTTCTAAAGAGATAAGCTACAAGCTACGTGTAGGATAAATACAAAGTTTCTACAACAGCTCTCTGGCATGGTGTAATGCCGCGGACACTTGACTTTGAGACTACGGTCGTGATATGACGTCATATTAATTCAACATATAACAAATAGTAATACACTCAATGTAAAAAATATACAATCTACTCGACTTTACTACAAAAATATAATTTTTATAGGGATTAGACACTCACAAGTGAGTGATTTCGGACACAGTAACGGAGTCGACACCAAGAGTCGATTCCTGTGATGGAGTCGACCCAGAGTCTGGGGCTATTCAGAGTCGAGGAATCGACTCTTTGGAGTCGACTCCCCATCACACACTCCCACCAGCAGACAGAAAGCGTGCGTCGGAAATATGTTGCGTCAATCACCTGAAAAGAAGACAAAAATATCTGTGTTTTTTAAACGCTCCCAGGGTGGTGAAGATGGCAACACTCGCTCTCCTGTAAGTAGCACCCGGAGTAGCGCTACTGCTCCGCGTCCAAGTACAGAAAAGAGCCCAAGTGCTGCACGCCCTTTCCTTGACAAGCAGCAAAAGTCCAGTCACTAGTGATGGGTCGTGTCGCATATCAGAAGAGTCGGATCTATTAATAAAAATATTTAAAAAAATTAAGATATGAACAATCAAAAGATTTAAATTAATATAATTAACTAATTCAAAGAACGAAAAAATAAAATAATATAGGCCTTAATGCTCAATCACACACATATTTGTTCTGACTGTCTGCTCAGACTAACAGCCTGCTGGCTTCTATTGCTCTGACGGTCCCAGTCAGTAGTGTAAACTGTGAAAGGGACTTCTCAACCATGAACAGGGTAATACAAACTTTTCACAATAGGATTTGCTGCTTTTAGCTATATGTTAAACTATCACATTTAACAGTTAATGCATTTGCAGGTCAAGACAAACATCCGCAATAGGCTGTAAGGAGACCATCTTGCAGCATGCATGCGGATCTCAATAAATGGGCCAGACGTTTCTGACTTCCCATATCAAGAGGCTCTGGAAATGTTCTTCAAGAAGCCCAGAAAGATACACTGCAGTGACAAAAGCTGTACACTTTGTGGATAAATTACATTAGTTTAATGTACAGTTCAAATAATTGTTCAGTTAATATATTCACTGCTGCCATTAAAAGAAACAAATGAACATATTCCCCCCCCCCCCTGCATATATTTCTGAAAGCCTTTCATCATTCTCCACCTTTGTTACAGCAGATCTTTATCATATAATGCACATGTAGAATCATGTTTGGCCTACTGAAAACCATTACATTATATCTATGTAAAATGATGACAACAGTGGGAGATCCTGCAGTTAAAGAGGGTCTATTAATACAATTACACCATCAGCAACTGTGGGAAATGGAAAATGATATGATGCCATGTTTTTAGAAACCCAGTTGTCACTGGATACATCAAAAGGTATTAAAAAATTAAAATGCATACAGTACCCATAACATAAAGTAAAATAGGGGCCTGAGTAGCTCGGTGAGAAAGACACTGACTACCACCCCTGGAGTCACGAGTTTGAATCCAGTTCGTGCTAAGTGACTCCAGCCATGTCTCCTAAACAACATGGCTGGAGTCACTCAGCACAACCTGGATTCGAACTTGTGTGACCTCCTTGTGGTCTCTATAATGAAGTTCTTGCTCTCGGTGGGGTGCGTGGTGAGTTGTGGGTGGATTCCGTGGAGAATAGTGTGAAGCCGCCACACGCACGGTCTTCACTGTAACTCACTCGAGCCACATGATAATATGCGTGGATTGATGTCTCAGATGCGGAGGCAACTGAGATTCATCATCCGCCAACTTGATTGAACCAAGTCACTACGCCACCACGAGGACTTGAAGCGCATTAGGAATTGGCCATTCCAAATTGGGGAGAAAAAAAAACATACAGTAAAATAAAATAAGCATGCACATTACATGTTAATATACCAGTAAAATGTACCTTAAAGTTAAAAATAGTCAACCTGTATAGGCTATTATAATATTAATAGAATATGAATGTTAATACCTATTGTGAATTTAAATACAAACAAATAGTGTGGCGACCATTTAGTCGCAGTCTGGAGACCTGTCCTACTAGAGTGTTTTATTGATCTTCTCTGTGGGGTTCAAGTAATTTTGCATGATTGGAGTCTAGTGTGACTTCACGTAAATACTGTATAAACGTTTTTCAGTTAGTACAGCATAGTCATTCCAATGTTCTGTCAAGGAAAGAGTTCAAATGTTGATACATAAGTCATTATACTGTACAGGTATCTCCTGGACTCGTGTTATCTTGAGAGTAAATCAGTGTCTTGTCTTTCTCTAGCCACCCACACAGAACATTACCATGAATCAAAGTGGGGCTCCTTCACAGCCCCCTCACGGTCACAGTATGCCCCCAGAGGGGCCGCCGGCCCCACACATGCAGAACCAGATGAATGGACAGATACCTGGTAAAGACAGATCAAGGCTCTCCGCTCACTGTAAAACTTCCATTTTGACTGAGATACAGTTGAAGTCAGAAGTTTAAATACACCTTAGCCAAATATATTTAAACTCAGTTTTTCACAATTCCTGACATTTATTTGTAGAAAACATTCCCTGTCTTAGGTCAGTTAGGATCACTACTTTATTTTAAGAATGTGAAATATCAGAATAACACTAGAGAGAATGATGTATTCCAGCTTTTATTTCTTTCATCACATTCCCAGTTTACATACACACTGTTAGTATTTGGTAGCATTGCCTTTAATAGTTTAATTTGGGTCAAATGCTAGGAGATGGAATGCTTCTTCCTGAGCGGTATGATGGCTGCGTGGTCCAATTGTGTTTATACTTGCGTACTATTATTGTACCTTCAGGTGTTTGGAAATTGCTCCCAAGGATGAACCAGACTTGTGGAGGTCCACAATTTTTTTTTCTGAGGTCTTGGCTGAGTTCTTTTGATTTTCCCATGATGTCAAGCAAAGAGGCACTGAGTTTGAAGGTATGCCTTAAAATGCATTCACAGGTACACCTCCATGTGACTCCAATTAGCCTATTATAAGCGGCTTGACATCATTTTCTGGAATTCTCCAAGCTGCTTAAAGGCACTTAGTGTATGTAAACATCTGACACACTGGATTTGTGATATAGTCAATTAAAAGTGAAACCATCTGTCTGTAAAAAATTGTTGGAAAAATTACACGTCATGCACAGAGTAGACCCTTAGGTCCTAAACGACTTGCCAGAACTATTGTTTGCTAATATTAAAGCTGTGGAGTGGTTAAAAAATTAGTTTGAATGACTTCAGCCTAAGTGTATGTAAACTTCTGACTGCAACTGTATACATGATGTAAAGTTGCATGTTACTGCAGCACTAATGACTGTCTGCTTTCTGTAGGTCCTAACCATATGTCCATACAGGGCCCTGGACCCAATCAGACGCCCAGCATTCCCAGCAGCTCCATGAACATGCCGTCAAGCAGCCATGGCCCCATGGGGGTGTATAACCACACTGCATCCTCCTCACAAAGCATGCAGTCACAGGGACAGATGAACATGAGTCAAGGGCAACCCATGGGCAGTTATGCCCCTCGGCCCAACATGAACATGCAGCCCAATCAGGGTACTTTTCCTCTACTGTCACTGTCTGTTTTGCCATGATTGAGTCTGAGAGCCTTTGCCACACTAAAAAATATAAGCCTTCTGGATAATGTAATGCCCACATCCCTCTCTCAAACAAAAAAGACCATTAAATGATTGGGAAACCCTGAACAATTTTTTGAGATCTTAAAGCGTGTACATGTTGGGATATTTTTAATATTATGAGGAAAGTGTTAATTTTTTTCGCCAGAGCCATTTCGTTCTTCCCGTTTAAAAATGGTACAAAATATCACTACATGTGATATAAGCTCATTTAGTCTGAGATGTGATTGGTAGAGAGGACATGTCTGTGTCATTAGATTCAATGTGCTACCTGATACATGAGAGTAGAACAGTGTGAACAGTTCTGGAATTTAATCAAGGATGGACTTCAAAGACACTGGTCACTAATCTTGCATTTCAAACACAATCACTGTCTAAATACTGACCCTTAACACTTAATAAGTTTAATAATTTTTTAAATCATGTTTTTTAACTATAAATAATTCTTATTTACATTATTCATGATGTTAGCCAGAGGGGAACTGGCCCCCCACAGTGAGTCTGGTTTCTCCCAAGGTTATTTTTCTCCATTAACCATCATCTTTTGGAGTTTTGTGTTCCTTGCCACAGTCGCCTTCGGCTTGCTCACTGGGGTTATTAATACAATTATTATTGAATTATTTTTAAACACGATAAAGAATCATATCTTATCTAATTCCACAACAGGGCTCTAAACAAAAAATCAATTAAGGAGCCACTGGCTCCTATAGGGGGAAAAACAGGCGCCAAATATTTTCATTTTTAATTCCTTCCATTCCTTTTTGTCCCGCAGCTCGCATGCAAGAAAAACTGCACGTGCTAACAGTGTAGTCTGTGGAGCATTCTTCGCAATTATGTGATCACGTGCATTTTTTATGCTTGTTACTGTCACCGTGTTTTCTCACAGTCTCTTTTTTGAAATGGTTAGTTCCTGCAATGAACTCCGTTTTCCCCGCTATTTCTTTGATATAAACTTTTGTGATGTATTTCCGGAATTGTAATGCAAATTTTAAAATCAAAGGGAGTACATTTTTACTGTCGCCAATGGCGACCTTGACAGAAATTACACTCGCAAATAAATTTATTTGGTCGCAAATGCGACCATTTTTAGTCGCAGTTTGGAGCCCTGCACAATGATGATGATTTATCGACTTTATAGACATTACATTTTTATCGTCTGTTAATGCTGAACTTCTGTAAAGCTGCTTTGAAACGATGTGTGTTGTGAAAGGCGCTATACAAATAAATTGACTTGACTTGTGATCAAATTTGTGTGGGAACACAAAACTGTCCTCTTAAGCCAAGAGTACACTACATGACGGATTCCTGTGACTCAGTCACTCGTGCTTGTGCGAACACTTCAGGACTGTAGTGTATCAACTACACAACCATTTGTCCCTGAATGAGACCATGTGCACACCTAGCGTTAAGATGAATTTTGGGTGAATTGATCACAAATGTACATTTACCTAGAAAACAAGGAAAAAACAGAACAGATGCGTGAAAAACATGGTACGTCTGAACGGCGCCTAACTCGTCCATTTACGCTTAATTTTGAATGAGAGCGTGTGCATGAAACAAGTTCAGTAGGCCTGTTTAATTTTTTATTCATTACAAACCTGACCCGAACCCAAAGTCCTACTTGAAACACTGACCGAACACAGCCCAAAACCTGTCGGGTTTCTGGTCCCATCGGGGTCGGGTTGCAGACCTCTTCCAATACCTTGCTCCCCTCTTTCAACAGAACGGATCACTCCCATTTTACCCGTATTTGAGTTGATTTGCAAACTATTTTAATTTTTATTATTAAACAGTTAAAAATAATAAAGACAGCGGGTAGAGAAGGGTTTCCTTCTAACAAAATCTTGCTCTCCTTTTTCAACAAACATGAAGAAACAGCTTGTGCCCATTTTGCTGTATGCAAAAGGAAATATTTAAGAGAAACTGATTCAAATATGTAACGCGGGGTCACGATGGGCAAGGAGGCGGCGAGAACCGGCTTGTCATTATAAATAATATTTTAATGAAGAACTTAAAACAAAAGCACAGACACACAACGGACATGTCCGGGATTGCTCTCTCTCTCGAACCGTTGTCACCGGCCACCTTTACCCCTTGCACGCCGCCTCAGGCCGACTGGGGACCGGGCGTGCGACATTCCAGCCCGGCCCCTCCACACTCCACTCCACACTCCTCCCGGCGTTACCTCAGGCCGGGGTGCCACCCTATCTCTGGGGAGGGGTGTGCTTTGCGCCCATCTGCCGACTTGTTATCCCCACCTTCCTCGACCTGGGAGGAGACAGGAGGGTAAAGCAACAACAACAAAAAAAAAATAGGCGAAGGAAAAGGCCAACACGGTGCGAAAGAGCGAGAGGGAGGAGAGAAAGAAAAAGCTCACTCACTCTGCTCCTCGGGACAGTGCACACACGATGACAAGACGTCTAGATATCAAGCAGTTTTAAAAATTGTCGCAGCATCTGGGACTCGTCTCGGCCTGTCACAGGAGTGTGTACACAACAAGAAGTGTACGCTACTTTTATAGTGAGACCAGAGACTTCTCAAAACATCAAAGGCCACTAGGGCTTCCCGGCTTTCCACAGCTTTCCAGCCTATTTCTTGAGCCTTTTTCAAAGGTGTAAATGACAGGTTCTAAAATCACGGTTTAATGATAAGCCCAGTTGCTTGTTTATTTGCTCACTTTGAGTTTGTTTTTGTTTTCTTAAGGGCCTATAATGCACCAGCAGGCTCCATCTCAACAGTACAACATGCCCCCTGCAAGTGGCAGCGGACAGCATTACCAGGGTCAGCAGAACCCCATGGGCATGATGGGTCAGGGCAATCATGTGATGGGACAGAGACCAATGCCGCCCTACAGACCACCACATCAAGGTACGTTAAGAGCTATTTGCAGGTATTGTGTCTGTAATTGTGTCTGCTCTTATCTCTTTTTTTTTTCATTTTCTTATCCTGCTATTGGTTTGAAAGTCATATAAGGTCTTTTCCCACTCAGTTCTCAGGCCTGTACCACGAAGCTAGTTAAACTCTGTAACGCTAATGAATTCAGTCCAGTTTAATGGCACCACAATACTCAAAATAAACTAAGTAGAAAGACTGTGTGATTTTCTTCTATGCTGAAAACGGATCATCATTATAATATGAAGAATTTGGGGGTTGAAGCTGCTGTTACAAAGCACATGATATTATAAAAAAAGAAAAACGATTTACATAGCACAATCAATATGAAATCATGAAGAATGAAAACACATTTACATAGTACAAGGATCAGTGTGCAATTATAAAGATTTTAAAGATACAGTTGAAGTCAGACTTTTACATACTCTTAGTTCATTAAGTCATTAAAACTACTTTTTTTAACCACTCCACAGATTTCATATTAGCAAACTATAGTTTTGGCAAGTCGTTTAGGATATCTACTTTGTGCACGACACAAGACATTTTTCCAACAATTGTTTACAGACAGATTGTTTCACTTTTGATTGACTATATCACAATTCCAGTGCGTCAGAAGTTTATATACACAAAGTTAACTGTGCCTTTAAGCAGCTTGGAATATTCCAGAAAATGATATCAAGCCTTTTAGTTAATCAGCTCCTGATAGGAGGTGTACTGAATTGAAGGTGTACCTGTGGATATATTTTAAGGCCTACCATAAGACGACATGGGGAAATCAAAAGAAATCAGCTAAGACCAACCAAGTCCATAAAAAAATTGTGGACCTACACTAGTCTGGTTCATCCTTGGGAACAATTTCCAAAAGCCTGAAGGTACCACGTTCATCTGTACAAACAATAGTATGCAAGTTTAAACACCATGAGACCACACAGCCATCATACTGCTCAGGAAGGAGACTCATTCTGTCTCCTCGAGATGAATGTAGTTTGGGAATCAATTGGAAGTGCAAATCAATTCCAGAACCACAGGACCTTATGAAGATGCTGCAGGAAACAGATAGGCAATAAAACGAATCCTATATCGACATAACCTGAAAGGCTGCTCGGCAAGGAAGAAGACACTGCTCCAAAAGCACTATAAAGCCATACTACAGTTTGCAAGTGCACATGGGGACAAAGATCTTACTTTTTGGAGAAATGTTCTCTTGTGTAATGAAACAAAAATTTTACTGTTTTGCCATAATGACCATTGTTATGTTTGGAAGAAAAAGGGTGATGCTTGCCATCTAAAGAACACCATCCCAACAGTGAAGCATGGGGGTGGCAGCATCATGATGAAGGAATATTATGTGGATATGTGCAACATCTCAAGACATCAGCCAGATGAAAAACACCAAAAGAAAGATGCCCAGGGGTCCCTGCTCATCTGCGTGGACGTGCCTTAGACATGCTGCATGGAGGCATGAGGACTGCAGATGTGGCCAGGGCAATAAATTGCAATGTTCGTTCTGTGAGACGCCTAAGGTAGCGCTACAGGAAGGACAGCTGATCATCCTCACAGAGGCAGACCACATTTTACAACATCTGCACAGGATCGGTACATCCGAATATCACACCTGCGGGACAGGTACAGGATGGAAACAACTACTGCCCGAGTCTGGGACTTGTTGGATTGGAAGGTGAGGGCTAGGGTCATTCCCCCCCAGAAATTTCTGTGAACTTGCAGGTGCCTTGGTGGAAGTGTGGTGAACATCAAATCTGGTGTAGTCCATGAGGAGGACATGCACTGCAATATTTAATTGGGGGTGTGTGTATGCATGTATACACACATGTATGCATGTACACACTCACCTATAGGATTATTAGGAACACCATACTAATACTGTGTTTGACCCCCTTTCACCTTCAGAACTGCCTTAATTCTACGTGGCATTGATTCAACAAGGTGCTGAAAGCATTCTTTAGAAATGTTGGCCCATATTGATAGGATAGCATCTTGCAGTTGATGGAGATTTGTGGGATGCACATCCAGGGCACGAAGCTCCCGTTCCACCACATCCCAAAGATGCTCTATTGGGTTGAGATCTGGTGACTGTGGGGGCCATTTTAGTACAGTGAACTCATTGTCATGTTCAAGAAACCAATTTGAAATGATTCGAGCTTTGTGACATGGTGCATTATCCTGCTGGAAGTAGCCATCAGAGGATGGGTACATGGTGGCCATAAAGGGATGGACACGGTCAGACGCAATGCTCAGGTAGGCCGTGGCATTTAAACGATGCCCAATTGGCACTAAGGGGCCTAAAGTGTGCCAAGAAAACATCCCCCACACCATTACACCACCACCACCAGCCTGCACAGTGGTAACAAGGCATGATGGATCCATGTTCTCATTCTGTTTACGCCAAATTCTGACTCTACCATCTGAATGTCTCAACAGAAATCGAGACTCATCAGACCAGGCAACATTTTTCCAGTCTTCAACTGTCCAATTTTGGTGAGCTCTTGCAAATTGTAGCCTCTCTTTCCTATTTGTAGTGGAGATGAGTGGTACCCGGTTGGGTCTTCTGCTGTTGTAGCCCATCCGCCTCAAGGTTGTGCATGTTGTGGCTTCACAAATGCTTTGCTGCATACCTCGGTTGTAACGAGTGGTTATTTCAGTCAAAGTTGCTCTTCTATCAGCTTGAATCAGTCGGCCCATTCTCCTCTGACCTGTAGCATCAACAAGGCATTTTCGCCCACAGGACTGCCGCATACTGGATGTTTTTCCCTTTTCACACCATTCTTTGTAAACCCTAGAAATGGTTGTGCGTGAAAATCCCAGTAACTGAGCAGATTGTGAAATACTCAGACCGGCCCGTCTGGCACCAACAACCATACCAAAATTGCTTAAATCACCTTTCTTTCCCATTCTGACATTCAGTTTGGAGTTCAGGAGATTGTCTTGACCAGGACCACACCCCTAAATGCATTGAAGCAACTGCCATGTGATTGGTTGATTAGATAATTGCATTAATGAGAAATTGAACAGGTGTTCCTAATAATCCTTTAGGTGAGTGTGTATATGTGTATGTATATGTGTGTGTGTATATATATATATGTGTGTGTGTGTGTGTGTGTGTGTGTGTCTCTCTTCTGACTTCAACTGTATTTACAAAGCAAGAGGAAATGGCACTACTGCCGTGAAAGCTCAAGAGGATGCATGCAGACTTATTTGTTTAAAATGTAAAGCTTTTATAATAATTTAAAGCTTGATATAATTTCATACTATTAAAAATATACTATTGAGCTATTAAAAAGTGAGCACTTGGAATATGAGGATGTATGCCTTTCTAACACATATTTGCTCTTTCTTGCAACATGACAAGTAATTAAGACATATTTGGTGTACCAATGTGCTTTTATTGAACTTGAAGGTACTGTAGGATCATGGCATCTGGCATTCACCCTTGTATTATACAGCCATTTGTGAAGTGATGGTATGGAAGCTGTGGGTTGCCTATTAAAATAGAATGAAAGAAACAATCAATCAATTAATTTAAAAATAAAAACGAGATTAAATTAACCAATTTATAAATTGACACATTTAAATGCATTTAATTTACGTTTAAATATGAAATGATTTATATATTTTTAAATATCATATTGTTATTAAATGTAACAATAAAATTGCACATTAATAAGTAATTTTTAAATGCACCTTTTAATTTGCGTTTTCAAAATTGGCTTTTTTGGCATGACGGACCATCTTATAACTAAGAGTGGGATGTGGGAGAGGTAGTGTGTCTTAAAACACACAAAAAAAGCAGAAGTTCATTGGTTGCTCCCATGTGTCAACTGTCCAATGGCAATTTTAAACTCTTGTCAAATGGATAAAGAAAAGCCAGTAGATGAAGAAAAGCAGTTGCCAAATTTTTTAAAATGCAAAAAAAGGTGCATTTCAAAATGACATTAATATGCTATTTTGTTACATTTAATTGCATTTTAAACATGAATTAAATATGATTTATTAATGCCCAATTTAATTGTTAAATATATTAACGCATTTAAATGTGTCTATTTGTCCATTTATAAATTGGATTATTAATCTCATTCTATTTTAAATGGCACATGCGTCTTCCATATGATGGAGCTGTATAATTGATCATTATTGAATAGACATTCTATGTATTCCATCTCACTATCTATTTTATAGAATGGGGTTGATGTTTTCATCAATGTGTTTTGGTCAGAGTGGTTGAATGATTACTGTATTTACTCATCTGATCAAATCAATATCTCACGAATAACTAAATTATCATGAAAATCAAATTTTGTGGATTTTTTTTTTTTTAATTCTTTCCTTGAAGTTCCTTTTAAATTGGAGTGAAAGATACAGGTAGAGTGATTTTCTTGCATCCCATATCTGTCAAATTGCTCTCAGCTGATATATTCAGTATCTGTTTGTGATCTCTTATCCAGAATAAAACCTGTTCCAGAGCAGACTAGCTTAGGTTTGCAAGTTTATATGGCTTTGAACTCTGGTAAAACTGACCCAGTTTGTGGTGCAGATGCAGTGTTTTAAACGATGCTAAAACGTTCCTGGCTTGCCACCTAAACAGGCTTCGTGGTGCAGGCCCCAGGTTTGTCTAAAGCCGTGTGTATGTTTTTAGGACCTCCTCAGCAGTACCCTGGTCAGGACGACTACTACGCAGAACAATACAGTCATGGAGGACAGGGGGCGCCAGAGGGTACGATATCCTTCCCTTGTCTCAAATTCTAAGAGATGAGTGTTGTAGCCATTAGTGTAAAACATTCTTATGGTACTTACTGAGAAACTTGGCATTAAAGCTAAGGCTTTGCAGATTTCGTGAGTTAACGTTTAGAAAGGGGAGTCGACCTAAAAGAAACTCACCTTAGTGTGTTGGTGAGTTTACAGCTGCAGAAGCTCTTGTCTGCTGTGCAGTATATTAGAGGAAGTGTGATAGCATCAGCTTGATACGAGCAATGATGTTCAAGTGGTATGAAACTCTCCAGCAGAATGTCGACTCTGTGACAGATAGCTTCTTCAGCATTGTTGTAGCATCACACTAGTGATGCGTTAAATTCCTCCTTGACTTAAAGATGGACATCAGTGTCAACCATAACACACAATGTGTCAGCTGGAGTTTGTGCAAACACATTCAGTTAATTTGACTTAGCAGGTAGTTTATGAAGTTTCACAGACTCAATGAATGTTTGTGGTGTTTCTGTAGGAAACGCTCAGTATGGTCAGCAACAGGAGGCGTATCAGCAGGGTCCAGCGCAGCAGCAGGGTTACCCAACACAACAGCAGTATACAGCACAGCAGGGTTATCCTGGACAACAGCAGGGATACGGTATGAATTATATCACATTCACAGATAAATGTGTGAAAACATCACGTGAATCCAGAGATGTAAACGCTTGAAACCATTTCTTTGAGAGTTTGAATCATGTACAGTCAGCTAGAGATGCACCTGGATCGATATCAGCTCCAATACTGAAGCTTTTAGATGGATCGTGTATCGGTCCGATGAGCTCTATCCAAATCTGATTCTATGTGTTAGACATGTTACAGTCAAGCTCCAAAAATGACTTGAAAGAACCATTAAAACACCATTAAAGTTGTTCAATTGGCTTTGAATAAAATGCAAATCAGTCATATGAAGACATGCGATAGCTCTATAAATCACAAAAGGCTGTGTTTAATAAGTAAATATATAGTATGCGCAGCGCCAGCGTGTTTGTGAATGGTGCTGTTCTATTTACACACACTCGTGGCTATTTTTAGCCTTCACACAGTGCGCAATATTTGAGCGCTACTCATGAACATCTCAGATGTAGATGCTCAATAGTTCGGCTAACTTATATGCATTTAGAACAGCACCAAATGTGCATTTGACCAGAATTTGAATAAGAAGCTAATTAAACTGCTGTGAAATTGCCTACAAACGGACACATACAGAGCTTCATGGAGAGTTAAGAATGTCAAAATAAAAGCTTGAGGGTTTAAATGCACAATGTGTATATATATTACTGTTGTATTCAAACATTTTAAATCAGTAGTAATAATATTAATAATTTATTATTATTGTCATCATTAGTATTTATAACAATATTTAAGTTGAATGGGTTCCAGAAAGAAAACTGGACTGATATCTTCCAACTCAATTGAACAAAAGAGATCTGAATCCTTTAAAGTCCAGATCCTTCAATTTAGGGGGAAAAAGGGGGATGAGGGGTGCCAAAAATTAAAACACTGGTTTCTTTTCTTCTGAAGACTTGAAGTCTGGAATTACTGTTAATTTTACTGATACATTATCCAGTATACTAGTTAATAATAAAGTGTTTCTTAATAAGCTATACATTTATATTGAAATAATGTGTAGTTACAGGTTTGTCTTTACATATTAAACCGTACTCCCAATTACTGTAGTTCCACACAATAATGTAAAGATATTCTAAAATGATTATGCAAAAAAACAACACTGGTATCGGGATTGGCATCAGCCAATACTAAGATTTCCAGAATCAGATTGGAAGAGGAAAAGTGGTATCTGTGCATCACTACAGTCAGCTAGAAGGAAGTGAAAATTCTCTGGCTGGTCAGAGCATCAGTGTATTTTAGCTGATAAAGATGACGAACTGGTGCAGTTGTTTATAAACCAGACACATTTGGAGGTTTCTCAAAACAGGTGGGCACTGATGGAGAGAAATCAAAAATAACTTTGTTGTGGACAGTCTGTGTTAAAACAAGTGTAGTTTTCATATTTAATGAAGCACCTTTTCAAGTTTGCTAAACACTGCTGTAACATTCAAGCTCTTTTAGTTTTGTAAGCCATACCTGTAAACACATCACCTTTTGTCGCAATTTGCCGTATTCAATCCAGAAAATTTTATTTATGTGATTTATGCAGAGTTTTTAATTTTTTAAAGGGTTCATGGTGATGTAGGGACTATCAATTAGTCGATAATGCCATGTAAACACTGATAAATGTCAGTGTTATGTAAAGACGGACAACAAGCACTGAACTTGAGGCTTATCAGGTCTCCAAACTCAGAAATAAAGGTACTGTTTACACATGCTCTGTAGGGTATACATTTTTTTTTTAAAATGTTTTTTGTCAATATTTATAAGCCACAGAAAATTTTAATACAGAAAACGTCTCGGATTACATGTGTAACCCTTGTTCCCTGAAAAAAGCGGAACGAGATGCTGCGCCTTGCTAAGCGCTATGGGAACGATAGCGAGAGGTCTCAGACATGAGCTTGAGATGTCGACTCAAGGGCATAAGAGCCCGGAGTAACAAACATCTAAACCATAAAATTTGATGAATGTGTGCGGAGAGGACCAGGTTGCCGCATCACAAACTTGTTCAGACATGAGCTTGAGATGTCAACTCAAGGACGTAAGAGTCCGGAGTAGCAAAACATCTAACCCATAAAGTTTGATGAATGTGTGCAAAGAGACCCTATCGCAACACAAACTTGTAATAAAAACTGTTGAATGTGTGCGGAGAGGACCAACCTGCCGCATCACAGACTTGCTTATACATGAGCTTCAGATGTCAACTCAGGGGCGTAAGAGCCCGGAGTAGCATGAACATCCAAACCATAGATCCTGAAGAATGTGTGGAGAGGACCAGCCTGCCGCATCACAAACTTGCTTAGACATGAGCGTAGATGTCGACCTAAGGGCATAAGAGCCCGGAGTGGCAAGATCATCCAAACATATGAGAATCTAATGAATGTGTGCGGAGAGGACCAACCTGCCGCATCGGGACAAACCCGTTCCATTAAAAGTGTGTGTGTGTGTGTGTGTGTGTGTGTGTGTGTATATATGGTGAAGTCCTCAAAGGAAGAGGTGTGGAAAGGAGATGATCAAGAGCGAAGCAAGTACCTTAATAGAGAAATTGAATTGAAAGGCGCAGTCTCATCAGCTGGGCGCACTCTTTAGATCTGGAGTGATTTCGGGAGTGTTCTGAGGAATTGAGCTCAAGAGAGTCAAATTCCAGCAGAGCGCAGGTGTGGCTCACTAGCTGAAGTGTGTTTCAGTCCCGGGTATCTTCATTCTCCCCTTGGAAATCGTATCGTATGATTCCCTGTTCAAAGCTGGTTCCCCTAGCTGCCAAGTGTAGCGGTTCGGCTAATTTCTCACACACACACACACACACCCACAAACACTGACGCCACTTTCGTCCAAGCATTCATTCATGCACCTCTTCCAAAGTTGTGTAAGTATTTTTTTATTTTTTTCATTTCGATTAGAGTGAACATTTCTGGACTTTAATATTGTTTGTATTTTCCCTTTTCATTTTTTTTTTTAAATTTTTTTTTTTTATGGTTATTCGATGAGAATTGGACTCTTGAATCTGCCTATTTAAATGCGGTATTAGAGCGGATCCACGGCCATATTGCTATTTATTTTTTTGTTTTATTGTTTGAGTCAAGGTACATGTAATATGCTGATTTTGTGTTGCAAATATAACTGAAAATGAACTTAACCTCTTTCTCTTGCCTTTTATTGTTTTGTTATGTTGGGGTAGTGAGCTAAAAGGAAAAAACAAGTTATTTACAAAGGCTTTTAGAGTTATCTGTGGTATAATTTTGTTTTTTGATAGGCTTACATTTATTTATTAAATTATTAAATTGTGTTTCCTGGGAGCTGCCACCATTACAAAGATGTTAGTCGTTGTAGTACTACTACTACTAAATATAGCTGAATGCAGCAATTGCATTGCCAAGCACTGAAACGGCAGGCATTTCAGCACAGTAAGCACAAAACATTACATATATATGATGTACAAAGCAATCGCACACTACACAATTTGACTCGGGACAGGATCGAAAGTATGCCTTTCCATTCCATAGTTCAGAGAACAATTCACTGTACAATGCTGACATAAATTAAACTGCCACCCAAGGGACATGCCCGGAAGACTATAAACGTAAATCTCAGTTTTGATCTAAATCACACATTGCACACAGAAGATACAAAACGCTTCCTGTTTCCCATTTTCACCATTTAATTTAATGCCTCGCCATGGCAACACCATTAGATTTAAAAAATCAGTTTGCAATTTAACATGGTTAATGTCTTGGCATGATGTCACCCACATTTGGTGCTTGTAACATGAATCCCCTAGGAGGAGTATTTCAAATTCCAGAGCATACATTTTTTGAACGATCCAAAATGGCCAACTTCCTGAAGGGCGGAGCTCATGACTCTCAGTACGAAAGTTGTCTGGCTTGATGAGATCTATATATGTACAAAGTTTGGTGACCGTAGCTCAAAAGGTGTATGCTACAGAGTCCCCTCTACACACCCATGTATGAACTTTTGCCAAGACTTAATGGCCGACGACTCTGACACGTGCAAAATTGCGTGTTTCAGGGAAAATGGGAAACTTTGGAATAATCTTAATTAACTGGACGAAATACTGACCAGAGAGCAAAGGAACCTGAACTTATGGTGAATGGAACCTTAAGCCATGATCATGATCTGATAGCAAGTACTTTTAATACATTTTTTATAAACTCAGTTGAGGAGCTGGCCCAAAGCCACTCTCCCAGAACTATAGCTTGCAAGCCCATCAATGAGGCCAAACCAATTTTTAGAATAACAGAAATAACTGAATCCACAATTGTAGACATCATATGCTCCTTAAGAGATTCCAAAGCAAAGGATGCTTATGGATTGGATACCACATTAGTAAAGCAGCTTACCGCTCATCTGAATACAAACCACTGCCCTCTGCATCCCATGCATTTTTTCAGAGTCCAGCCAAGTCCATGCCATTTGTGATGCAATGAAAAAAATAATAATAACAAAACAAATTAATGAACACATCTCTGTTTGCATGCTGCTGTATTAGCCCCTGAAGCCAGAGTTGTTTTATTTCACCGTTTAAACACACATATGCACGTCCACACGCACACTCATCAGTCAACCAATATGCTTAAATATTACTACAGGGACTACTGTATAACATAGACTACCGAGGTGGCTGGCACGACGAAAACACAAAGTCGAATATGCATCAAATGTAATAGAAACTAAACAAGGCAGTTTCATATGACATAGGACCTGACAACTGGTAAAATTGCATGTGGTGTTTGTGCAGCCAACACGGTGCTCGTATTGTGGTTTATTCGTTGTTAACTTAATTGAGTCGAGTTACCCACGTTACGTCACAGTTTACTAAAAACAGCATATCAAATTAAAAATACATAAATATAGTATTAATATATATTTTTATTAGGGCTGTCAATCGATTTAAAATTTTTAATCGAATTAATTACATGGTGTCCCGATTAATTTATCGTGATTAATCGCATATACAAATATTTGCTGAGAAAGCCCCTTATATAACAATCATTCAATATATAAAGATTATACATATTTATATTAATATATAATTATACCTAGTTATCTTTAAATATGTAAAATATACACTACCGTTCAAAAGTTTGGGGTCACATTGAAATGTCCTTATTTTTGAAGGAAAAGCACTGTACTTTTCAATGAAGACAACTTTAAACTAGTCTTAACTTTGAAGAAATACACTCTATACATTGCTAATGTGGTAAATGACTATTCTAGCTGCAAATGTCTGGTTTTTGGTGCAATATGTACATAGGTGTATAGAGGCCCATTTCCAGCAACTATCACTCCAGTGTTCTAATGGTACAATGTGTTTGCTCATTGGCTCAGAAGGCTAATTGATGATTAGAAAACCCTTGTGCAATCATGTTCACACATCTGAAAACAGTTTAGGTCGTTACAGAAGCTACAAAACTGACCTTCCTTTGAGCAGATTGAGTTTCTGGAGCATCACATTTGTGGGGTCAATTAAACGCTCAAAATGGCCAGAAAAAGAGAACTTTCATCTGAAACTCGACAGTCTATTCTTGTCCTTAGAAATGAAGGCTATTCCATGCGAGACATTGCTAAGAAATTGAAGATTTCCTACAACGGTGTGTACTACTCCCTTCAGAGGACAGCACAAACAGGCTCTAACCAGAGTAGAAAAAGAAGTGGGAGGCCGCGTTGCACAACTGAGCAAGAAGATAAGTACATTAGAGTCTCTAGTTTGAGAAACAGACGCCTCACAGGTCCCCAACTGGCATCTTCATTAAATAGTACCCGCAAAACACCAGTGTCAACATGTACAGTGAAGAGGCGGCAGGATTCTGGGCTTCAGGGCAGAGTGGCAAAGAAAAAGCCATATCTGAGACTGGCCAATAAAAGAAAAAGATTAAGATGGGCAAAAGAACACAGACATTGGACAGAGGAAGACTGGAAAAAAGTGTTGTGGACAGATGAATCCAAGTTTGAGGTGTTTGGATCACAAAGAAGAACGTTTGTGAGACGCAGAACAAATGAAAAGATGCTGGAAGAATGCCTGACGCCATCTGTTAAGCATGGTGGAGGTAATATAATGGTCTGGGGTTGCTTTGGTGCTGGTAAGGTGGGAGATTTGTACAGGGTAAAAGGGATTCTGAATAAGGAAGGCTATCACTCCATTTTGCAACGCCATGCCATACCCAGTGGACAGCGCTTGATTGGAGCCAATTTCATCCTACAACAGGACAATGACCCTAAACACACCTCCAAATTGTGCAAGAACTATTTAGAGCAGAAGCAGGCAGCTGGTATTCTATCGGTAATGGAGTGGCCAGCGCAGTCACCAGATCTGAACCCCATTGAGCTGTTGTGGGAGCAGCTTGACCGTATGGTACGCAAGAAGTGCCCATCCAACCAATCCAACTTGTGGGAGCTGCTTCTGGAAGCGTGGGGTGCAATTTCTCCAGATTACCTCAACAAATTAACAGCTAGAATGCCAAAAGTCTGCAATGCTGTAAATGGAGGATTCTTTGACGAAAGCAAAGTTTGATGTAAAAAAAATCTTATTTCAAATACAAATCATTATTTCTAACCTTGTCAATGTCTTGACTCTATTTTCTATTCATTTCACAACGTATGGTGGTGAATAAGTGTGACTTTTCAGGAAAACACAAAATTGTTTGGGTGACCCCAAACTTTTGAACGGTAGTGTGTGTATGTGTATATATATATATATATATATATATATATATATATATATATATATATATATATATATATATATATATATATATATATTCAGATAATTAAAATGCATTACATTCTTGTAGCAGAAGAGTTAATCATTGATAAGAGAATAAAAAAAAAAGCGGCTTTAGAATACAATGTATTGTTTACTACCATATTATTGATCATAAGTCAATCATTGGCATACAGTTCACAGCAATCCATTTCACAAGTGAATTTGTCAATCTTCATTTATTATGAGGGCTTGTTTAAGAGCCCTTCAATTTACACCTGTGTCAGACATGCTTGTGTAGCATCTCGGGTGTGTTGTGTTTAGGTCACTGTGTCAAGTGAAATATAGTTTAATACTCAATATTTAAACATCTTGAGATCCCTTAGTTCGCATTTGCGCTCCTTCAAGTGTTTTGAACGCAAGAACTTGTTACTACAAGCTTGCATTTCTCAGGAATCTTCCTTTATTATGGTGCGATTAATTGCATACTTTTTTTTTTAAACGTCATTTTTTGACAAATTTATCGCACTGAATTAACTCGTTAAATCGACAGCCCTAAAATATGTGTGTGTGTGTGTGTGTGTATATATATATATATATATATATATATATATATATATATATATATATATATATATAAAATACTAAATTAAAATTGAAACCTACTGTAATAACCTTCTTTGTAATGACTAACGCAAATTCTACTTTCTTTAGTCTATGTTTGAGTGGAGGGGAAAAAGCAGCACATAATTGAAATGTCAACCGAACGCAACAAGAAGTGTGTTGAAGGACAGTTTTGTCTTCATGCACCGTAAGCATATGCTTTCAACCTGAAACCACCTTGAAGTTTGTTCAGCAGGATACTAATCATAATATATATCTGAAAGGTGTTTTTGTTTCATTTATATTGACAAACTGTTTTTCTTAGATGTGAAGTTTAAAATAAGCGTAAAATATTGATGTTGAGTTTACGGTTATATTTTTAATTCAGAGTCATGAACCGATTCATTCGGACTCGACTCTGACTCGGCCTGTTATGGACTCGGTCTTGAGTCCGACTTGGCCCCTTTTGATCTGTTTAGTGAATTTGTGTGTGGAGGAAGAGTAAGAATATTGAGTAATCTAATGATGTCTAATAATTGAGGATAACAATGGGTTTTTGAATTTTCATTGAGGATTATTAATTAGTGTTGTAAATGTGAAATAACAGGTTCGTCTCAGGGCACTCCAGGTCAGTACCCAAACTACCCCCAGAGTCAAGGGCAGCAGTATTCAGCCTACAGACCACCACAGCCCGGACCACCACAAGGACAGCCACAGCGCCCCTATGCATTTGACCAGGTGAGCACACTGCAAAGATCAATTCGTCTAGAGCAGAGCTACTCAACTTTGGATGGCTCAGGGGCTGCAATGCAGGACCCATAAAGCTTTGAGGGCCGCACTCTTAATTTTAGTCATTCTTATAGCGTATAATAAGATTTAGCGATTTTTATAGTGAGTTCATTTTTAAAGTATTAAATATTAAGTAGGGGTGTGTTAGTTCAATTTACTCATGGTTTCGTAAACGACATTCATTGCATGGTATTTTGGCAGAAACCATGGTTTTACTATAGATATATGTAATTTTGTGGTCACTTTGGTTTAACTACAAATACCATGGATATAAATTGTGGTTACTATAATAAATCCATGGGTCATTTTCCTAAGGAACTGTCAAAGACACTGTCAACTAATAGACAAGGAGTGTTCAACATCACACAAACCTGAGATACATGTATTGAGCTATTGAAATGGGTTTGACACAGATTCGCTCTGTAATAAAAGCACACGTGTGTTTGAATGACAGAGCTGGCGTGTGAGCATACTGACGTAACATCAGCTATACTCAGATATTCTTTGCCTAAAATGCACTGATCTAGAGTTTATTCATGGGCCATACAAAGTGGATGGAAGTTACACAGAGAACACATTGTTTCAAAGCAGCTTTACAGAACACTATACTACAATGTCATGTCTTCAAGACCTCATTGAGTACTGTAGTTTAAATGAACACATGCCTCAAAAATAAAAAAATTGTCTTTAGGCCCCCAGTGAGCAAGCCAAATGTGACTCGCAAGGAACCCAAAACTAAATAAGGTGTTAGTTAATTGAGAAAAAAGAAATCATTTTTAGAAACCGTCTCATCTGGAGGAACCAATTTCCATCTGGCCATACAGCATGAATATAATAACAATATTATCTGTGTAATACAAGTCATGTATTATTTCAGTAAACTGAGAATATATTGATTAAACTATAAGATTAATGATTGAGTGTCTTTGAAGTCCATCCTGAATGAACCGAGGAAGTGCACGTTGCAGTGTGCTTTATTTGGCTGAAGTTGTAAATTGGCATAAAAAGCTGGAGGTGGCAGCAGTTATGTATCCCGAGGATGAGACATGGAAACAAATAGAAAAGGCTTTAAAGGGGAGCTATTATGCAATAGTGTCGGCATATTATGCTGGCAGTGTGTGTACACAAACACCCACTCCTCTTTCTTTTATTTCTTTTCATCAAAAACAGTGTCAAAATGAATTGTTTTCATTTCTGCTCTAAAGTGACGTCACATTAGATCAGGCCCCGCCCACGACTGGTGACTAACTCCACCTTATTATGATTGCTCTTCCCCTGAGTGATCGACACACAGTCCTGGAGCAGATACAGTGAGAAGAATGTCCCATAAGTGTTCATAAGAGACTTCATGTTCTCCCGGCATCAGAGCCACTGAAGACGCAGTGGACAAGTTTTGTTTTTGAAAGAAATGTGCCCCAAAACATACAAAAATGTGTGTGTTTGTGCAAATCATTTTACACCTGCTTTGTGAATGAGTGCCAATATAAAGCAGTATTTAAATTTATTACAATTATTCTCAAGCATGGATCGATGTTTGTGTTCCAGCTAAAGTTAGCATTGTCTCTGATTGTATTTAGAGAGACCTGAGCTATGTCGTTATTTTAGGCTTACTGACTTTATAATTCATAACCACACCTTTATTATTCACAATACAGTAAGGTGATTGTCTTTATTTAAATTATGTACGTTTTCTGTGAACATAAGTGTTGTATTAAAAGTGGAGTGTTTACTTGCAAAGGATTTGTGCGAGAGAGCATATTTAAGGTCAAAGCGTTTTAAGGGTGCTTAATTAACTTAATTAAGGCTTAATGGCTGAATGATTAATTAAAATAAGATCGAAACGCGACATGATACAAATATTAAACCACACAGGCTGCGATTTAATTAAACGAATAAACGTCCTGCACGTGCTGCTTGCTGCAGTTGTATTCTCTGTAGTCTATTAAAAGTATTCGGTGCATGCAAGAAGCTTATGATAGCGTTTTTAAAGCGCTGTGCTTAAAAACAGAAATTCCTCCTTGTGCTAATAGACGTGCTTGAGTTCAGCTTGTTGTGCCAACGTGCTGAGCTAGTTATAAATACAGCGTTCTTGATTCACTAATTGCACACCTGCTTGGCCATTAAAGGTTACTATCCAAAATGAAATAACCCCATAACATAGTTTTCTTTTGTGGATAGAAGAACGGACCGTAAAATGGACCTTCCTTAAAACTTTTCGCCAGATTCACAAACGCTTTGTACTCCCCAGATATGTGTTATTGAATTCCAAACATTCGTGTGTATATAGGGGGTGTGTGCATGTTCATTCACAACTGCAATAATCCACACCCATGAAAACACCATATAAGGAAGTCGACAGACTCATTAGTAAAAAGCACATCTACGCGGAACAGTAATGAAAGTGCTTTGACGTGGTAAAATGTTTATTTAGCAGCACAATAGTTCTGTCAGTTCACAGTGCATCGCCAACATTATTTGTGGAACTTCTCGTGTAAATCATGATGGTAACATTAATATAACTGGAAGAATCTTTAGAGAAACTGATAGAATGCCTGAAGATATTTAACCGAAATGCTGTAAGATTTTACAGATTTGCAAGCTGTACGACATTGTGCGGGCTTTTTCCATTTTTTCTGCGATGTTTATGGGTTCAACAGCATTAGTATTGACTACGTTATCAACTGAACGCGGTGTACTGATGCCTACACTGAATTATGAAGCCTGAATTGTAGGGCTCATATCAAATAAAAAAAAAGTCCATCCTATTCATGTTAGAGGGGATTCGCTTTTTCGTGACAATCCAATGCAATCTTTGAGTAAATGTGACTGGCAGCGGCGTTTTAGAAGAGGAGTAGTTCTCCACAAACCACTGCACGCGCTCATTCACCTCTCACCCCATTTTGCTGTGGAGCACCCATTTCCCAGAATCCTGTCTATTCCGCATAGATCAAATATCAAATTCTTAAATAAACTGTTTGAATTTGCATCAAATCACGTTCAGGTAGAATGGGCTACAAATGCTGTTTCATGACAAAATAATTGAGGTGTCTTAACTGAACACATTTCAAATGATGCAACATGAAAAACAGGATGTTGACTGCATCTTTTTCCTCACAGGGTCAGTATGGAAACTACCAGCAGTAAATTCAGAGTGCTTCACTTCCAGTCTGAGTGGTGTGTGACCTGACGAAGGGCTCTTGCTCTCTTAATCTCCCTGTACATCACCCGTGAAGAGAGGACTCATCCCTGCTGATGCAGACTGCGTTCTTAATGCGGCCAAATGCTCAACAGTGATTGGCTTGATTATCAGCACAGATGGTCTAAATGTGACATCTGTGAAACTCATTTTGCAGCATTAGGAAAGTCAAATTTAATTTCCTGTCAACTTTTATCTGCAGTTTTGAGTTGTACAGAGTAGCCATCTCATAGCAGCAATGCCTTAAATTATACATCTGCCTTATTTACAGTAAAAACCAGTGAAAATAACACACCGACACACCCAGCGATATTCTTAAGCTGCACAATGGTTTCTCTATCTCTCTCTAATACAGTTCACCATGTGATTCCTAAGCCCCTTCTGCAAATATCAGACAAGCAATAATGCTGAGGGCTACTGAATGAGATTTTTTTAAATCTCAGGTTCAAAAATTTGCTATGTTTAAAAGTATTTCCTGCTTTATGAAATAGAGCTCAGACTGAGTCCAGGTGTTGTCCTGCCTTTAATGACGGTGTTTGATTTGTTTTTTGTTTTTTAGGCTGGGAAGTTCGATCGATGAAAACATCTGGTACTGTAATGACTGTTTGTCAATCATGAAAATACTGCTTTGTGTAAAATGTGAGTTATGTAGAAATAATCTTTAAAAGTGAAGTCTCATTGAAATTGTCAGACTTTGTATCAGTTGATAGCTTTTAATAAAATGATGTCTTTTTGCAGTTTGCTGCCTTTTACTTTTTCCTAAAAAATACTGGCAAAAAAAGCTGTGCCAGCTGCATTTAATATGAACGGCATACATCTGCAATACAAAAGTGTGTCAAGTCTGTTTTATTATTGCCGTTTAACTCATGAGCGCTTTAATGCTCCACAGTTTTATGTGCCTTTTCATAGAGAAAAAAACACTTATAGGAATAGTTCACACAAAAATCATAATTTACTCACCCTTATGTTGTTGCAAACCCATATAACTTTTCAATGGAACGTAAGATGTTTTTCGACTGACTGTCTTGGTCACAAAGTCATTTCGTTGTGCAGAAAGAAGATTCAATGAAAGTGAGAAGTGTCTGCAGCTAAAATTTGGCCCAAAATCTCCTTTTCTGTTTTATGGAAGAAATTCATATCTATTAGCATTAAATTACAACTTAATGCAGCTCGCTTATTGTTCTCACACGTTCTGCATTACTGGAGACATCCAGGAGGGATCATTATAAAGGGGTGAAATGTTCTTTTATTTTTTATAGTTCTATTATCTTCCCTGAGGTCCACTGATGTTAGAGTTTTGGGTTTTTTTTCATCAAAACTGTAATTTAGTAATCCATGATCATTTTCCACCCTGCCTCTGTCTGAAACACTTGGTTTTGGCCTATGCGCGGATGTTTTTTCCGCTGTAAGACGGTCATGAATGAACTCGTGATGTAGAGTATTTGCAGAAGTGAAGAACGAGGCATTTTTGCAGATTGTTTCAATAAGTGCTTTTATTGCATTGGGGATTACGTTTTGAGTTCTGACCTTATGTCAGAATATTCAAGAGAATTTGATTCCTAATGACATTGATTCCTTTTAATAGGCAAAACAAGCATGGCATTTCAAGCAACAATTACATTTATATTTGCGTTTTATTTGTTACAGAAAATATTTACAGTTTCGTTAGGATGACAAAAAACAATACTTGGCTTCTTTTAAAGTCTTTGACAGCTTTCCACATTTCACCCTACCTATCTTCCACGTTTCCTCTCTTTTCCTGAATAAGGGAACAAGACCCTGTCTAGTACTTCCACACTACTGTTTTTCTTGCTGCCAAGGCTTGTGTTCTCTTCCTTTCAACAGAAAATTTGACATGGCTCTGAGCCATTTGCAAATGAATTGCTGGTTTTAACGGTTACATTTTCTCATGGTTTGGTTTTAATTTTTCAAAGAACACATTGCACATTTGTAATTTAGAAAAAAGATATGATCAGTTTTGTTGTCGCTGTCAAAGATACTGTCAACTAATAAACATTTGAGTGTTAAACATCACACCCACCTGAGATATGAGTGAGACCCTGTTACTTCAGAAATGTAAAGGTACACTTCAGGTGGTCCAGAAAAAGGGTGAAATTTGAATTAAAAAAGTAATTAGATAAAACTAAATGAAGATATCTTAAGCTCACAATAACAGTTATAATGTGTCATCATGAGATTTCTTTGTAAATCTCAAAAGCATTCAAGAAAATTAGGTGGAGGTACCTTTAACAGCCACGGCATATTGTGGGCAAGTGATCTTACTTATGCCCTACTCACTCCAAAGACCCGAGTCCTTGAAGTGGGTACTTTGAAGGTCCCTTTAGGAAAAGACTAATTTTCTCACTTTCGAGAGGCATCCCCTTCCCGCAGCAGTGCCCTTTTAAAAGAGCAAAAATGCAGTTTTGAATTTGCCCCGGAACATAACTTAAAGAAATTAAATACGTTTTTCATAGAATACTCCATCAACAGAAGAAGCTGTCTGATTTAGCCAAAACCAGTTTGTTTTTTGATAAACTAATAAGCCGTTAGACATGGTATTAACATTCTTTTATTATTTTTATTTTATTTTTTGTGCATGTAGGCTACCATAGTAATTATTCAGAAACAAGGTATTACTTTATGGACATGATCATTGTACCATGGTTCCACCACATTTTACACATGGTGTAAGGGCCTAAATATTAATGCCAGAATATAGTAAAATAAAATTATATTAATATGAAAAGAAATGCAGAGAAAGTACTTTAAAACCAGCATCACACTTGTTCATTTCCCCAGTGATTTTCAGATGTGACGCTGGCTTAAGAAGTGTCTGTTCTATAAAGAGGATGATGAGGTCAGAGTGAAAGCAGCTGAGATGACAAAGAAGTGAGGGAGCAGAAATGAGAGAAAGTAAAGAGAAGAGTGATGACGGAAATCCTGGATACCATCATGGAAGAGGTAGAGAATCATTTTAGCCTCCAAAAATTGGAGGGCATGCCTTGCGCAGCATCATATTGCTATTTCTAAGTGGCCGATTTCAAAGATCTTACAAGAATTATGGCATAACATCTCTACACCAACAGGTCTATCTCATGAAGAACTGATTGTTTTCAAGTCAAGTCAGTTTTATTTGTATAGCGTCTTTCACAACACACATCGTTTCAAAGCAGCTTTACAGTAGATCAAACATTAACAGAAGATAAAACTGTAATGTCAATGAGTCATTGTGTAATTTGATAAAATACGATTGTTAATCTTGTTTAAAAATAAGTAATTAAATAATTGTATTAATAACCCCAGTGAGCAAGCTGAAGGCGACTGTGGCAACTCCATAAATTCTCACTATGGGAGCCAGTTCCCCACTGACTAACATCATGAATGTAATGTAAATATTATGTATAGTGCAAGTCATGGTTTAAAATGATTAAACTAAGTGTTAAGGGACAGTGTTTAAACATTGATTTTGTTTGAACTGTATGATTAATGACCAATGTCTTTGAAGTCCATCCTGGATTAACTGCAGAAATTCATATAGATGCAATTGTCCTTGTTATTGGCAGATGAAGGCATTTGATGGTGTTGTGTTCTTTTTTTGAGGAGACGAAGTCAAGTTTTCAAGGTAAAAAATATATTTATTAACAAGAAAGAATAAGTACAAAAATCATAGTCAAAGTCTAATCAAAGTCTGCTTCACCCGTAAGCTCTGCTCAAAAAGACCTTGTTTCTCCTGTGTTCCTTCCTTTTCTACTTTTCGGACCCAGGGTGTGTTCCTTTGTTCTCATTTTTTTTTTGTACTCTTTTGATTGGCTTATTTTTGCCACAGGGGCATCTCCAATATTTTAAGAAATAAGTTTCAATCATCCCGTTGGTTCGTTTTTGCCACAGTGGGATTACTTGTTTTGCCTTCTATTGTTGATCCTTATCAGTTCCCTTGCCTAAAGAATTTCCAATGTCAAGACAGTTTCAAACTTCCCTTGCCTAAAGAATTTCCAATGTAGACCTGTTTCTAGGTTCCCCTCATTTCCTGTGTCAGAAATGTAGCTAGAGTTTATCACACTTCACATTTAGTGTTTTTGGTTTTAACATATATTTTCTAGTTAGTTACACACATCGTTCATCATTTGTTAGCAGGCATACATTGTTTAAGATGTGTCTCACACATATATACTGACTAAGATTATAACACACAACTATGGCAATTGATAGTCTATATATTCCATTATAAGAGTGTAGTCCATCATTAGACAGAGGTGATGCTGGCAGAGATCAGTGAGGTGCATCGCAGTTCAACCTGGCCAGTAATATCAGTGAGGTTAGGTGTGGTCCATCCTAAATCCAAGGTTCAGACAATGGCATATGAAGTATCCCATGTCTTATGGTTGGAGTTGGCATCAGTTCACCCTCTGAAGTCCATCATAATAGACCAAATGATGTTTGGCTGGCACCGGCTGCATTTAGTCATCATCATTCAGCGACATGTAGCAGTGGAGTCCACACAAGGAAGAATGGTGCTGGATCCAGCCGGTTCTGGTGACCTCAGGATAGAAGTCCCGAGGTTGAGTCAGGGAAACAAATAAAATATATAAGCATAGATGCCGTTCAATTTATTACAGAGTTATAAATCATGATCAATGTTTCTGGCTTCTGTTTCCGGCAGACCCAACTAAAGCAGCCTAATTGTGGGTTGGAGGATAAATTAGGTGCATACCTGGCTAAATAGATGAGTCTTTAGTCTAGACTTAAACTGAGGGATTGTGTCTGCGTCTCGAACAGTGTTAGGGAGACTATTCCATAGTTTAGGAGCCAAATATGAAAATAATCTACCTCCTTTTGTGGATTTTGATATTCTAGGAACTATTAACAGGCCAGAATTTTTAAAAATTAATATGGAATTTAACCGGTAGCAATGTAATGATGATAAAATGGGGCTAAATATCATATTTCTTGGTTCTAGTCAACACTCGCTGCATTTTGAACCAATTGAAGTTTATTTATTGATCTGGCTGGACATCCTCCCAGTAATGCATTACAATAATCTAGTCTTGAGGTCATGAACGCATTCATTTGTTTTTCGGCATCAGCACCAGAGAGCATGTGCCGTAATTTTGCAATATTTCTTAGGTGGAAGAATGCTGTTCTACAAACACTGGTAATTTGATTTTCAAAGGACAGATTGGTATCAAATATAACACCTAAGTTCTTCGCTGTTGAAGATGATGTAACAGTACATCCATCGAGAGTCAAATGATATTTTAGCGGCTTATTTATTTATTTATTTTTTTTAGAGTTTTTTGATCCAATAATTAGTACCTCTGTTTTGTCAGAATTGAGTAGAAGGAAATGAAAATACACTCGGTGTATTTCATTGCTACACTCTGCTAATATGGACAATTGTGAAATCTCATCAGGTTTTGAAGAAATATAAAGTTGGGTATTGTCGACATAGCAGTGGAAACTTATTCCACGATTTCTGATAATATCTCCCTGGAGAAGCATATACAAGGAGAAAAGCAGAGACCCTAAAACTGATCCCTGTGGCACTCCATACTTTAGTTTGGTTTGACAATTCCTCATTTACATAGACAAAGTGTTAGCGGTCTGCTAAATAGGGCCTAAACCATGCTAATGCAACTCCACAAATGCCAACATAATTCTCCAGCCTATTCAAGAGAATGTCGTGATCTATGGTGTTGAATGCAGCATTAAGATCTAAAAGCACTAGAATAAAAATGCAGCCGCGATCAGATGATAAGAGCAAGTAATTTGTAACTCTGATAAGTGCAGTCTCTGTACTGTGATGAGGCCTAAATCCTGACTGAAATTCTTTTTATATACCATTTCTCTGTATAAATGAACATATTTGGGAGGATACTACCTTTTCTAGTATTTTCGACATAAACGGGAGATTTGAAATCGGTCTATAATTAGCCAGTTCTCCAGGATCAAGTTGTGGCTTCTTAATAAGTGGTTTGACAACTGCCATTTTAAAGATTCTTGGGACATGTTCTAAGGATAGCGAGGAGTTAATAATATTAAGAAGAGGTTCTGAAATTACAGGAGATACCTCTTTTAAAAACTTAGTTTGTATTGGATCTCTTTTATAACATTCAAGTTATAAAACCTGGCAAAGGTGCCAAATCCAGGAGCAAAGGAGCATTCCTGGTAGAATGGGCCTTAACACCCATTGAGCACTGTACACCTTGCACATTGTAATCGAGTTCAATGGCATCAACAACCCAGTGAGAAAGTCTTTGCTTGGAGACAGCAAAACCTTTTGCTGGGCATTCAGAGCAGATAAAGTGCTGACCTGAATTGAATCATTTGGTCAGTATACAGTATATGTGCAATGCCCACACAGGACAAAGCGTGTGCAGTCTCTTAGCCTAATCCAACTAATAAGAAGGAGGGCAGAATGCCTGAAAGGTGATAACCATAGCCTTGAAGAGAGTGCCCAATACTTTGGGCATATATAATCCCTGGGCTTGAGGACTGTCTTCAACAAGTCTGGTCCGAACACTTAAGCAAGAGTCTTTGATCGACAAAGCCTAAAGGTCCCCAACAAATTTGACTGAGTTCAAAGTGCGTGGCAGCACAGAGTTCAAAGAGAATATGCGAAAGCTTATCATGTCTAATAGCTCAAATGGGGAACCCGTGAGCACATTTTACACCAGCACTCTCACACTGTAACTGTAGAGGGGCGAGAGGGCCTTAATCAGACATCCTCAAAAAAAACGTATTGACCAAAGGGTTTTTTTCTCACTGACAAGTGTCCTGTCAAGAGCCTTGGGAGGAACACCAGGCAATGAAAAGGCAACACTTCAAGGTACAGAGCCGCCTTGTGGAGATGGCTCTAGTGTGTAGTATGGTGTCAGACGTGACAGTATAGGCGTCCCATGTCTGAACGGTAATGTTTCTTTTTTCTTCTTTGAATAGACATAGACCACAAAAATGCATTTATACATTTAAACAATTTTCATTAGTGCTCATCATGATGAAACAGCCCTTTTAAAGGTTTGACCAAGTATGCCTTGAGAGTACAGCTGTGATTTGAGACGGGTGATATTTGCACATGTGACAGCAAGTGGAGCTTCTGACTCATGTGAGTCATGAGAGAGAACCAGAAGAGATGTCAAGCGTGCACCTAATCATATATGTATGTGAGAAATACATTTTACATGCTGTCCTGGTTTGACATCTAACTCTGTTTGTATGTGTGTTTAGATAACCACAAAGACACCACACGCTCGAAGAGTCCATGACCTTCTGTAACTGCTGTTAGTTTCTCTTGTCTTATCCTCTTTTGGAATGTTCTGTGCTCCACTCCTTTTCGTGAGCTAAATATCTCAGTTATAGACGTAACAAATATCTAGGACTGCCTTATCTGATTTTGTTCCTGTACAATTCCGGCATCAACAATTCCTTGTCCTTGGCCTTGCTGTCACTCTTCTATTGGTTGTTCTTTGTTCTATGAAAGATATAAATATTATGCTTGCTGTAATAAACTTTGAGTAGATTGAATAGAAGCACTCTGTGTGTTGTCGTTCTTTCTCCTCCCTTCATGAAGTCTCCAGAGGCACGGACTCCCGACTGTATTTAACTGGGTATGTACTGCAAGGGACCGAGGAATTCTTGATGGCAGAAGTGTTGTATTCTAGACTACAACGCGATCCAAGTTTATTCCTAACAATGTACCACTCTAAAACAAGCAGCGGTCTATATCATTTTATGTCAGGAGAATTTCTTTTGTTATAAATAAAAAATGTGTAATCCTGCTTGCAAATTTTTCTGCTAAAAATTAATCCTGCTAATTTTTCCAAATGTAAATTTAATCTGATTATATTGGGATTTTATGTAACTATATGGATTACAGCTACATATTTTTTTGTACACTGATTACGGAACAATTTTTACCAAATGTAACTAATTAAGTTTTCTTTTTATGTAACTATACGGATTACAGTTAGAGTTTTTTGGTAAACCAATTACGGAATGCTGCTACAAATATTCTGTTACTCTCCAAGTCTGGTTATGTGGAATAAATGATGCCGGACCGTTAAATTATTGAAAAATAATGCACACACCAAGCTGGAAATGCTGTTTCACCTCAGGTGTGCATTATTTTTCAAAAATTCCACTTCAATACTTTTTAAAAAGCATCCCAGGTTTATACCTCAAGAAGTTGGTTGAGAAAATGCCAATAGTAAATTTCTGCAAATTCTAGGCAATGGGTGGTTATATTGAAGATACTAAAATATATTTTTTGTCACAACATAATTCCCATAGTTCCATTTCTGTTATTTCATAGATTTGATGACTTAACTATTATTCTAAAATGCGGGGGGAAAAAAAAAAGAAGATGATTAAGTGACCCTAAAATTTGTCCGGTAGTGTACCACACTAAGACATCTTTCAGTAGAACTAATTTGTTATGCCACAGATTCAGCGGCTTGGGCATCTTTTAAACACTTATTGAAGTAACAAGGTATTGCTTGTGTGTGTGCATGCGTACGTGTATGTGAGAGAAAGAGAGCGAGAGAGAGAGAGAAATATACGGATTTGGAAATACTTTTATTGGATGGATTAATTTACTTTATAGACACCCGGTAGCAGCGGTACAAACAAATGGATTAATTTCAGATAATTTTACTTTGGATAGGGGCACCTGGCAGGTTTGCCCTCTTTCCCCATTATTGTTGTATCTTGCACTGGAACCATTAGCAGCCGTGATAAGAAAGGAGGATGATTTTCCAGGAGTGGTGGTGGGAGGTATGGCACATAAGCTTCTTCTTTACACAGATTATATTTTATTATTCATCTCTAACCCCACTAAATCTATGCCTTGCCTCCACATAATTATTCAGTCCTTTTCTACATTATCGGGATACAGATTTAACTGGTCTAAATCTGAAACATTGGCTCTGACAGCATACTGTCCAGTAACAGCTTTTCAGCCAGGCACCTTTCATTGGCCCAAACAGGGAATTAAATATTTGGGTATTTTATTCATTTTGACCCTTAAATAAAAAGGTTATCAAGTGATGTGGACAGGAGGGCTTCATTTATCTATGATTGGGAAGGTTAATGTTATTCAAATGAATTCCAAAATTCAACTATCTACAATAGTCTCTCCCTGTAGATGTCCCCCTCTCATATTCCAAGCAATTTGATAGCATAGTGAAGTTCTTCATTTGATTTGGAAAGTGTCCCAGGTTGCATTTCAATAAGTTACATTGGCCGGTTGACAAAGGTGGGCTAGGCCTACCCAAGATTTTGTTTTATTATTATGTTTTGGGTTTTAGACATTTAGCTCACTGTTCACTTCCACCTGCGAGAGCCCCTCTCTGGTTTGGAATTGAACAGAAAGTTCTTGCCCCTATTTTACTATTAAAAAGCCTTACTATTAAACTAACCAGAAAAGTTAAGTCGCACCCGTTATCTCGCATCTACATGCACTATGGACAAAAGTGTCCAGAGTGTTTAATTCAGACATTTATTTAAATATTGCCTCGAGCATATGGCTAAACCCAAAGTTGCGTATTGTTGAGTCCCCAATTTCTGCTTGTCGGAGTGGATTGTAAGGGGTGTTAATACGCTCTGTGATCTATATGAGAGTGGTGGGTTGAGATCGTTTGAAAATTTGGTCCAACATTTCAGGATTCCTATCTCAGTTCTTCAGGTACTTACAGCTGCACCACTTGTTTTATGCAGCACCATGGTCCTGGAGGAATTTTGTCTCAATTCGCTGTGTACTGTACTAACTGTATATGTTTGAAACGACAATAAAAACCACTTGACACTTGACTTGACCATCTGCTCTGTACAGTTTTGGGGAGTAGCATACACCCCCTAAAAGGGCAGATACTCTAGAGTTCTGCTAAAAGATTTAATGGCACCAAGCAAGGTGAGTAAGACACCTCTCTTGGATTTATTGAAAGCTTTAAGAGAATTTTAAACCCCCAAAAAGAATGTACTAGCGAAAAGATTCACATTCAGAAACTGATTACAGCAAGTTGGGGAATCTTTTGGGGACTATCTTGCTGGCTTAAATGGGTTGGCATGCACCTGCAAATTTGGTGCCGGTTTGAAGGAACAGATAAGAGACATTTATGTGTAGCATTGCTAACATAGAATTGTGCCGAACAAACTACTCAACGCTAAAAGTGATTAGGGTCTGATGTGGAAATGAATCAACCGGATCGCCTATGCGATCTCCAGTCCTGTCCAAGCTTAGCACACCCATGTGAGATGGCTCCCTTCCCACGAGAAACAATTTTTTTTTTACTGCAAATCTTGTTTCCGACATTGAACTCTTTGGTGTATGCTTAAATGTTTTAAATTAGTTTTGTAGACAAAAATAGAATTGTGCCAACATATTAATTTCATCCTGGAGTGTGAAGTGTCTGAAGTAGCCATGGTTTTGCACACCCTAGTGTGGAATAAAGTACAGTACAGTGTTAAAACAGTGACTTTGTTTTACCCATGCATTATTTCTTTACCAAACCTTTTTCAAATTATTAAAGGCATTGTCTTGAACAGTTAGAGACCAAACACGATAAGAAATGGTTAGTAATCTTCCATGCATTCGTTTATCTGTTAATAGTTCCCGTGAACTGTTAACAGTCAACAACCATTAACATAAACTGGGCTCTCCATGATATGGAGTGGAAGTGTTGCAGTTCATATTAATTTAAGGCCTCCAAACTTAAGTATACTAATGATATCCTGTATCAGTACTACTAAACAGGTGAACCTACATGTAAAGAAAGGGAAACTATGGTGTGGCAGCTGGGGGGGTGGTCAAGCGTCCGTCCGGGGGGAGAAAGCGGTAAGGGCGCTTGCACCTGAGCTAAATTATGTCTAACACCTGTCTCTAACAGACCGCCAGCCAGAGAGAGAGTGACTAGAGAACACGACAGCCCAAACTAACTCTATGTTTTCGTACTGAAGAGCTTTTTTGTTATTTGTCAACAAGTTTATGACAACGACGGTTATTGTCGATTGAGTATTGAACAGACCATTAAAAGACTAACCTTGAACCTGCTCCAATCGTCTCCTGACTCTTCCATCACTTGGATAGATTTTTTTCCCGGGTTTCAGCACCAGTGTGATACTCTCTCTTCTAACAAAAGAAAGGGTCAGGAGACGTCTTGGCAGTGTTGGGGCTTGAACCCCCGACCTTCCGGTCAGTAACCCAGAGCCTTAACAGCTTAGCCACCACTGCTCCTATATATGTCATTGTGGCTTCACTAACAGGTATATTAACTAGCCACTTATGTCTTGCTCTGTCAATTTGGGTGATAGTCGCATCTTCCCTGTGTTTAGCAACAGCTTTGCATTTGTCTTCCTTGATTAACCTTTTAATGCCATATAGGCCTTCAATGGGGTATCTTACGAAAGGTTTACTGGGGCATAGCCAATGAATATCTTTGACAACTGTACGCAAATGTTGGTTAGGTATCAGATACATGTCAGGATTTTCATCTTGATAAGCTATGAGTGAGGGTGTCTCAATTGTTATGTGTATATCTTGAGACCAAAACAGTTTAATGCTGATTTCAACCTGTATAATTATCAGGAGGTTTAAGGTTTGTGTCAATTATCAGGAGGTTTAACAGGAAACAAATTTCTTTATACTCTGAGATAACATGGATTGGTATAGCACTTCCCAGGCTGTAAGCTAAATGTACCTACAATGTTTCCCTGGTTCCATGCAATACCAGACTCAAGATATTCTTCACCCCCCTGTGGTCTCCACAAGGTTCATCAAGGGCATGCAGGAGTATAACTCCCTGTCAGCTGTAGGGACCACCCATCAAGGTGGTGTATACTTATCAGCAGAGTATACTAGCAACCCCTTCTCTAACTTTAAATGGTGTCTGATAAGGTACAGAGTTTTCAGGTCACTTGACTCTGCCAGATTTTGCTCAGTTATCGGATGCTCTACTGGGTTAGAAATGAATAGGTAAACAGTGCTGATCTCAGGGTCTTGTTTTTGCATAGCAATAAGGTCAGTATCTGCTAGCTGCTGCTATCATTACAGTCTGAGGAGTGTCATCAAGGGTTGTCATTGCTTCCTTTGCTTGTCTAAATGTGACAGCATTATTACTTACAAGTGTAAGCTCTGATGTTGTAAGCCACTCCTGCTGGAACTGCCAGGGGGTGCCTGCTATGGCACCTGCTTTGGCAAGCCTGTCAGCTTCATCATTGCCTGTTTTGCTGGACCAGGGCCTTGTGAATGCACTTTTACCTTCTTCCAGTACACGGTCATGCCATTCTGACTGACAATATTGTCACAAGCAAGAAATTATTCCTTATGCTTAACTTCATTTCCTTTGGCATTTTTTCATACCATTCTTTTTCCAATGAGGAAGGTGAGAGACAAAATTGTTTCTGGCATAGTTTGAATCAGAACAGATTACCAAGTCTCTGATACTATACTGTGCTACTTGTTGCAAAGATGTGTGCAGCAGCAATTTCTGCATACTGACTAGATTTGGAGCCTAAACAGAACTGCTGTGCACCACAGGGGGCACCAGTCTCCCAGACCAGCCAGTATGTGTTGTTCATGGTGATAAGAGCACCGATCAATTTAGGCCTTAGTAAGACATTTTCATCATAGTAATGATTACTGTGCTTGCTTCTTGTGCATATTCTCCATCAATGCAATGCTGGCACATAGCTAATCCTTGGCCTAATACCATCTTTTTGCTCTGTGCATATCTCACCTCCACCTCATATCCTTGCAAGGCCATGCAACTGTTTGAGACTCTGCCTTCCATGAGTCTTTGGCTATTTAGGAACTGGACAGGTTGATGACATGTCTCATCAATGACTTTTTGACCCCCAATATAGCTACGAAAATGTTGAATTGCCCATACTGTAGTAAGCAAGGCTTTCTCACAGTCTGAGAACTTAATCTCTAAGTGCCCTACTAGCAAACCCACTTGTCTTGGTCATGCTTTTGGGAGAGTTCTGCACTGAGGCAGTGCTTGGCATCTTTGTCAGGGTAGGCTATGCATGGGGCATTGCACAACCTGTCCTTCAGTTCTTTCATGGCCTGTACCTGTCTTTCCCCCGAGCTAAATTCTCTACCTTTCTGAAGTAGTTCATGCAGTGGTTTGGTGATGTCTGCATAATCTTCTATGAACTGACAGGTGTACTTGCATACTCATAGGAAGATACGCAGTTCAGAGACATTTGTAGGGGGTTTAATATTCTTTACTGCTTCTATTCTACCAGACTGAGGTTGAATTCCATTAGGGCCAACAGTCAGTCCAACATACTCCACTTTTGTTCGGCACCACTATCCTTTGGCTAATGACAGTTTAGCACCTGCCTCGTATCTCTGCTAGATGATCTGACTAGGTCTGACTATGCATAAGGATGTCATCAACATAGATCAGGTTACCACGTGTGGCTACATCACCCATTGCCTTGTATAGAACTATATTAAACTCAGCAGTGGAGTTTGAATAAGAAAAAAACATTTGCCAATTCAACTATGGAGAAATATTTAGCTGTAGTAACCTTTACTAGCTCTTGGTCAAGAAGTATCATAGACCAACATTATACATGTTTGTTGAGCTGCCGATAGTCTACAGTTAAACGCCACTTTCCACTTGGCTTTAAGACTGACCAAACTGGATAATTGTAGGTGGAATTGCACTCACGTATGATCTTTTCTCTAACAGGGAATCTATAATTTCCTGAATGGAGTCAAAAGCAGTGAGTGGATTCTGTATTGCCGCACAAAGGTGGCGGGGCCTTTTGATCTGTGGGAATATGGACTGAATGGACGTATGTGGTATTGATCCAAGATGGCGGCGCGGTAGCACGCAGCGGCCACTCCGGATCCAAAATGGTGCTATTTTTGTTTAATAAGCCCGACTTTTGCGGCACATGGACATCGGAGCAACCGGTGTTCATGTCTACCATCGCCAAACACTTCTAATATATAAGACTCATGCAAAAACCAAACTGCATGATGAACTGCTGGAGGCGCTACACATACTCGGCTTGCTACGGAGACCAGGCCTCGAGGCCTCGGTGTCGCCTGATGCTGGTGGAAGGGAGAGAGGATGTCGTAAGCGGTGTGCAAGGAAGCGGAAGTGCGGAAAGAGGGCGGGGGTCCATGCTAGGCTAAAAACAAACCCTAGCCGGCCGGCTAGGGTTTAATAAACTGGACTATAATAAATAATAAAATAAATAATAAACTGGACTATATCCGACTCCAGCAGGCTACGCAGTGTGAGTTTAGAGACTGCTGCGTCTTTGTTTTCACGGAGACGTGGCTAAGCGACAGAGTTCCTTACGCCGCCATTCAGCTAGACGGGCTCGCCTCGTTTCGTGCAGACAGAAATACAGCTCTCTGCGGTAAGACTCGCGGTGGTGGCTTGTGTGTTTACATCAACACAGAATGGTGCAAGTCTCTAGCTACTGTTCATCGCTGTTGGAGCTTGTGACTGTTAGATGCAGACCTTTTTATTTACCATGGGAATTCACCACTGTTTGCATAACCGGAGTTTACATTCCCCCCAGCGCTAACGTTAAGGAAGCGTATGGGGCTATGAGCGAACTGCAGAACGTTCACCCCGACGGACTGTTATTGTCGCCGGAGATTTCAACCATGCGAATCTCAAGACAGTGCTCCCTAAATTCCATCAGTATGTGGACTTTGCAATGAGAGGGGCGAACACGCTTGATCTTGTTTACACGAACATCCCAGGCTAGTACCAAAGATGCCTCCCTTCCAGATGCGCTGAACGACTTCTACTCTCGGTTTGAAGTGCAGAACGACGTGGTGGCAAGGAAGACCACCCCTCCTCTCAATGACCAGGTGCTCTGTCTCACCACAGCGTATGTGAGGAAAACTCTACGTAGAGTTAACCCACGGAAGGCTGCTTCACAGAGGATGTGCAGACCAGCTGACAGATGTTCTTACCGACATCTTCAACATCTCTCTGAGCAGCGCCGTCGTTCCAACGTGCTTCAAGGCCACCACCATCACCCCCATGACAAAGAAGTCTTCAGTGTCCTGCCTCAATTACTACCGTCCCGTTGCACTCACACCAATCATCATGAAGTGCTTCGAGAGGCTTGTCATGAGGCACATTAAGACCCAGCTGCCCCCCTCACTAGACCCACTGCAGTTTGCGTATCATCCAAACCGTTCAACGGATGACGCCATCACCACAACCCGCCATCTGGCCCTCACCCACCTAGACATTAAAGGACTCATATGTTCGAATGCTGTTCATAGACTTCAGCTCAGCATTCAACACAATAATTCCTCAGCACCTGATTGGAAAGCTGAACCTGCTGGGCCTGGACACCTCCCTCTGCAACTGGATCCTGGAGAGAGTGTGGGAGACCACAGTCAGTCTGGATCGGGAACAGCATCTCCACCACCACAATGAGCATTGGGGCCCCCCAGGGCTGTGTGCTCAGTCCACTGCTGTTCACTCTGCTGACTCATGACTGTGCAGCAATGCACAGCTCAAATCACATCATCAAGTTTGCCGATGACATGACCATGGTGGGTCTCATCAGCAAGAACGACGAGTGAACATACAGAGAGGAGGTGCAGCGGCTAACGGACTGGTGTAGAGCCAACAACCTCTCCCTGAATGTCGACAAAACAAAAGAGATGGTTGTTGACTTTAGGAGAGCACAAGGTGAACACTCCCCACTGAACATCGACGGCTCCTCTGTGGAGATCGTCAAGAGCACCAAATTCCTTGGTGTTCACCTGGCAGAGAACCTCACCTGGTCCCTCAACACCAGCTCTATTACCAAGAAATCCCAGCAGCGTCTCTACTTTCTTCAAAGGCTGAGGAAAGCACATCTCCCACCCCCAATCCTCACAACGTTCTATAGAGGGACTATTGAGAGCATCCTGAGCAGCTGCATCACTGCCTGGTTTGGGACTTGCACCGGTTCGGACCGCAAAGCTCTGCAGAGTATAGTGAGAACAGCTGAGAAGATCATTGGGGTCTCTCTTCCCCCCATCAAAGACATTTACATAAAACACTGTATCCGCAAAGCAACCAGCATTGTGGAGGACCCCTCACACCCCTCACACAAACTCTTTACCCTCCTGCCGTCTGGCAAGAGGTACCGAAGCATTCAGGCCCTCACGACCAGACTGTGTAACAGCTTCTTCCCCCAAGCCATCAGACTCCTCAATACTCAGAGACTGGTTTGACACACACACACACACACACGTGTCCTGAGTTGCACTTTAACAACTGCCACTTTATACCTGTCTGCTACCTCAATAACTGCTATGTGCATAGAACACTATATCATAGTATGTTATGTTTACATTTGGCATTTAGTAACTGTCATCTTTTTGCACTACTGTGTACTGGTCGGCGCTGCACTGTCTATCACTGTGCCTATTGTAATGTTCATTGTTAGAAATTTATTGTACTGTCCCGTACTTTTGCACACATTTTTGCACATGCACCTTATATAGGTATTTTATATAGGTATTTTTATTTAGTCTGTGTAATCCCATGTGGTTCTGTGTTTGTCCTATGTTGTTTTATGTAGCACCATGGTCCTGGAGGAACGTTGTCTCGTTTCACTGTGTACTGTACTAACTGTATATGGTTGAAACGACAATAAAAACCACTTGACTCCACAATCATAGGAATCCTTAGAAAATATTAGCTTGTGCTCATAAAACACCTGCCTTAATACCTGATGCTGAACTGTGTCAAGAACATCTGCTTGGTCTAGCTGTGGTTGAACTTCTGACTCGAAGCCAGGGTATGGTTTAGCACACTTTTCTGCATCTTTCTCACAGTTCACTGGTGCATGCGACTCTTGGGCCATCACAGTATGTACCACTATCTCACAATCACTTTCAAAGTCTACTCAACAGACAGCTCCCTCAAATGCACCTGGGTGGGTTATGATGGAAATCATCTAGTTAGGGTAGGTGAGATACACTTGCTCACAGTTGTCTCTCTCTATAGCCAAGTCAAGAAGCTCTCCTATGTCAAGAATAGTTAATTCAAAATCACAAAAGGAGCTATCAATCAGGTATCCTAGAGGAGTGTGTGGAGGAATGTGAATATTCCTCTAGTGAGATTTTGTACAAGTAGGTAAATTGAGCGGTTGTACAATTCAAGCTGTGGGTTACCACAGATTGTGAGTCCCAAACTGCAAAACTGAACAGAGGGCTGGAAGAAGGCTGGTATTGTCTGGTTAATTTCTTGACCCCTTTTTATGACTAGTCTGACCGGGACCTCTGCAATTTGGCAGGGACCACTGTGTCAAACTCATTCATAACCTGACATGCTCGGGGAACTGTGTGACCAAAACGTATGTTGTTAGGATCACATGATAGTACATTAGGGCCAATATCTGTTCTGGACCACAACACATTGTTGACTGTGTCTAACTGCACCCCTAGTCTTACTAACACATCAGAACCAATGTTTACTGAATGTGTCAGATCAGGTACCACAAGCTGTTTATGGCCAAGCTTAAGGGAGACAGAGCAAACTCCAACACTCTTAACTGTTGTTTGGGGGCAACTATCAAGCCAAAATTTCAGTTTCTTTTCTACCATGGGAATTATGCAAGGTTTCTCTTGTAACAGTTGATACAGTTCCTGACTTGTTGCTGACTTCTATGACCAGAGTGCAACCAAAGCATCCTCAACTAGTACTTCATTAACATGTATGCCCCAACCACCTGTGGATTATATACCTGGGTGTTAAGAAGAGGAGAAAATGCACAAAAATGCATTTATCTTCCATAAAGCTCTAGGGGGATCTTGTTCTCATGAGCTGTATCTGCTGACTGGGGGCTGATGATTTGCATTTCCCTTACAGCGGGTGACTCTTCATTAAGGTGGGAATCCTTCATTGTCAGCTGACTAGAGTCAAATGTCCTCTCTATCTCCACTACCTTGCATAGCTTCTGACTTGAACTAGGCTCTTTAATGGGCCGTGGGATTCTGACCCATGCCCCCAATTGACCAGCCGTGATAGTCAATTAATGGTGTGAGCCTATACAACAAATCCTGACCAATAAGAAGCTGTTTTGTGCCAAAACCAACAACATAGAGAGGGTGAAAAATCTTCATCTCACCAAAGGTTAACTCCACCCACACCCGTTGGTTAATAGAGGCCTGATCCTGTGTGTAGCTAGTTATCTTGACCTGAAAACTCTCTATCTTGAGCCAACTACCTTGTGAGTTGGTTACATGGGAGAGTTTTATAAACAACCCAGGTGACACCAAAGAAATTTCTGAGCCAGTGTCTAGCAGTGCGTCACACGTTAATACACCTTCAATGGACACAGAAATGTAAATCCTTCTGGCCCTGCCTCTCTGTGTCAAGTTGTGACAAGTGTGAGTCACATGATGTTCTAAGTCACATTATGTTCTGGAGCAGGTTCAGGGCATTGCCTTGTACAGTAGAAAGTTGTGGGTAGTTAAACCCTGCATATCTCCAAAAAACTGTGAGGTAGAATGTAAAGTTCATTGATTGCCTTGTCATTTATGGACCTTTTTGGAAGTTTGCTGGATGTTCACAGAGAAAGCTACTGATGGTCGAAACAACAATGGAGAGCAGATCATTTGTCTGACAGACTGAACAGGACCAAACAAGTATTGTTTTTTTTCTTATGATGGGTTTGCCTGGTTTGTATAATGCTGGTTTGCACAGACTTAAGTATCTTTAAAGGTCTAAGTGCAAATGGACTCTGAAGTATAAGCTACTATGCTGAATTGTTACTGCTGTCAAGAACTGTTAATGTGAACTGCATGTCCAATTAATTCTGAAACTGGTGGTATGCATGCCAAATGAGTTGAAAAGAATAGAACTGAATTTGAATGAACTGAATCTCATTTTTGAATTAAGTAACATCTTTTTGTCATGCTAAAGGGGCCCCTGAATTGAGAATTGAGTATTTGCATTTCTGGGATATTTTTCTTATAAATTTATATCAAATTTTTTGTGTTGAGCAGTGCATATGTGAATCATTAACGCTTTACCCTCATTGCATGATATTTTGCTCAAAAATTAATAACAGTTTCTGTGAATTGAGCCTTTCTATTTGTGTGTTAATACTTCATCCACATATTAAGGGTTCCTACAACTTTAAATGTGTGAACCCTTTGTATGGTTGACTGACTCAAAGATTGAAGAAATCTAGTAGGTTTAATCACCTGCTTGGCACCCCAATTAATTAGGTCAATCTGTTACAAATTCACCAAGGAAATTACAGTGACTGGGGTTAGGTCTAATGACATCTGATTGGCTAGGCCGCACAATCTGTTGCATGGTTCCCCCTTCCCTTGGCTTTTACCCCCACCCTATGAAGTACACTTTAGGTGGGGAAGGGGGTCCTGGCCTAGTCATTGCTTAGAAGGAGGATCCTTTTCTTTCTGGGATGTGTGCTCCTCTGTCTTAAGCTCTTTGAGGGCTTTAGCAATTATTTTCTGAATTTGCTTCAAGTCATCACAATCCCTTTCTGCAGTCCCTTTGAACTCCTTTTTCTTCTGACTGCCTTGTTTGTGACTGTCCCTTGATTTATCTCTGAACCTCCTGTGCTTTTATTCTCTGTGTTTATGTCTGCCACCCTCCATTTCTTGAGGATTTATGGCCCTGTGTGTGCCCTGTGTGGAGCTCACCGGACATTGGCTGAGAGAGGCTGCTAGTACAGGCTGGTCCACTTTGGGTAAGATCTGACCCTTCTAGTTTAAGCGGAGGCTAACTGTCATGTCAGAGTTCAAACACATGAGTACCTGGGTCCCTGTCTTTCTTGCCTGTGTGTAACTTCTCACTCTCTCAGGCCCTCATTGCAATCAAAATCTACCAACAGTGAAAGGGATTTCCTAATTGTTGGATGCAAATAACTCCCAAACTGACTTTTAGGGGGCTTTCAGACTGGGCACGTTTGCTGCTTTCTGATTCTGAGTGCGATTGTTCCCGGTGCCACATGCAACATTGGTCTGGTTTCACACTCACTTTATTCTATTGAACCTCGGTCCATTTGTGTTCATCTTACGTCATCACAAACAAGCATGTAGAACACAACGCAACTAATCATACTTTTTGTTATTTTGGTGCCATTATGCACAGCAAAGTGAAAGACAACTGCGTATTTGTGCACAGAGTGGAGTGGTGGTGGCATAGTGGTCTAAAGCACATAACTGGTAATCAGAAGGTCGCTGGTTCAATCCCCACAGCCACTGTGTCCTTGATCATGGCACTCCAGGTTGCTCCGGGGGGGATTGTCCCTGTAATAAGTGCACTGTAAGTCACTTTGGATAAAAGTGTCTGCCAAATGCGTAAAATGTAAATGTGTGCTTCATAGTGTAACTCAGCAGATGTCCAGGGGAAGGCAGCTTTCTGCAGCTTGCAAACAGCATTTTTTAAGGAGAGAGCTGATTGCATGGAATTACTTTGCATCGTTGTTGACTTCACACTTACGCTTAAGTCTGTCAGAGACCAAGCAGTAAAGGCAAGGACACACAGGTTTTATTAAGAAAGTTTAGGCTTTATTTAGCCAACTATGTTAATTAAAGTTCAAACAAAAATGCCTAAAGTGGGTCTTTTAACAAAACTGAGGTCAACATAACAAGACTACAACATACATCTTAACATGACAAACATGACCTCCCGAATGACATAAAAGGAGGGGTATATATACACAAAGGCTAACCTACAGCAAACACAAAGGGGAGACAACTTAACTTACTACAATTACCAAGACCCAAAATAAACCCAACAACTAACCATAAGAAATTACTAAAACAAAACTACCAAAACCCAATATTAATCTAACCCAAACAAATTATCCACATGCTGCTGTGTTCTTAAATATTTTGTAGTTCAGAGTCCCCCTGCCCACTGCCAGGAGTTGGTTCCATCCACTTCCTGTGGTGGAGTATAAAAGGCAGCTTCAAACTCCAGCTCTCCCTTTGGCAGATGACTCAACAGTAGCATGTGGAGAAACAAAAGACAGGTATAACTCATTAAACAAGTCTTATCAAATTAATACTATTATTAACCAAAATGCATGCACTCAGATTGGAAATTTTAGCATAATTTATGAAAAGAATAAACCTATCTAAAGAAAATGTGTTTGTGGTTATTTGTAAACAAAACAAAACCCATTACCACCACTTTAAATGCTGGCGGTTGATAAGGCCGTCACACACTCCCCCTCCTCTAGCGACTCGCTGGGACAGCGGGAAAGGTAGTCAGCTGTAGCATTCAGTCTGCCAGGGATGTGATGTACTTCAAACTTATATTTGAATTATATTGGATGGACAGGTACCAACGGGTTATTCTGCTGTTTGTGTCCTTCATCCTGCCCAACCATGTCTCAATGCCTTATGGTCCACCTCAAGGTTAAATTCCCTCCCCAAGAGGTAGTATTTGAGGGAGTCCAAAGCCCATTTGATCGCCAAACATTCCTTCTCCATTGTAGAATAGTGCACCTCCCTTGGGTACAGTTTTCTACTCGCATACGCCACTGGTTGACGGGACCCTTCTGGGCCTTGAAGAAGCACAGCACCAAGCCCGCGGTTTGAAGCGTCAGTCTGCAGGATGAATGGCTGTTTGAAGTCAGGGCAGTACAACACAGGATTGCTGCTCAGTGCCTGCTGAATGTCCTTGTAGGCTGTTTCGCCCTCTTCCATCCAACAGAGCTGATTTGGCTTTTTGGGACTGGTCATATCTGTAAGCACAGCTGCTCTGGCAGAGTAATTAGGTATAAATTTGTGGTACCAACCTGACATGCCAAGGAAGGACTTCTGGGTTCTTGTTTGCGGGAGTGGACAAGACTTGAGGGCCTGTACCTTCTGCACCTGTGGTTTGATGACCCCTCTTCCAATGACATGGCCAAGGTACTCTGTTTCTGCTTTAGCAAAGGTACACTTGGCAGCATTAACCGTAAGTCCTGCAGCATGGAGACACTCAAAGACCACTTTAAGATGTTTCAGATGTTCTTCCCATGTGTTACTATAAACAACAATGTCATCCAGGTAAGCCATGGCAAAATCTGACAGGCCACCCAAAACTCTATCAACAAGTCTCTGGAATGTAGCACGCTCCCCATGCAACCCAAAAGGCAGAACTTTAAAGTGATAGAGTCCCCATGGGGTTTTGAAGGCTGTTAACTCACGGCATGATTGTGCTAAAGGGACCTGCCAGTAACCTTTACACAGATCAATAGTAGTAAGGTACTTTGCCTTGCCCAAGTGTTCAATCAGGTCATCAATGCGAGGTGTTGGATAGGAGTCAAATTTGGAAAAGGCATTCAGATATCTGAAATCAATGCAAAACCTGAGTGTGCCATCCTTTTTGCGCACCAAGACAACAGGGTTGCACCACTCGCTTTTTGAGGGCTCAATGATTCCAAGAGACAACATCAGATCAATTTCCTTTTCCAGTGGGCCCAGCAGGCGTTCTGGAATCCTGTAACTCCTACGTCTAACAGGGGCATCTTTCTTCAAAACAATGTCATGCTCTACCAGTGTTGTATGGCCAGGGTTTTCCTGAAAGACTTCTGGTATACAAAGAGACCTCACCTGTGACTGCTGTGCCTCTGTGAGGTGATTCAGATTCGGCACTGAAGGGACAGGCACTGGCAAATACTGCTCTTCCAGCTCCTCATCCCCCACACTCCGGATAAGCAGCACACTAGGTCTCTTCACAGCATTTTCCTCTTGCCTAGGCATCTACTCTTTCAGCAGGTTGATGTGTAGGACCCTAGGGTGACTTCGACCTGGAGTGGAAATTGCATATGTGGTAGGGCTGATCTTTCTAATTACCTCATAGGGTCCTTGCCAATTAGCCAGAAGCTTGCTTTCCTCTGTAGGCAGCATCACCGACACCTTCTGGCCAGGCTCAAAACTCCTTTCCCTCGTCAACCGGTCATACCAAGCCTTCTGCTTGAGCTGGGCAGCTGCCATGTGCTCCTGTGCAAGCACAGTCATTTTCTCCAGTTTCTCTCTCATCTGAAGAACATAAGACACAACATTCAAAGGTTCTTTCCCTCTTGGGGGCCCCTCCCACATTTCTTTCAGGAGGGTTAAAGGCCCCCTCACCTCATGACCAAATAGCAACTCGAATGGTGAAAACCCAGTGGAAGCTTGTGGCACTTCTCTGTAGGCAAACAGCAGGTAAGGAAGCCACTGGTCCCAATCAGAGCCAGTGTCATCCACAAACTTACGGAGCATCTGTTTGAGTGTCTGATTAAACCATTCAGTTAGCCCATCAGTTTGTGGATGGTATGGTGTAGTTCTCAAACCCTTGATTCCCAGCATCTGATACACATCCTTCAGCAGCTTAAACATAAAGTTGGTACCTTGGTCAGTGAGTATCTCCTGGGGAAACCCAACACTTGAAAAAAACTGGACAAGGCAAGATGCTACCGCCTTTGCTTTAACAGACTTTAGTGGAAACACTTCTGGGTACTTTGTAGCATAATCCGTAACAACGAGCATAAACCGGTTTCCTGATTGACTTCTCTCCACTGGGCCAACAACATCCATTCCAAGACGTTCAAACGGTGTAGTGATCACTGGTAGAGGCTGAAGGGGAGCTCCGGTTGGACGTTTTGCTGATGTTTGCTGGCACTGAGGACAACTCCGACAGAATTGGGCTACATCCTTACGTAAACCAGGCCAGTGAAAATAACGGTGTATACGAGCTGATGTTTTATGTTTCCCTAGGTGGCCAGCCCAGGGAATAGAGTGACCTAAAGCTAGCATGGACTCTCTGGCTACTTTAGGAACCATCAGCTGTTTTCTTGACCTGTGGTGATAGTAAAGGAGACCGTTCTGTAAGAAAAAGCCTTCAAACCCATGCTCCAAATCAACTCTCCCTTCATTTGCCTTTGCTCTTTGTATGTAGTCAGCTAAACTAGCATCTTCTTGCTGCAGTTGCATAATGTTCACAGGTAATTGGAAACCCACTGGCAGCTCAGGAGTTGAGGGGGATTTTATCAATTCGTGATGGAACTTTTCCTGCCGTCTCTGCCTACGAGACTTACGGGACTTTCCTGGCTCTGCCTCAACCTCAGCCTCATAAAAAGGCAGGGAACGCAGAGTGCAATCTGTCTCACCTGGCTGCTGTGTTGATGCCTGTGCCTGAGCCCGGGTCAGGGCCATATTACAGGTCGGACGCTGCTGTATCAGATCAAGAAGCACTGGCAAATCATGGCCTAACACTGCTGGAAAAGGCAGATTATCAGTGACACCAACATTTAACAGGTAAGTCTGTCCTTGCACTTTAACATACACATCAGCAGTTGGATAACGTTTTTCATCCCCATGTACACAACAAATAGGGACCGTCTCAGTGGTACAGACCGCCTGAGGGGAAACATGATGTCTGTGTACTAGTGTTTTATTACTTCCAGTGTCAATAAGTGCCCTTAGGTTCTGACCATTAATTTCGACTGATGTCTCTCTAAGTGATTGCCTCACCTGCAGCCCAGGCTCATATGACTTCTGGGGTGCATAGCACATCTGTGTAAGTTTTACAGGATTCTGCGGACAAGCTGGTTTGGTGTGTCCCTCTTGCCCACATAAATAACAAACCACTTTGTTAAAACGTTTAGCGGAACCGTGAGCAGATGGCTGATTCTCCTTCACCAGTGGCTTACTCATTGTCGATCGTGGGCCATGCGGAGTAAAGACAGGATTCTGTCCATCTTTTGACACCTTCCAGGACCTGTAAACCCAGGAGGGATTTTTACTGCGTGCAGCCACGAACACATCTGCCAATGAAGCAGCCTCTGCCGCAGTCTGTGGGTCATGCTCTTTGATCCAAACCTGCAGCTCAGGGGACAGCATACGCAAGTATTGCTCATGAATTATGATTTCACCAATATCATCAGTTTTTTCCCTTGGTTGAACCCACTTCCCATAAAGCTCCTTAAGTCTAACATACAGCTCTTTTGGGGTCTCCTCAGGCTCCACATTAAGAGATCTAAATCTCTGCCGATATGTTTCAGGGTTAATATCATATTTCTTGAGGATGGCACATTTAACTTTATCATAATCAAGAGAGTCATTACAATCCTTGTGTACATAGGCACTTCGCGCCTTACCAGTCAACAATGGAATAAGCCGAAAGCCCCAATCTTCTTTTGACCACTGACAGGCCACGGCTATCCTTTCAAAGGTAACAAGAAAATGTTCAATATCGTCTGTATCAGTTAATTTTTGAAGCTTAGGCTCTTTAAAAAAAACGTGACTGAGACTGACCATACTGAGATTCACCCTGCTGGTGGGCTCTTGGTGGATAAGCCGCCTGAAATGGTGAACTGACCTGGGCTTCGTCACTCTGGGCATTTTGCTGGGGAGATGAGAATCCATATTCAGGTGAGGTCCTTGCCTGAACCTCCAACTGAAGAAGACTGAACTGGTGTTGAAGTACCTTGAACCTCTTCTCTTGCCTGGTTGCCTCCTGATCCCATCGGGCCTCACGGGCTTGCTGCTGCCCCGTGTGAGTCCGAACGATGTTTACCAGGTCAGCGATGGTTGGTTCTGCCATATCTTTGTCCTCCATGCCAGTGCCTCCACCTTCATCTGCCTCGTTGTCTGCTTGGTCTTCAATTTCTGGTTGCGGCCCTCGTTCACCTCCAGTTCCTTTATTCCCTCCTCTTCCTCGTGGCATTCTAACAAAGAAGGGGAGGTGTAGACAAGAAAAAAAAAAAAAAAAAGTCCTCTACTGAATGATCCCACCACTGCCACCAATTGTCAGGGACCAAGCAGTAAAGGCAAGGACATCCACTTCCTGTGGTGGAGTATAAAAGGCAGCTTCAAACTCCAGCTCTCCCTTTGGCAGATGACTCAACAGTAGCATGTGGAGAAACAAAAGACAGGTATAACTCATTAAACATGTCTAATCAAATGAATACTTTTATTAACCAAAATGCGTGCACTCAGATTGGAAATTTTAGCATAATTTATGAAAAGAATAAACCTATCTAAAGAAAATGTGTTTGTGGTTATTTGTAAACAAAACAAAACCCATTACCACTACTTTAAATGCTGGCGGTTGATAAGGTCGTCACAATGTCCAAGGTGAAGTTATCGCCACTGTCATGTCAAGTCAAGTGGTTTTTATTGTCTTTTCAACCAGATACAGTTAGTACAGTACACAGCGAAACAAGACAATGTTCCTCCAGGACCATGGTGCTACATAAAACAACATAGGACAAACCCAGAACCACATGAGACTACACAGACTAAATAAAATACCTACATAAAGTGCACGTGCAAACGTGTGCAAAAAGTACGGGACAGTACAATAAATTACTTACAATGAACAGTAAGAGACAGTGCAGCGTCAACCAGTACACAGTAGTGCAAAAAGATGACAGTTTCTAAAAATGCCAAATGTAAACATAACCTACTATGTTAGTGTTCTATAGACATAGCAGTTATTGAGGTAGCAGCTAGGTATAAAATGACAATAATTAAAGTGCAACTCCGGACACGTGTGTGTGTGTGTGTGTGTGTGTGTGTGTGTGTGTGTGTCAGTCCAGTCCTGTGTCAGTATTGAGGAGTCTGATGGCTTGGGGAAAGAAGCTGTTACACAGTCTGGCTGTGAGGGCCCGAATGCTTCGGTACCTCTTGCCAGGCGGCAGGAGGGTGAAGAGTTTGTGTGAGGGGTGTGTGGGGTTGTCCACAATGCTGGTGGCTTTGTGGATGCAGTGTTTTTTTAAATGTCTTTGATGGAGGCAAGAGAGACCCCGATGATCTTCTTGGCTGTCCTCACTATCCTCTGCAGGGCTTTGCGGTCTGAAACGAGGCAGTGATGCAGTTGCTCAGGATGCTCGCAATAGTCCCTCTATAGAATGTAGTGAGGATGAGGGGTGGGAGATGTGCTTTCCTCAGACTTCGAAGAAAGTAGAGACACTGCTGGGATTTCTTGGTAATAGAGCTGGTGTTGAGGGACCAGGTGAGATTCCCTGCCAGGTGAACACCAAGGAATTTGGTGCTCTTGACGATCTCCACAAAGGAGCTGGCGATGTTCAGCGGAGAGTGTTCACTCTGTGCTCTCCTAAAGTCAACAACCATCTCTTTTGTTTTGTCAACATTCAGAGACAGGTTGTTGGCTCTACACCAGTCCGTTAGCTGCTGCACCTCCTCTCTGTATGCTGACTCGTCGTTCTTGCTGATGAGACCCACCACGGTTATGTCATCGGCAAACTTGATGATGTGATTCGAGCTGTGCATTTCTGCACAGTCTTGAGTCAGCAGATTGAACAGCAGTAGACTGAGCACACAGACCAGGGGGGCCCCAGTGCTCAGTGTGGTGGTGGTGGAGATGCTGTTCCCGATCCGGACTGACTGTGGTCTCCCAGTCAGGAAGTCCAGGATCCAGTTGCAGAGGGAGGTGTCCAGGCCCAGTAGGTTCAGCTTTCCAATCAGGTGCTGGGGAATGATTGTGTTGAATGCTGAGCTGAAGTCTATGAACAGCATTTAAGCATATGAGTCCTTTTTATCTTGGTGGGTGAGGGCCAGATGGAGGGTTGTGGCGATGGCATCATCTATTGAACGGTTTGGACGATACACAAACTACAGTGGGTCTAGTGAGGGGGCTAGCTGGGTCTTAATGTGCCTCATGACGAGCCTCTCAAAGCACTTCATGATAATGGGTGTGAGTGCGACGGGACGGTAGTCATTGAGGCAGGACACTGAAGACTTCTTTGGCATGGGGGTGATGGTGGTGGCCTTTAAGCACATTGGAACGATGGCGCTGCTCAGAGAGATGTTGAAGATGTCGGTAAGAACATCTGTCAGCTGGTCTGCACATCCTCTGAGCACTCTGCCAGGAATGTTGTCTGGTCCAGCAGCCTTCCGTGGGTTGACTCTACGTAGTTTTTTCCTCACATCAGCCGTGGTAAGACAGAGTACCTGGTCATTGGGAGGAGGGGTGGTCTTCCTCGCCACCACGTCGTTCTGCACTTCAAACCGAGCATAGAAGTCATTCAGCGCATCTGGATGGGAGGCATCTTTGTCACAGGCAACTGATGTTGTCCTGTAGTTGGTGATGGCCTGGATGCCCTGCCACATGTGCCACGTGTTACCACTGTCCTGGAAGTGACTGTGGATTCTCTGGGCGTGTGTGCACTTTGCCTCTCTGATGGCCCGGGACAGTTTTGCCCTCACTGTTCTTAGGGCTGCCTTATCGCCTGCTCTGAAGGTGGAGTCTCGGGTCCTCGGCAGTGCACGCACCTCCGCAGTCATCCACGGCTTCTGTTGGAGTGTGTGGTGATGGTCTTGGAGAAAGTGACATCATCAATGCACTTGCTGATGTAGCTGGTCACTGATGCTGTGTATTCCTCCAAGTTGGTAGAGTCGCCATATGTTGCAGCCTCCCTGAACATGTGCCAGTCAGTACACTCAAAACAGTTCTGATGAGCAGAGATGGCTCCTGCTGGCCAGGTTTTCACCTGCTTCTGAAGCGGTTTTGTGCGTCTGATGAGTGTTCTGTATGCTGGAATTAGCATAACAGAGATGTGGTCTGAGTAGCCGAGGTGGGGGCGGGGCTCTGCCCGGTACCAGCCTGGGATGTTTGCGTAAACAAGATCAAGTGTGTTCGCCCCTCTCGTTGCAAAGTCCACATACTGATGGAATTTAGGGAGCACTCTCTTGAGATTCGCATTGTTGAAATCTCCGGCGACAATAAACCGTCCGTCAGGGTGAGCGTTCTGCAGTTCAATAATAGCCCCATGCAGTTCACAGAGCGCTTCCTTAGCATTAGCGCTGTATGGAATGTAAACTCCTGTTATAATGGTGAATAAAAAGGTCTGCTAATAGTATTTATATATAGTATTTATAAGGTGTATATACAGACAGACAGACAGTATGCTCATTGTACTTGTATGACATTGTGGTGTCAATAATTTTTGGGACTTTCAGGAATGTGTGGATTCAACCATGGTAATCTGTGTGGTGGGAGTAAATAAGTACCCATTGGACAGACACAGAATGGCTACTGAACTTCTAGATGAGAAAGACCGCATTCCATAATTTATGTGACATACTTAGTCCCTTTCTCAGTCGACAGGTCACAAGACTCAGAACACCAATCACTTTGGAACATTGTGTATGAATTTGCCTGTGGTGGCTTGCTACAAACCTTGAGTACCGGTCCATATAACATTTGTTTAGAATTGGCTTATCAACTGTTTGTAAAATCACACACGAAGTCACGAGTGTTATTACCACACATATGCTACCACAGTGGATTAAAACACTTAATGAGAGAGAATTTTGGGACATTGTACAAGGCTTCAGGGAACATTGGGGATTTCCACAATGTGGGGTGCCACATTGACATTATTGTCCCGCCAGATAACCCTGCAGAGGACTACAACTGAAAGGAGTCATACTCCATCATTCTTCAGGGTGTAGTTGATGACAAATTGATATTCTGGGACATAAATATAGGCTGGCCAGGGAGAGTGCATGATGTCTGTGTATTTGCAAATTCCTCCCTTTACCAGAGAGGCCCACCTTTACAGAGACAATGGAGGGGATAGATGTCCCACTTGTGCTACTTGGAGAGTCAGTATATCCTTTGCTACCATTGTTAATGAAGCCCTTCTCAGAAAGACCTGGATTATCTCCCATTTAGCACAATTTAATTTACTGTCTAAGCTGGGCACAAATGTGTGCGATAACCATATTTCATTTCTAAGCACTATTGTATCATCATGTTGTGTGCTTCATAATTTTTGTGAAGATCATGGAAAAGATTACCAGGAGATGGAAGAACAAGATGAGGAGCATGGAATGCACCATCATATCCAAGTGGACCACAGTAGCAATGCCATTCGAGATTCACTGGCATCTTATTTCTCAAGGCATTAGTCAAAGACATGTTGAAAGCCAGAAGTAGCATATTCAGTGATTCCAGTAGTGATTTCATTTTGTTCATGTTTATGCATACACAAATTTGCTCTCTGTGGGGTATGTGTAGCATGCAACCTAATAGATACACTTTGTTCTTTATTACTGGTTGTTACATGTTCTTTACCAATAATGTGATGAGATGGAAAAAGGTACTGGCAACATTATTTTCAGTTGCATTTTATGTTGTTTATCCATGTCACTTTTTTAATATCAAGTACTGTATATGTTCAAATATATAGTCAGACACATATTGGAGTAACAATGTTTACTGTTTGTTTCAGTGAGTATTTTTTGAGACAACACATACACTTTCTGAATGAAGGAAGCTTACATGAAAATTTGTCATGTTTACAAAAACAAAAATGTTAATAAAGAATTTAAATGTGATAAAACATGACAAATTCTCAATATACAGTATGTATGTATGAAACATAAGTATCACAAAAGAAAATCTCAGAAAATTACAAATGGTAGCTTAAACATGCTGGTGCAATAGTAACATTGAACTGCATTGAACATTGCTGCTCAAAAATATTAAATTATTTTTGGCTACAAGTCCTAAACAGGGTTCTGTTCATCAGCATTGGTTTTACCAAATGATGGTGCACATTCAATCCCCTTGTTCGCAACACACTCCACTGCTGGTGAAGGAGAAAGAAGCTCATTCATATAGGGGCCTATGGCTGTTGTCAGTAGAGGACGGTGTAGCTCACTCATAAAGTGGCCTGCGACTGATGCTGGTGGAGGTTGGTTTTGGTCTTCATGTAGGGGCCCATTCCTGATGTAGATGGAGGAGACTGTAGCTCACTCATGTAAGGGCTCATGGCAGAATTAGGTTGGAGGGTAACGTTTGATACTCGTATAAGAGCCCATTTCTGATGAGGGTGGATGGGGCCGTAGGTCACAAATGTCGGGACCCATGGCTGATGTGGGTTGGCCAGGACGCAGCTCCTTAAGGATGTTGACATGAATGTCACTAACATCTGAGTGGTAGCTGAATGTTGTTCCTGCAGAGCCTTGTAGTGGCGCTCATCTGACTCCTGTTGTGCTTTTGTTGCACATTCCCGCTGGGCACGTGCCTGTTCAGCCTGACTGAATTCTTCATACAGGACTTTTTGAAGATCCATAAAGGCAGTTAGAGCATGCCCCATGTGCCCTGCCTTCCTCTTTTTAATTCCTCTGGGAATTGGATTGTCCAGGTGCTGCCACTCTTCCTTCTCACGCTGGCTGGTCGCATCACTGTTGTTTTGGTCACTCGGCTGCAAAACAAACACAAAACACACTCAGCTGATGCAACTGCAATTATCAGGGTCCACTAAATGAAACCCTTTTATGTTTGACATTGATGTAATCATAACATTTTGCAGGGCCTACCTTGGTAACACTTTACAATAAGCTTGTATTTGTTAGCATTAATGCATTCTATATACACACATATATATATATATATATATATATATATATATATATATATATATATATATATATATATACACAGTGTATATGTGTGTGTGTGTGTATGAGATATATATATATATATATATATATATAAAATAAGGGGCGGCACGGTGGCGCAGTGGTTAGCACTGTCGCCTCACAGCAAGAAGGTCGTGGGTTCAAACCCTGGTTGCCCCGGCCTTTCTGTGTGGAGTTTGCATGTTCTCCCCGTGTCTGCGTGGGTTCTCTCCGGGTGCTCCGGCTTCCTCCCACCATCCAAAGACATGCAGGCTAGGTTAATTGGTGTCTCCAAAAAAATTGCCCTAGGTGTGAGTGTGTGTCTGTCTGTGTGTGGCCCTGCGATGAACTAGTGACCTGTCCAGGGTGTACCCCGCCTTTCGCCCAATGTTAGCTGGGATAGGCTCCAGCCCCCAGATGGGACTCAACAATATGAAATGGGACGCTTGTGGGTTTTGTGTCAAGTTTGTCAAACCACATTAACATATTTTTTACATCAATGGAGCTGCCTGTTTTACACAACTCGTCTCTTATTTTCAAGTATTGCTGACGAAGCTTTTTTACTTTTGAAACAACATTCCTCTGTTGAACCCAGACTCCTTCAATTTTGTGCTTAACATTGCAAAAACATCTGCATTTTTGTGAGTTTTCTTTAACTGCTCCTGTATGTTTTCTTCTCCCCATGAGGCACCTCACCTGTTGTGTCCCACAACATTCCCCTGCCACTCATGGTCCTCGTGTGTTGTTGAAACTAATGATGTCATCATCGGCTAAAATGCATGCGCAGGTTACTTTACTTCCTGAATGAGTGCGCACCCGAGTCTGAGTTGCTTTCACATTCACATGAATCGAGCTACAGTTCCATTGCAACCAAACTCAAGACCACCTCCTATGGATAGTCTCTGGTTCGCAACCCGGTCTGCATTACAGCTTTCACATTACCAATTTTTCATGCAAACCCTGCTCTGTTTTGAACTAAACTGCCGAGTGAAAGCACCCTTAAACATCACATCCTCTTCTGCCCTAGGAGAATCAGCTCCATCAAAATACACTTTAAGCATTCATAATACTCTCTGGGTGATTCATAGCGAATTTGATTAGTCTGCAAGTCAGAAAGCCTGGAGATAGACTGGTTTTGATATGTTGTGTATTCTGCTCTCAGGGCCCTACACAGTTCATTATAGTTACCAGCAATGACTGGACTTTGTCTCTCCATGAAACCATGGACCATTTGCAATGTTATTTTCCTGAGAAGGAGGAGTTTAGTTGTACCTTAAAGATGTAAAATGTCATACATCCTCAGGGATGTATGACAGTTTACATCTTTAAGGTACAACTCTGTTGCTTCTAGGGGTATCAGGATTAAACACTTCGATGTCTCATGCTAATTCCCTAAGCTGACGCATCCTACTGTCTCTGGATGGTGGGACTAGGGAAATCAGGAATGGAGTGACTGGTTTTTCCCCATACTGGGGAGTAAGGATGGCTAGGACTAGCAGCGGGGATTGGGCTACCGGCAGTTACAGCATCACCATGGGTCAGATTGCACTGTCTCTGTGAGGGGCTATCAACTAGGGGGTCTTTCACTGGTGGTTGAATGAGCTGAAGCACACTTGGTGGTTCAGGTTTATGAGGAATGTCCCTATTTATGTCAAACTGCCTCATTCTTTTTCCTATTTTTCTAGCCTCTGCTCTTCAATATCAGCTTTATCTGCCCACTCTCTGGCTCTGGCAGCAATTCTGTCATGACTGTTTTGTACTTATAATTATGTATTGTCTGGCCAACCCAGGTCCTCCCTGAGTTGAACCTGAGCCTGTTTTGAATCACACAGTTGTCGCACAACTCTGAATGCTCGTGGGCATCAATACACAGTTTGTGATACATTTCTAAGTCCATTTTCAAAATAGAAATTTCAAACAATGTCATCCTTGGCCGGTTTCTCACTCATACTCACTACTCTTAATTTGTCTGCCTGTGCTGACAAATCTTTTTGAGCCCAAGCCAGCTCCATTTGCAGAGCAGCTATATCCTGGCTTCTGGGTACAGTGACTGAACCTAGGCACTCATTCTTGAGCTGTTCAAGCTCAGTCTCTAGGTCTAGATTTTCTTCTTTTAACCTTTTAATGTCAGGTTCTTGGCTGTCCCTAATACACTGCAAGTCTTCTTTCTCTGCAGACAACCTATTAGCTTCCACATTCAAATGGTCATTTGCATGGCGCAGATCAGCCAGCTCACTCTTCAGCTCTTGGAACATCATATCCCTATCTCTCATCTGTTCATTAGCAAGGGATACTCTGTCTATTGCTTGGGTAAACTGGACAGCCCAATTTAGTGCTAAGTTAGAGAGGAGTTTGATTAGCGAGGTGCCTTTTAAGGCCTGGCCTGCTGCTTCAGTGTTTAGCTGTGTTGTTTTGAGGCTGATGTCATCATATTCTAAGCTCTTAATCATCTCTATGTAACCTGTGTTCACTGCACTGGTCAGGTCTACAATCAGCTGTTCAAGTTGGGTTAATTCTGCCATTTTTGACAGATAATTTTCTGCAACTAGCTAATCTTAGTATTTAACACATGAATCAGGCTTGGGAGGAACCACCTGCTAAGCAAACAAGTGAGAATTTTAGTTTGCTGTTAAAGTAATTACCTTGCAATCTTTTAGGTGAATTATTTTGTGTTGATGAACAGAAGACTCATTTCAATCTTAGTAGTCCTCACACGGGGCACCACTTATAGTGGTTTCTATTCACTGATGACATAGTGATTTTTGATCATGTGTCACTTAAGGTGTATCAGATGACCCCTCCCCCTTTACAATACGGGGCACCATTTAAGAATACCATCTTAACAATTTAAGAACACTCCCAAAGGAGCTGTTCAATAATTTAGAATTAATGTAAACAAGAGGAAGTTGGTCAGTTGATTTATCTGATGTATTTGTGAGAGTCTGGACAACTAGTAGAGTCTTTGATCATCAACACAATGAATACACAGTTGTAATAAAATTAATTACATTTATTACTATGTATATTATTTTTAACATCAAAAACATCAAAAACAACAGACAACAAGACCCTTCATAAAACAGGAATCTGTGCAATGTGTAAAATGAAACAAAAGTACTATAAAAGTACTATAAAAAAGGAAGGCATACACAAAGCCAACCTCTGTTACAAAGTGTAATCACAATAATTACAGAAAGTGATTATTACAAATCAGGAAAACATAAATGAATAATTAGACCTTCAGATTCGACAAAAAAGTAAAAACTGGTTCCCACATCTTATCGAATTTTGCAGGGTTCCCGGATATGGAGTATCTAATTCTTTCAAGATGTAACGTAGAAGTGAGTCCAGTTAGCCAGTCAGAAAAGAGGGGTCTAGTATTTTTTTTCCACAAAAGCAAGATAACTTTCTTAGCAACAATCACACCATATTGAACTGGTAACCGTACCTTTGGCCTGAGAGCCTGCAATGAGTCTGACCAGCCAAGAATTGCTATGAGTGGGTCAGGAAGTAAAGTACAATTGTAGACTTTGGCAAAAAACTGAAAAATTTCTATCCAAAAACTCTGGATTTGTATATAGAACCAAAAAAGGTGTGCCAGGGTACCCTCAGCAGCTTTACACTTATCACATACAGGAGAGACCTATGTAGTACCTTGTACTGAATAAGTTGGTGTCTAAAATTTATAGAACAAGAATAAATAGACAAAAGACATTTATCCCAGACAGTCTCAGTAACCTGAATCCCCAAATCTTTATTATCTTTAAAAGCATTAACAAAAAGAGATGTAATGCTCTTAGCGTCAGGAGAGTTAGAAAATAAATCAAATATTTTACAGTCTGAAGGCAAAGTTTCAAAGTGTATAATATTAGTACGAACAAAGTTCCTGACTGAAAAAGTGAAAAGAGGGAAGGCCAAATCTTTCCCTAAGCTGAGAAAAGGAGGGAAATGTATTATTAATATACAAATCTTTTATACAGAGAATACCTTTACCTTGCCATTCCATAAAAACATTATCTGTAAGAGAGGGTGTAAACGCGTGATTATAACAGATAGGAGTGAACAGGGAGGTACTTGGTAGCTTAATTACCTTTCTGATCTGATACCGTATTTTGATGGAGTTGTTAACGATTAAATTAGCTTTGGGAACTTCTTTACTAGGCAATGGTGCCGAAAATAGCAGAGCAGAAAGAGATGAGTGGATAGCATTTTGTTCTATCGCTAGCCAAGAGGGGGTATCTACTTGAACATTGCCTGGAAAAGAATCCCGCCAGTACATTAATATTCTGCAGTTCGCTGCCCAGTAGTAATGAAGAAAGTTGGGCAAACCCAAACCCCCCAAGCATTTTGGTTTATACACGTGGGTTTTAGATATATGAGCGACTTTATAACCCCAAATGAAAGACATAATTATTGAATCAAGAGTTCTGAAGAATGATTTGGGTAAAAAGAAGGGCAAATTTAGAAAGAGATATAAAAATCTTGGAAGGATCACCATTTTAATTGCATTAATGCGACCGATCATTGAGATAGGGAGTGATCTCCATCTTTCTATGTCCTTCTTTAGGTTGTCTAGTAAAGCAAAATAATTTAATTGAACTAATTCCTTTGGATTCTTAGGGACCACCACACCGAGATATTTTATCTTGTCTAAAGTGATTTTAAATGGCAGATTCTTCATAAAAACTGGATCTATATTATCACTGACGGGCATAAGTTCACTTTTTTGCCAGTTAACCGAATAACCAGAGAAGCTACTGAATGAGTTTAATAAATCTAACAGAGGGGGAATAGAGCGCTCAGGGTCAGAAAGGTACAAAAGCACATCGTCAGCGTAGAGAGATATGATATGATCTACCTGACCTATATTTAAGGGTGGAATCTGTGGATGAAGTCTAATGGCTATTGCCAAAGGTTCTATGGCAAGGGCAAATAACAGGGGTGAAAGTGGACACCCCTGCCGGGTACCCCTATGCAATTCAAATTGCGGTGATCTATCGAGATTAGTTAACACTGAAGCGCAGGGATGGCGATACAACATGCTAACCCAGGAAGAAAACCTATCGCCTAAATTAAATTCTTTAATAGTGGTTAAGATGTAGTTCCATTCAACTTGATCAAAAGCTTTTTCTGCATCTAATGCGATAATTGCCAATTTAGAGTGGGAATTTAGCTTAGAATAGATTATATTTAGAAAACATCTAACATTAAAAAAGGAAAATCTTTTTGGGATAAAGGCAACTTGGTCGGGGTGAATAATAGTTGAAATACATTTGTTTAATCTTGTTGCCAAAATTTTAGTGAACACTTTTAAATCCGTATTGAGAAGAGAAATTGGACGAAAAGAAGACACGTCAGCCTCATCCTTGCCTTTTTTAAGAAGTAAGGAAATATTGGCGGAGTATAGAGAAGAGGGAAATTTCTGCTTGAAGGAATGATTGAACATCTGTAACATAAGGGGCACAATTTTATCTACATATTTCTAATAAAATTCAAAACTGAAGCCATCAGGACCAGGGGACTTCCCATTAGGAAAGGCATTAATCGCGTCAATTATCTCTTGAATTGTAATATCAGAATTCAAGATTTCCTGGTCCGCTTCACTTAATTGAGGGAGGGAGAGCGAACGAAGAAAATCCGAAATAGCCTCAGATGATACAGACGTCTTACATTTGTACAAGTCTGCAAAAAATTCCATAAAGCGTTTATTGATATCCTTTGGATTAGTCAAAATTTTACCATCCCTGTCAGCTATACTATGAATTGACCTACTGGCATAGGAGCCCCTCAACTGACGGGCTAATAATTTATCTGGTTTATCCCCAATCTCAAAATGCTTTATGGTGTATTTCTTTGTGTTTCTCTGTGTACTTCTCTAAAAACAGATATATGGTGTATTTCTGTGTTTCTTTTAAATAGGCTAGTTGTATATCTCTCGACCGGTCATGGTGTCTGCTCTAGCAAACTGAAAGTATAATGAATATCTTTAGAGCTTGTACTCATTTTCATTTGATCTAATAATATAGTGCATGTGAGCAAAAGAAGCCCCCTCATTAAGAGGGTACACAGATGTTTAAATCAAGGGCTAGAGATGTGTGAGCAGGACATGGCTGTTATTTCTCGTACACAGATGTTTAAATCAAGGGCTAGGGATGTGTGCTGAGGACACGGCTGTTTTTTCTCTTACACACATATTTCTAAGTTAAAAGCATTCTTTCCTTGAACAGTGACTTTGTCAAAAATTGAGGAGTTACCAGCTGAATGTGAAAGATACACGTTTTTTTAAAAATAGATGAGTGAGGGATTTTCCACCAATATTTAATTAGCAAGCAACATAAAACATATTGGTGGCAGGAGAAAGAATTGAGGGAAATAATCCCATTGGCTAGAGATAAGGAGCAGAATGACAACAAAAAGGTATATAACTGGGAACTTAGGATAATGAAGTCAGAACGGGCAGCTGACCGGTCTCATGTAGTTTGTTGGTGTTCAATAAACTATAACTTTGGCATCTGGAACTTGGGACTCCGAGAGTTTTCTTACAACTTAGAGAGAATCATCTTGAATATTCCACGACAGCTTCTGCTTAATTTTTAATAACATCTTATTCACCTGGTCTGACATGATCTTATTATATTCAAATTTAAGTGACCTAATGTCATTTAGAACACAAGAGTCAGTGGTATCCCTGTATAGTTTTTCCAACTGGGCAAGACGAGCATCTACCTCTACCAATCGTTTCTGTCTAAGTTTCTTTACTGCTGACTCATAAGAAATTATGTGTCCCCTCATCACAACTTTAAAAGTTTCCCATAACACAGAGTCAGAAACATCTCCTTTGTCATTGATCTCTATAAACTCTGTCAACGAATCCAAAATATGCTGACTAAATTTCTCATCTGAAAGGAGGCAAGTATTAAATCTCCAATTATAACTTGGCTTTGCCCAGCCTAAATCAAAAGATACCGTAACAGCAGAATGATCAGAGATCAGTATATTATGATACTTGGATGAAGAGACATTAGATAATAATTTAGAGTCTATAAAAAAAAAATATATATTCTAGAATATGACTTGTGAACATGGGAAAAGAATGAGTACTCCTTATCATCCGGATGTTGTAGCCTCCAGATATCAACAACATCCAGTGACTCGGAAAGATGTTTAATGACTGAGGTAGAATTGAGAGAAGTATCTGAACGGACAGGAAATTTGTCCAGAACAGGGTCCAGTGTACAGTTAAAATCGCTGCCAACTATAAAGTGAGTATCGGGTTGAGAGGGTAGAAGATTAAATACTTTACGAAAGAAAGCCGGATCGTCATAATTAGGGGCATAGAGATTTAAAAAAGTAAAATGTTGAGAAGCAATTATGCCAGTGACAAGAACATAGCGGCCGTCAGGATCTGTTAACGTGGATATATGTTTAAACGAAACTGAGTTACGAAATAATATTGAAACCCCTCTGGCTCTACACGAAAACGTGGATTGAAACACCTGGGAAATCCAATTACACTTTAAGCGATTCTGTTCCCCATTTTTAATGTGCGTCTCTTGTAAGAAAATGATGTCAGCCGAAATGGAGCGTAGATATGAAAACACTTTAGCTCGCTTCACCTGACTGACCTGACTCACCAAACCACGCACATTCCAACTGGCTAGTGTAATATCGCCTCCCTGTGAATAAGTCATACTAGTTGCCATTTTACAGCAAACACTTAATTCAAACAAAAAAATTGAGTAGCACAGATAAAATGAAGGGTGAACATAGACAAACAACCGTAAACACAAAGTACCTCCCCCCACCCCATCCCAACCGCTTCCCCAAACCAAGCGGTTTAAAAAACCCATATCTACTGTAGAGCCGAAAGGCAACACAAAGAGTAGCAGCGTTGCAAAAACTAAAACGAAAACGAAAAAGAGTAGACTAGAAACTGAGGTTGAACTGCACCTCAAATCCCATTAAATATTTCAACAATAACAGAAAGACAAATTGGTCATCAGTGAAATAAACGCTTGAAAAGTACTGACACACTTTGTGCCCTTACCTAAATAAAGAAAAGGAAATTGACCAGCATACAAATCAAACTGATCTGCACCGACTATTTAAATATAAGCTGCTCACGTAGCCAGAAATATGATGAGAAATGTAAAGGAGCTTTGCCCAGTCCACTGACTCATAGTATAACGATACAACATAGTTATGAAGACTGCGCAGCCCTGACCTCACCAGTGATAGAGTCAGCAAAAGCTTGAGCCTTTTCTGCAGAATCAAAACACATGTTTGGATGAGTTGTGAGTCACGATGAGTCGGGCAGGGAAGAGCAACCCGTATCGAACATTTGCCTCCTTGAGACTTTTCCTCACGGCATTGAAAGCCTGACGCTGCTTCAGAACCTCGGCGGTGAAGTCCGGGAAGATGAGTATGCACGCTCCGTTGTACACCATAGGCGACGCCAGCCGTGCAAGACGCAGAATCTTCTCCTTATCTGGATAGTGATGCAATCTGGCTACCATAGACCGAGGGCGGGAATGTGCATTTCCAATCGGGCCCGTGCGATGGGCACGGTCGATCTTCAGAGAATTTGGAAAATTACTGGCGCCAAGGGTTTTCACAAGGAAGTCAGATACAAATTGAGTTGGGCGGCCCTCCTCCACCTTTTCGGGCAGACCAATAATCTTAATATTTTGCCGCCGCGAACACCCTTCAAGGTCATCTAATTTGGATGACAAAGTTTTAAATGTTTCAAACCAGTCGCGGCAGTGAGCCTCAAGTTCAGAAATTCGGCACTCATAATCCACACTAGCCTTTTCGAGTTCTGTAACTCGTGAAGTGACTTCTGACAGCGAGACCAGCGTCTGAGACAGCGTAGATTCCAGAGAATCAAATTTTTCATTCATGGAGCCGTTCATTGATTTGATAGCCTCCATAATGTCAGCGAGATTAACCGGATCCGTGGAGTTAGCAACGGCCTGGGCATCGTCTGACTGACAGGCACCTTGTTCACCTGAATCCTCTACTGCTTTGTCTCCTTTTTTGGATTTTGGCTTGGTCATGTTGTCTACAACCGTAAGTGAAGGTAATGAGCAGAATCCAAACGAAAAGCTATTAGTGAAATTAAAGAATAATCAAGGGATTTGAAGCGCACAAAAAAACACGACTACTCCATGTGGTGCTCGCTAGCGCCCCATTACATTTATTACATTGAAGTACTCAACTCAACTTGGCACTGGTGGCGCTGCTCTGTAGCGACCTGGGCGAGTGCTGTTGTTGTTGTTTTTAAGTGTTTTTAGTGTTTTGTTTGAGTGTTTTTAGTGTTTTGTTTTTAGCGTCTTAAGTGTTTTATGCCTGTGACTATATGTTGGAGCTGACAATTGCAAGCTTTGCGATACAGAGATTTTCTGAACCACGGTAGTCGGTAGCCCCAAACAATGGCTCCGGGCCTCCACATTATACTTTTAGTCCTGATTTTTATCAGCGAACATTTAATTTCCTGTTCTGCGATAACCGTGCTGTGGGAACATGAACTAAATCGTGTTTACTCGAGAGAAATTTTGCTGTCCCTCCTAAAAGCAAGCGAGGAAGACGGGGAGGCGTCAGGGAACGTCTCCACCGGCGAACCAACAAACCACCACTGCCGTCAATAATCCTCAGCAATGTGCGATCGCTGACACCCAAGATGGATGAGCTTCGTATCAACCAAAGGAGCTGTTTCGAGTACCGGGAATCTAACCTTATGGTGTTCACCGAGACGTGGCTTCACCAAGGAGTCCCGGGCTCTCTGCTCAACTTGGGTGGCTATTCGCTGGTGCGAGCTGACCGCTCCGACGCGTCCGGGAAAAGGAATGGAGGAGGAATCTGCATGTACGTGAGTGAAAAATGGTGTAAACAATACACAGTGAGAGAGACTATATGCAGCCCTGATGTCGAACTGCTTTGCGTATCTATGAGACCTCATTACTTGCCAAGGGAGTTTGGCAATATTATTATTGTTGTTGTTTATGTTACACCCAGCGCCAATGCAGGCAGAGCCACTGCGCTCATGGCAGAGTGCGCACATGAACAGTTGCAGCGCTCACCTGGAGCGCCTATTTTCTTCTTGGGTGATTATAATCACTGCAAATTGGAGAGTGCGCTGCCAGGTTTTCAACAATATGTAAAATGTGACACGAGAAATAACAGGATCTTAGATAAATGTTATGGAAATATAGAGGGGGCATATTCAGTCAAGTCAAAACCCCCCCCCTCTCCAATTCAGACCATAATACATTATATTTAATACCGTCCTATAAATCTGTATTCAGGTCAAGTAAACCTGAACATAAAACTGTTTATGTGTGGTCAGATGATGCAATTGAAACACTAAAGGGGTGCTTCATGTGTACAGATTGGTCTATTTTCCATTCATTAGAGCTTGACGAGGCTACTAGTACTATAACAGACTACATAGGATTTTGTGTTGACAATGTGGTGGCCAAGAAGGACATAATAGTGTACCCTAATAACAAATCTTATATTACAAAAGAAATTAAAGACTGTATAAATAGGAAAAAGCAAGCTTTTAGAAGCAAAGACAGAGCGGGATTGTCAATGATCCAAAAAGAACTTAAACAACTCCTCACTAATGCGAGGGATAAACACAGGCAAACGATGGTTCAAAACATCCAAACATTAAATACTAAAAAACTGTGGGACACAATGAAATCAGTGACTAATATGAACCCTGCTAAACAACAAATCATCACACTGGACGACCAACATAAATCAAATGAGCTGAATTTTCTCTCAGGAATGTGACAGTGTTTTGCAGTCCCTGCCAGCCACTGACACTACCTGTTATCTGGAAGTGGATCCATTTAGCATCCAACGACTTTTCAGCAAAGTGCACACGGGCAAGGCCACAGGTCCTGATGGCCTCCCAGCCTTTCTGCTCAAAAGCTGTGCAGAAGAACTAACAATGGCATGGTGCCCTATTTTCCAACAGTCGTTGAATACTCACACTGTCCCAGCTCTGTGAAAGAGATCAACTATAATCCCACTGCCTAAAAAATCAGGCGCCTCAGAGAATAATGATTTTCGTCCCATAGCTCTAACCTCGATCATAATGAAATACTTTGAAAAATGAGTTGTGTCTATACTCATGAAGGATGTTGAGTCAAATTAAGATGTGTACCAGTTTGCCTATAAGCAAGGACGTAGTACTGATGACACAATCATTTGTATCTCGCACTTTATTTCTAAGCACCTTGAAAACATAGAAGCTTATGCTAGAATCTTGTTTGTCGATTTTAGTTCAGCCTTTAATACAGTGCAAACTCATGTGCTTTTAGATAAGCTTAAAAACATGAATGTTAATACTATCTTAATTAAATGGTTTTATTCTTTTTTAACTGACAGGGCACAGCAAGTGAAGGTCAATGGGACACTATCAGAGATCAAATACTGTAACACAGGAGTTCCTCAGGGTTGTGTTGTTTCACCAATACTCTTTACATTGTACACCAATGACTGTAGGAATGTACACTCTAATAACCATATAATGAAATTTGCTTATGATACCGTGATCCTAAGCCTTTTGTACAAGAAAATGGACTCCTCTGCGTACCAAGACGAAGTAGACACATTTGTTAAATGGTGTGACACCAACCATCTAATTTTAAACATCCAAAAAACAAAGGAGATGGTATTTGATCCGAGGCAAGTTACAGACCACGAACCAGTGGTCATTAAAAACTGTGGTTTCTGTGGTGTCCTCATACAAATATTTAGGTGTCCATATTGACAGTCTTCTCTGTTGGAATACACATGTTGACAACCTGTGTAACAAATTGCAGCAGAGGCTTTATTTTTTAAGGCGTCTAAGGTTGTATGGTGTGAGCAGTCATATCATGATGATCTTCTACCATGCAATCTTAGAGAATGTCATCAGATATGGAATTACTGCATGGTTTGGCAACCTAACAGTTAAGGTGAAAAACAAGCTTGCCAACATGCACAAAACAGCCATGAAAATTATAGGAAGGAGAGACTATGAGCCTATACAGAGCCTGTATGATCAGGCAGTTATGAAACAGGCTATGAAAATTAAATTAGACCCTCAACATCCCCTCTTTCCTGAATATGAAACCCTGCCATCAGGAAGACTCCGTGTACCAAAATGCAAAACTAATCACTTAAAATTATCATTTGTGCCAGCCTCCATTAAGTTGCTGAACAATGTGAAATAGAACTGTGTGCAATAAATATGTGAGCACTTCAGCACTTTACTTGTGACCGCGGTGCAATAGGGCAACGTGCAATATATATATACTAGCACCTTAGCATATGCACTTTACACAAACTTCAATACAATGGAGTAATGTGCAACAACCACACTAGCATTTTAGCACTTGCACTTTAATCCATGGAATTGCGCTGTCAATAATGTCCTTTTTCTTCTGTGTTTATATTTTCTTCTTGTAAAGTACAAGATGTCGATGCTTCTCAGGTTTTTGTTGTTGTGTTTTGTGATTTGTGTTGTCTTTTGTGATGTTTTTTATGAAACAACTTTGCACTGTGCCCAAACAAAATTTCCCCTCGGGGACAATAAAGTTAACCTTAACCTTATTAACAATACATGCGCAAGAGTAAATACCACAACTATTAAATATGCTAATAATGAATATGCACTGCTAAAGGATAATAAACTAATAACCAAAAGGAAAGTTCTGAATTAAACAATAAAACAAATAAATGATTTGAACACAGAATGGATAAATGCAATGCTGTTGAATTGAATGTTGCAATGGGAGCGAATTTTATGGGAATGCTGTTTATCGGGAACCACCTAATGGCTCTTGCAAAATGGTGATAAATAACAGTAGTTCCGGCAGTAGAGACGTCTTCCACTGGCGATGTGGAAAGAGCACAGAGTTGCGATCCAGTAGTCATTGCCATGCTGGGCTGGAGGATGCTGGACTTTGGTTGCGCCAAGAGGGTCCTTGAAGAATGGACAGGGCAGCTGGGTCAGTAGAATCTTCATAGGTTCCTTTGCAGGCTGGCAGCATCACCGAGGAGCTGTGTGGGACAAGCAATGTCTGCCGATGCAGAGGTCCTTTGTGGACTGGGCTGCGCTGCTGGAGGGGCCGTAAGGGTCAGATAAGGTCCCTCAATGCTGGGGCCCTTTTTCAGCTAGAGTGCAGCAATAAAGCAATATAAAAGGTTTTGCTTGCAAAAGCTTAAACTTTACTATCTTGTAGCCTCTTTTCCCATCAGGTCAGAAACTCAGGACGTGGTGTGTCTGCTAATGTCTCCTTCCCCATCGATTTGGAAACGCAGGACAAGGGTGTGTCTACCCGGAGGACATATTTATCCCTTTCTGATGAGGAGATTGAAATCTGGCACCTTTCTGATCCTGGAGTGTGATTGGCCACTGGTGTCTGAAGTAGCCGCGGTGTTGCACACCCTAGTGGAACTGATTAGCATAGCATAGTGTACAGAGTCAAAACAGTGACTTTAACATTTTACCCATGCATTATTTCTTTACCAAACCTCTTTCAAATTATTAAAGATAGAGATAGACCAAACACGACCAGCACCATGTCAAAACCTAAATTTTCTACAATTGTTATTCACGTCGCCACAAACGATGTCCAGCTTCACCAGTCAGAGATCACTAAAGATAATGTTAAAGAGGTATGTGAACTTGCAAAAATGATGTCAGACACTGTAATGTGAACTTGCAAAAATGATGTCAGACACTGTAATGTGCTCTGGCCCTCTCTCTGAGGTCGAGGTTTATAGTAGATTAGTGTCATTGAATGGCTGGATGTCTGAGTGGTGTCCGGAGATTAACATAGGGTTTATAGACAATTGGAAGAATTTTTAGGGTAGACCTGACCTGCTTAAAGGGATGGACTCCATCCCTCCAGGGAAGGTGCAGCTCTCCTCTCTAGTAATTTGGCTCAGTCTTATAGTGATAGTATTTGACTAACTGGAGCCCAGAAAGCAGACAAACTGGTTAATCCAAATGTCTGCTAGCTGCCTTGAGACGTCGCAAAGGTCAATCCTAGGTGTTTATTCAGTACTGTGGCTAAATTGGTTGGAACTATAGCATTGACTGAACAAAATATTACATCGTAGCACAACAGGAATGACTTCATGAATTTCTTTATTGATAAAATTGAAATAATCAGAAATATATTTGGATTTATGCAATCAACAGTACCTCAGAAAACTCATAATTTTCCTCACAAGCAACTTGCTGTCATGGGTCATGAAGAGCTAAAAAAACATAAATAAATCAAAAGCCACAACATGCATGTTAAATCCAATATCAACTAAGCTCTTATAAGATGTATTCCCTGTAATCTCAGAACCTCTTAATATTATTAACTCCTCGCTATCTTTAGGGCATGTGCCAAAACACTTTAAAATAGCAGTTATCAAACCGCTTATTAGGAAGCCACAACTTGATCCTGAAGAATTGACTAATTACAGACTAATTTCAAATCTACAATTTTTTTTCTCTCAAAAATTCTAGAAAAGGTATTGTCCTCCCAACTATGTTAATTTCTACAGAGAAATGGTATATATGAACAATTTCAGTCAGGATGTAGGTCCCATCACAGTACAGAGACTGCACTTATCAGAGATACAAATGACTTGCGCTGATCATTTGATCATGGCTGCATTCTCTTTTAGTGATTTTTAGATCTTAGTGCTGCCTTTGACATGATAGATCACAACATTCTTTTGAATAGGCTGGAGAATTATGTTGGCATTAATGGACCTGCATTAGCATGGTTTAGGTCCTAAATAGGACCGCTACCACTTTGTATGTGTAAATGAGGAATTGTCAAATCACACAAAAGTTAAGTATGGAGTGTCACAGTGATCAGTTTTAGGACCTCAGCTTTTCTCCTTATGCTTTCCCTGGGACATATTATCAGGAATCTTAGAATAAGTTTCCACTGTTATCCCAATGATATCAACTATATATTTCTTCGAAACCTGATGAGATTTCACAATTCTCCAAATTAGCAGAGTGTATCAATGAAATAAAAGATTAGATGGTCAGAAATATCCTTCTACTCAATTCTGACAAAACGGAGGTACTAATTATTGGACCAAAAAACTACAATATAATCATCTCCACAGCGAAGAATTAAGGTGTTATATTTGATACCAATCTGTCCTTTGAAAATCTAATTACCAATGTTTACAAGTGCTGGCTAATGCTAAATGTAGATTTTCTAAAATTGTTATTCATGGCAGTACTAACAATGTCCTGTTTCGCCAGTCGGACATCACTAAGGGTAATGTTAAAGAGGTGTGTGAATTTGCAAAATTATGTCAGATGCTGTAATATGCTCTGGTCTCCTCCCTGCTCATCATGGTGATGAAGTTTATAGTAGATTAGAGTCACTGAACAGCTGGATGTCTGAGTGGTGTCTGAAGAATACAATAAGATTTATAGACAAATGGAAGAGTTTTTGGGGTAGACCTGACCTGCTAAAGAGAGACAGACTCCATCCCTCCAGGGAAGGTGCCGCTCTTCTCTCGTAATTTGGCTCATAGTCTTAATATTGACAGTATTTCACTAACTGGGGCCAAGGTCAGGATGCAGACAAACTGGTTAATCCAAACATCTGCTAGCTGCCTTGATGTCACACAGGTCACATAAACAACAACATAGACAGTATCACCTAGATATCTCAAAGAGACTGTGTCTGTTCCCTGAACTAATCAACCACAAAACCCTCACTAAATCATTTAGAATTTTTTTTATTAAGGACAAACTTGAACTTGAAAATCATATAAAGATAGGGCTACTAAAAATGATATCTCTTTCTACCAAAGCACTAATTGTTAATTAAATTATTACAAATCAGATTCGATTAGTTCTGTTTGACTGAAACCTGTTTAAACCAGATTAATATATTAGTTAAAATGAATCTACTCCCCCCAGGTTATAAAATGTTATAAAAATGTGCCTCATCTGAAGGGTGGAGGAGGTGTTGCTACAATTTACAGTGAAGATTTTGGTGTTACTCAGAGGATATAATTTTAAGTGTTTTGAACTAATAATGCTTAATGTGACACCGTCATATATACATTTAAAAAAATGATGTCGTCTTTAACCCATGCTGCAGTGTATAGATTATCCGGGCCTTATTCTGATTTCCTTTGTGAATTTTCTCATTTTTTATCAGATCTTGTAGTTACTGTAGATAGAGCTTTAATTGTTGTTGACGTCAACATTCACATAGATATTGAAAATGACACATTGGGATTAGCATTTATCAATATTCTAAACTATCTTGGAGTCAGACAAAATGTAACCGGACCGACTCATTGCCATAGTCATATGCTAGATTTAATTCTGTCATATGAAGTTGATACTATAGAAATTCTGCAGCAGAGCGATGACATCTAGGATCATTACCTCGTCTTTTGTATGCTGTGGTCAGATAATGTTACTCAATCTACACCACACTATCATTCAGGTAGAACTATTATTTCTACCACTAAAGAAAGCTTCACTAAAAATCTTCCAGATCTATCGCATACACTCAGTAAACCCCAAAGCCCAGAAGAACTTGATGAAATAACCAAAAATATAAATGCAGTGTTAGGGTTAGGTTTAGGGTAAGGGTTAGCGGTTAAGGGTTAGGTTTAGGGTAAGGGTTAGCGGTTAAGGGTTAGGTTTAGGGGTAAAGGGGTTAAGTTTAGGTTAAGGGGTTAAGAAAGGTTAGTGAAAGTGGATAGGCGCTAACCAGTATGCACAGGCCATCAATGTCGCTCACTCGACTGGATTCACTTCTCATTCAGGCCTTGTGGATATATAGTACCTAATTTATTGATCCAAATTCTCTCTGCTCTTTTTCTCTGAGGCACGGACCACTGCGGGTTGGCCTGTAGGACCGTGACCCGGAAGGAATCCCATCCGTGTTGGAGAAAATGTTGGACCAGGTAAGTGTTTTTTGTTGTCCTTTCAGAATGTTATATTTATGTTGTGTCATTCTGACCAACACGGTGTTGCCCGTTTCTCCAACATATTGAGCTCCACATTGTTTGCAGGTGATGAGGTAAATGCAGTTTTGACAGTATACTGTTCCTGATTGGTAAGTATTGAAAACCTCTTTTGTGAACTTGTTTTGTACGTATCCTTTTTGTTCCAAATATTATCCCTGATGTTTGGATTTCGTATCGTGAAGAGGATGAAGTTTGGCTCTAATTAGATAGTCTTGTAAACTTTTGTTTTTTCTGAATGCTGCAATAACTTTGTGGTTCTTCAATAATTGTGTCTGTCCCAATATGTTCTGGAAGTTCGACTTTACCTCTTTGGTCAGTTTCAAAGCGGCTGAGGAGTAAGTAAGGACAAAGGGGACAACGGTCCCCTCCGCCTGGGTCCTGCTTGTCAAGTAGGATTTAAAAACCTTTCTCAAAAAGGACCTGTTATATCCCCTGGGCCGGAGTGCTTTGAAGAGTATTTGTGTCGCTTCTCTGAAGTCCCGTTCCTGGGTGCATATGCGACGGAACCTCAGAAGTTGCGACTTGACCAGGCCTGAGTAAGTATGTTTGGGGTGAAAACTCCTTTTGTGTAGTAGGGCATGTGTGTCAGTTTCTTTGAAGAAGACTTTAATGTCCAATTTGTGTGACGTGTTGAAATCTGGACCCTTGTAAGTTGTGGTATCCAGAAAGTCTACCGATAGGTGACTGGTGGCGGATTTCAATTTTATAGATGTGTTATGATTATTTAGTGTGGCCACAAAATCCTTGAACTCGTCTTCAGAGTGAGTCCACACTCCCCAGATATCATCTAGGTACCTAAAATAGTGAAGGGGCTGTTTGTGGCATCGAGATAAGGCCAAAGCCTCCCATTCTGCCATAAATATGTTGGCGTAGGCCGGGGCAAACTTCTTGCCCATCGCCGTGCCTTTAATTTGCAGGAAAAATTCCAATTAAACTCAAAATCGTTTCTGTTTAAATTTATTTCTAATAATTGGATGAGTTCTTTGTCGGGCCTGGAGGTATCTGGGGTTTTTTGAAAGATATTTTTAATGGCCTGAATTCCTTCTTTGATGTCAATGTTTGTATAAAGGGCATCCACGTCCATAGTGAACAGGATGGCCTTTTGGGGAATTTTTAGTCCTTTGACTTTCTGGACAAAATCATAAGTGTCTTTTATATAACTGGGGTGGCCCGTCGAGAGATGATTTAAGTAAAAATCTAAAAATTCGGCCGTATAGTACGTTTCACTGCCGCAGTCAGATACTATAGGCCGTCCTGGGGGAATTTCGTGCGGTTTGCTCCATTTGGCTGGGTCTTTGTGTATTTTGGGGAGCATGTAGAACCTCCTGCTTCTAGGTTCCGCGTTACCCAACAGGTAGGACTTTTGTTTTGCGTTGATGTGTTTTTTTTGATATAGGGCTTGGGCTATATTTTTTACCATAGGTACAGTGTCTAAATAAATGGGTCCATCCAATTTCTTGTAATATTTTGGGTCATTCAATTGTCTATATCCCTCCCATAAATATTGTTCTCGGTCCCATATGACTATCGCACTGCCCTTATCTGCAGGTTTAATAACTATCTGTTTAGCGCTTTTTAACTGTTTTAGAGCGTTTGTTTCCTCCAAAGTGAGGTTAGGCTCTTCCTGGGACGGTCTAAAATGTTTTTTAAAGTATTCCAGATCCCTTTTGAATAACGTGCATAGATCTGTGGGCAGTTTGTCTGCGGGTGGGACCCAGTCCGACTTGGGTGTGAACGGAGGGGGATTTGAGTCCGTCTCATTTTGAAAATAGGCTGCCAATTTAAGTCTCCTGTGGTATTGTTGCAGATCGTATCGTGTCTGCATTTCGTGGCGTTTTCTGCTCATTGTACCCGATGGGATAAAGGTCAATCCCCTGTTGAGCAGGCAACATTGTGGGGAAGTGATGTGGAATTTTTTTGTAAGAATAACAACGTTTCGATGCCCCTCCTGCGCATGCAGGCTTGTGGGGAGATTTATTTTAAATACCGAAGCCAGTGCTGGAGCATGTTTCTGGCTGTGTCCACCGTCCAGTGTATATGGTCGCTGTCGGTGTGAAACTCAGATCTGGACAGGGCCGGAATATGTTTTAGGTTGGTGGTAATATGGGCGTTCAGGATGGTCAACTGTGTCTGCTCCTTTGTTGGGAGCATTCCTGAAAAGTTCACCTCCGGAACCCAAATTTCCGCCAGTGGAAATTTATCTTTTGCCGCTCTTAAAGCCGCCTGCATCTGTTTGATAGCAGTGTCTTTGGCGTTCTGTGCCTGGCTGTTGATCCCTAATGATAAAATTACATGTTCCACCTCGGTGGATACTGCGTTTTTGTTGATCACAGCCTCCATGTGTCTAAACATGGCCCCTGGATAGCTTTCTATTTGGAGGTCGCAATTCTTAAAAGGTGGAATTCTGGACAGATTGGAGTCCCCGATAATAAGCCATTTTTTTCGCACCGTCAGCTTCCATTCTATCATTTTCCTGGACGTGGTTAGGTGTCTATTCGGTCCGTCCTCCTGGGAGTCACGTTGTACACCAGAAGGTTTGTTGAGGTCGACACTTAAACGAGCCTGTGTGGCTGTCCTGAGGCTGTTGACTTTTTCAGGGCTTAAGGTGACTCTTTGTGAGCCGAGATTATCTCGTTCGCACTCCCCTTGATCCTCAATCAGGATGAGTTCTTGTTCCTGTCTAACACAGGGTTTGGAACGAATGTGAGGAATGCGTTGTTCTTTTGGGGAGGCAGGAATCTTTAAGATAGTCTCCGAATCGCTGTCCAAGTCCTCCTCTCTAATAGGAGACCAATCGTTCAGTGGGTCTGTCATTGTGCATGCTGTTTTGGTTGGTTTTGTTATTAATGGGGTGGATGTCTCAGATAGAGATCGTGCATCAGTCATGGTGTGCACCAAAGCCTGCACCGTGACGGTATTAGCCGTTGTGTTTTCTGGGAGAGGAGGAACGGGAGAGAGATTTTGGGTCTCCGTTTCCTCCCTCGTTTCTCCCGAATCTAAGGCAGGAACGGAGGTGTGCCATGTCTCCCCTACCAACCTGTGAGCCTCGTGTATTGTTTTGTCTTTTAGTCTTTTTCCAATACCACGTTTAGCCCATAAAGTGGCCGTATTGAAACATTCCTCCCAGCCCTGGGAGGGAATGTGCTGGAGCTTGGCCATTTCTTCCACCAATGCGTCTTCATAGTGATTTTTAAGAATCAGCATAGTGGTATAGGCCCAGTTTTTGGCATTGCCTTCAATGAGGGCTTGTGTTGTGGAGTTTGGTAAAGCTGGTTTGATGACCTCTGACATGTGTTTTTCAATTTTGTGAATTGCAGGAGGCTGTTCCTGGCTTATATTGTTTTTATGATGCATCAATTTGATGATTTTAAATAAAGTACAGGTTTTTGTGACAAAGTCAGGGTCATCCGAATGCTTGGGCTTTGTGTTTTGTTTCTGATGTATGTTTTTATTTTGCAGGTGTGAACGAACTGTCTGTGTTTTGTTCTGCACCCATCCCCGTGGATCCTTTGTGAAGGATTTTTGTTGTGGCATAAATGTACCGGGCCCCAAACGGGCCCGGGGTTCAAAAAATTGTGGTCTGCCAGACCACTGATGAGGCCGACTATGGTGAGTCGGGGCTGCCCTCATGTGGCCACCAAATTTCACTGCCCGTGCATGGGAAGGCACTCTGTCCCTGTGCATGACGCTGGGTCTGATGGCCACCATATTTTACTGCGTCTGCATAGGAGAATGCTCTTTCTCCTTGTGCATGATGCTGGTTCTGATAGCCACCATATTTAACTGCGTCCGCATAGGAGAATGCTCTTTCTCCCTGTGCGTGATGTTCAATGTCCCGGTAGGAACGGGGCATAGGCCAGACTGTGCCACGCCTGGCAAGCCTGCGCCCACGTGTGACCACCGTCCAACCGTCTCTTTCTGGCCAAACCATGGTTTTAGAAACTATTGTGCTGAATTTATAAATGTAAAAGGTAAAGATTTTTCTTAAAGTAATTTAAATCAGGTAAGTAAATCTAAAAAGTAGTCTCTCTTTTTTGTATTTTATCTATTAAAATCTAATCAAATAAAAATGTTTTTTTGTTTTTTGTTCTTATATATAAACAGGTTGTTGCTTTAAATGTGAAAACAAAATCAAAGAATTTAAGGTAAGTCAAAATAAATGGTTTTTTAGCTGTATTTGTGCTTTTTTATGCTTCAAAGCTTTATTTTGTGAATCAATAATAATATTTTTTGTAAACTGAACAAGCCGTTGCAACGTTTCATTTTTCTAATTGTGAAAAATGTAAATCTCGAAATAAAATAAAATAATGAAAAATAAATGAATCTTAAAATGAATAAAACAAATAGCCAAATAAAGAAATGAAACAAAGAGATCAAAATGTGCTGAGGATCAGAATAAGTTTTTTTTTTAAAAATGCAAAGTGTGTTAGAGGCTTTCTCATCGAGAGCTGGAAGCAGTGAATGGGTGTCTGCATCCTCAGTTGTCCTTTATATAGTGTGGGGGGCGGGACTAAATTTGAAAGAGTCAATAGGAGCCTCTCCCATACCTCTGGTTTAAAAATAAACAGCTCTCAGCCAATCGGAAATGAAGCTGTCCTTTCAAATAAATTTCAGAAGGGCTTTTTTTCAAAAAATTGAATGTAAACAACAGTGATGGATGTGAGACTCAGCTTAAATTAGCCAATAAGAGCCTTTCCCATATTTTTGTTTAAAAATAAACAATTTCAGCCAGCAGCACATTAGCTGTCTTTTCAAAAAAAAAAAAAAAAAAAAAATATATATATATATATATATATATATATATATATATATATATATATATATATATATATATATATACACACACACACACACACACTTTTATATTAGTAAATATTTACTTTTAAATTATACTTATATTGATGTGATGGATGATAAATGATTATATATATTTAATTTTAAATAATAATTATTATTGATGTGATGGATGATAAATGATTATATATATTTAATTTTAAATAATGATTATATTATGTGGTGGATTTAAAAGGATGAAATATCATATATATATTAATTAATTGTAGATTGCATAGATGCAGCCTTATCTATGTTTATTCTTAATCATTATAATTATATCATTGTATGAATGACCCATTTCTCTATGTTTTCCATGCATTTTCTTTTAGTATGATTATTAGCAGGAAGTTGTAAACAGTCGAGCAACTTGCAAACATGAGGCACGGGCTGGTAAGGTTTAGGGTAAGGGTTAGCGGTTAAGGGTTAGGTTAAGGGTTAGGGTCAACCGGCCCCCCCCATAACAGTCTCCCCAGACTGCCACAGTTTGATTAGGGGGCTCGGAGAAAGGCACTGGCCGGCGCATGTTTCTGGTGAACCGATCGACCTTTGCCTGATTTACAAGAAAGAGGTAGTCCTATCTGTGCCTATTTGTGCCCACCACATGGCCTTTAGAGACTTTCGGCATCTAGGCTTTAAGAATCTCTTGATTCAACAGCAATCCTAGCTCCATTTTCTCCACTCTATCCCTATTCCAAAAAGGTTCCTTTCCTGCGCCTATTTGTGCCCGCCACATGGCCTTTGGAGACTTTTGGCTATTTGATTTAAAACTCCTTTTTGAGGGACCCTCTCACTATCCTATCCATCAGTCTATCCTTGTTCTGAGAAGAATCTCCCATCTGACTACCCCCCAGAAAGGATTTCTTTAAAGGGGAATATTAGTGACACCTCATCAGTAGTAAGCCCCAGACTCCTCGGGTGTTTCAACCTTTTCTTACTATACACCCTCCTCTGGGGAGGTCCGCCATAGGGGATCAGTCCTAGGCGTGTGTCACAATGCCCAATTGCTACCTCTCTTCTCCAGTACCACAATGTGTTTTTTGGGTCTGGTTTTAAAGCTATTGCTACATACAACACACCTACCTACCTACCTACCGTCTTACAGTACCTATTTGCCAAAAAAAATTGAACATTTGAAAGAAACCCCCAGGAATGCCAACCTATCCTGAATAAATACCCAGATCCTTCAGCGTATCCCCTCCCAAACCTCATTAGAATTCCTCCTAGAACAATTGTAAAATTAGTTCTTTTTAAATTCTGAACAAACTGCCCTTGCACCACACTACAGCCCGACCGCCCTCAAAATAGTAGAGCCAAAGTAGGTTTGTGTAATGCTGTGTTGTGCAAAAAATGTACTGTTGCAATGGTGGTGCTATTCACCAGTAAAAAAAGCTGCCCCCCATAAGTGCTTTGTCCTAGTGGACACAAGGGGGCAGTTTACTCACGTGGTTCTCAACCCAGACAAACCTGATCGTTAACACCGCAAGGTATCCACAGGCTGCCTGGGGAGAGATTGAGAAGGGTCTCATCCCGAGGGCTCTGACTGGCGGATGCCACAGCATCAAGCTTCTACCAGAGATAACCCCCTAAAGGTTTTTACAAAAGGTCAAACAGACATCATTCTTACCCAATCAACCGGAGATCACCAACACGTCTGACTAGAACAATGGCTAACTCAACCTCTTATACTAAAGACATAGCCTACACCATACTGGTGACAGCTTATTACCCACAATGCCCCTCTCATTTCCCCAAAACAAAAACCAAAACCATCAGTGTGGAGGATACTCCAACACCTGAACTACTCTCCACCCTCTCCTTGCTCCTATCTAAAAAGAGGGGAAAAAAAGGGGTGTTTTACTCTTTTTTGGTGTCTGGCCCCTGTCCTCTACTGGGGACCCCCCCCCCCGGGTTCCAACTGGACAAGGCCTAAAAAAAGGAGGGGTTAGGGTGTTCGGTACCGCACTATAGGGATGCCCCAACCGCCTTAGCAAGAAAATCCAAGAAAATAAGAGTATCTAAACCACTACCAAGGGCAGTGAAAAGAGAAGGGATGAGCTAGGGGGCACTGCGAGACTGCGCTGGAAACCCCCCGGTGCCACGCTTGGCCTCCACGCTCTCCCACCCAATTCACCACCAGGCCACACTGATAGGAACCAGGTGGGACAGCTGCAAAAAAAAACCCTCTACCAACCTTTATTCATCTTGTCTGCTTCGTAAAATCCACATTTAAACATTTAGGAAAAAAGGTTCCCAATTTCCTAATCCACCCTAATTCCTTCCTTAACCTGTCCTTTTTCCAACCTAGATCATGTTCTAACCCCAATACCATCAAACTACCCTCCCCATGACTAATAATATGGTCCACCAAGTGACCCTTCCTTTTGTTGTATCTATGGGCATTCACTAACCCCCCCCTCATATCCCCCTTTATTTTAATACACACACCCTCATACCTACCCTACCCTTTCCTAACATTATCCCCACAAGTATGGTTAGGGTTAGGGTTAGGTATAGAGGTAATTACGAGTTTCACCCTCATTATCTCCACCCTCATTTGCATATCGAATCTGATTGGCTGGATTGTTTCACAGATCAATCTTTAGAACGGTCTGTCCGATTTTGCCAAGCTTGGTGTCATCGAACTCAGAATTCCGTCGTTCTTCATGTGACGGGGCGAGATGAACAGAAAAAGAAAGCATTAGAAATGTAGCACTTAAAAAGGAAAACAGTCATTTGCATGTAGGTTTTGAGTGGTGGAAAAAGTCACCTGCACGCCTTTAAGATTTGCATGAATACGACTATAGAGGAGACGTGGTAATGAACGCATTTTTCACAAGAACGACGTTTCTTCTTTCCTGCGCATTTTGGCAGCATGTAGGCCTGCAGCACGTTAGCTTTGGGCAACAATAATAGCATTTAATTTGATTTGTAAACAGCCCTTTGCGGTTTAAATACTGTTTATATTTCAGTTGAGCAACTGAAATCAGTATCATATCCATGTATCACTCCTGAAATGTTTTTGTAGGAATTTTTGGGTGGGATGAACTCAATCCTTTTATTATTATCATCTCATGAAATGTATCGGACCATGCTTGTGAGGAGGAGATCATTCTGTTGCGAGCAGAGCAGACTTGAGTCCAGTAAATATTTAAAGAAATTGTTCCAAAATTGAGCGCACGAAGAGCTACATTTGTAAGGACCCTTCAGATTTTAAAAATGCAACTTAAAGGCTTGAATCCCTCTGCTCCCAACCACCAGCACGTGGTAATAGCTTAGCCCCCGCCGCTGGGCGGCAGTCCATACAATGTCAGTCTATGGAAAAATGTTTGTCTGTGGGTGGCTGCTGTTCTGAAGGTGCTGGCGGTGTGGGCCTGCGGGTTTCCGAGAAGACCAGCGTTGGCCCCGTGACTCTGGCAGGTACGTTTGCGGAGATACGGTGCTTGGCCCGCATCCTATGTGGTCCGTGCTGTAGCGGAATTTGACAGCTGTCCGGCGTGGTTGGTTGCCTCGCTGGCGTCCCGGGGGACCGTGCTAGGAGCGCATTTGGGGGCGTTTGGAGTCCATTGGTGTAGGTTTGAGTGGAGTGTTTTCGGGGGCCCGTGGCAGCCTTAGGTCAGGTCAGAGCAGGATATAGGATAGAAACTACCGATGGCGAACACGCCATCGTCTTTAACTTTGGTTCCGCTGGTCCGATTTTTTAAAAAATGTTATGTTCTATATGTGATCCTCTAGCTATCTGATTGACTTTGTCATCGATCAGTCTTAAGAGTTTTTAGTCTCAAAAACATACTTCTCTTATGGTCTAACTTGCTCTATAGTGTGTAAATGTTGTGTCTTCTTGATCAGTGTGACTTGTATTTAGTTTGGAAATGTGTTCTGTTCAGAAGTTGGTTATGTTTAGAGTTAAAGTTGAATAAACTGATACAATCTTAATTTGTGTAAGCCTGGTGTCTTTTTGATACTTTTGACTTTTATTAGCTTAGAAGTTGGGTTAGGTTAAGAAGTTAGGTTAGGTTAGAATAAGGTTAGTTAGGGTTAGGTTAGGTTATGGGATATAGGGATGAAAACCACCCATTTTGTGATGCACCGACAGGCAGCCATGCGGTAAGACAGAGAATGTGAGGAAGCTCGATCAGGTAAAGTGATCCCTGACATGCTAGCGGCAGCTCCTTCGTGACCGCAGCAGTGCCAAGCAGAAATGCCATGCTTTCCTGGGCAGGATGACAGTAGAAGTCAATGGGTTCTCTTGGTTAATAGAATAAACTGGCTTTTGGCGCACTGTGATAAATTTATAAAGGCCTATGTCAATTTACCGTGTCTTTACTGTAATAAAACGGGTTACCCTGGGGCTGGGCACACAAAAGTGTAATATGTTTCTTGTGGAAACACCCCCCTAGTGTGTGCAAAGTTTGGGAACGATCGCTCGTTCGTAGCCAACACGGCGGCCTAAAACGTACTCGTTTCACAGAGGCTTTATAGAAGGCAGACTTTATTAAGCATATTTTTACTGTAATAATATGGGTTCCCATGGGGCTGGGCACACAAAAGTGTAATATGTTTCTCGTGGAAAGACCCCCATAGTCTGTGCAAAGTTTGGGAACGATCGCTCGTTCGTAGCCAACACGGCGGCCTAAAACGTACTCGTTTCACATTGACCATTATTGTTTAACCCCCACTGGGTGGCAGTCTATACAATGTGAGTCTATGGAAAAGTGCTCACAAATGCTAAGAGTTTTTGACATCTGAGGTGTTCTGTTGCAAAAATGATTTTTAATGTCATTCTGAATTTTGCAAGCACAGTGTTAAAGTGAATAATTCAGGTGGAATCATACAATTACACAAGGAAAGTTTTATTGACAGAACAATAAGGATAATAACAAGAATTACGAAAATAATAATAACATGAATAATTATAATAATTCATTTAATTTATGAAGTGCTTTTCTAGACACGGATGAGAGACAGACATTCACAGCAAAGGCTGCCCATTTAACTGGCCATATATATATATATATATATATATATATATAAAAAATCTGCATGTTTTAAAAACATTGCTGTAAAATAATGTTTTAAGCAGCATAACTTGCGTTCAAAATCATTATACAGTATGAACAGGAACATAGTTTGTATTTTTCCTGTTAGATTTCTTTTGCAAGTATTTGTAAACTTCAATTTTATTGATAAATCATTCATATTTCAAGTGAACGGCTGTTCTTAAGTGGACGCCCCCTAAAGGCTCAGCATTGAAACTGTCTGTGATTCTGTGTTAAAAAATCCACATTTTAGCAGTTTTGGACAGTGCAGATCTCAATATGTCCACTTTGTGTATGTGTGTGTATGTGTGTATATATTTGTAGCTGTAAGTCGTAAATCTATCTTTCTGTCTATCTAACTAACTATCTGTCTGAGTCTGTCTGTCTATCTGTCTATCTATCTCACTATCTGCCCGTCTGTCTGTCTGTCTATCTATCTAACTATCTGTCTATGTGTCTATCTATCTAACTATATGTCTTTCTGTCTATCTATCTAACTATCTGTCTTTCTGTCTATCTATCTAACTATCTGTCTGTCTGTCTTTCTATCGAACTATCTGTCTGTCTGTCTATCTATCTAACTGTCTGTCTGTCTGTCTGTCTGTCTAGCTAACTATCTGTCTGTCTGTCTGTCTGTCTAACTATCTGTCTGTCTGTCTAACTATCTGTCTGTCTGTCTAACTATCTGTCTGTCTGTCTAACTATCTGTCTGTCTATCTATCTAAATGTCTGTCTGTCTGTCTATCTTTCTGCCTATGTGTCTATTTGTTTCTCTGTCTGTGTTTGTGTGTCTGTCTGTAACTAATGAAGCTTTTAAATAAAGTTTAAACTTTTTACTATCATTATTATTATTATTATTTCATGATATTTCTTTTACTTGTATGTGAGGAGTATTTTTGAGTCCAGTTAATTGTATCAAAGAAATGTTTCAAAAAATGAAATAAATAAAAAAAACAAATAGCAGAAGGATGTTTTGTTTTTGTGGTATCGAGTCTCCATCTGGTGGTCATTTACAGCAACTTCATATTCTACTCTATAAAGTCCCAAACAGACTGCTATATTTGATTCCTACTGTAAGACTGTTAATAACAAAGGAAAGAAATGAACCCAAGTAAATATAGCAAGACCCTTTGCATTTATTTGACTTGTTTGTGAGGAGGATGTTTTGGAGTCCAGTTCATTTTATTAAAAAAATGTTTCCAGAAATGAAGTAAATTCAAACAAATTACAGGTGGACTTGTAAACATTTTGTTGTTGTTGTTGTTGTGAGAAAACAAACTGCACCAAATATTGCCCTTATAACTTTATAAAATAATGTTACCTTAGGTTTAAAGTTGTAAGTGGGAAAGTGCAATTCTCCATCAGTCCACTAAGGCTAACCCCAGTCCGCTGGGGTTAGTTGGGCTTAAATCGCTAGATGACCCTAACCCCTAGCCCCGGGGGTTAAAAACTCTGTAGGTATAGAGGTAATTACGAGTTTCACCCTCATTATCTCCACCCTCATTTGCATATCGAATCTGATTGGCTGGATTGTTTCACAGATCAATCTTTAGAACGGTCTGTCCGATTTTGCCAAGCTTGGTGTCATCGAACTCAGAATTCCGTCGTTCTTCATGTGACGGGGCGAGATGAACAGAAAAAGAAAGCATTAGAAATGTAGCACTTAAAAAGGAAAACAGTCATTTGCATGTAGGTTTTGAGTGGTGGAAAAAGTCACCTGCACGCCTTTAAGATTTGCATGAATACGACTATAGAGGAGACGTGGTAATGAACGCATTTTTCACAAGAACGACGTTTCTTCTTTCCTGCGCATTTTGGCAGCATGTAGGCCTGCAGCACGTTAGCTTTGGGCAACAATAATAGCATTTAATTTGATTTGTAAACAGCCCTTTGCGGATTAAATACTGTTTATATTTCAGTTGAGCAACTGAAATCAGTATCATATCCATGTATCACTCCTGAAATGTTTTTGTAGGAATTTTTGGGTGGGATGAACTCAATCCTTTTATTATTATCATCATCTCATGAAATGTATCGGACAATGCTTGTGAGGAGGAGATCATTCTGTTGCGAGCAGAGCAGACTTGAGTCCAGTAAATATTTAAAGAAATTGTTCCAAAATTGAGCGCACGAAGAGCTACATTTGTAAGGACCCTTCAGATTTTAAAAATGCAACTTAAAGGCTTGAATCCCTCTGCTCCCAACCACCAGCACGTAGGGCTAGGGTTAGGGTTAGGGTAAGGTTTAGGGTAAGGGTTAGCGGTTAAGGGTTAGGTTAAGGGTTAGGTTTAGGGTAAGGTTTAGTGTAATGATTAGGTTAACGGTTAGGTTAAGGGTTAGGTTAAGGGTAAGGGTTAGGGTAAGGGTTAGGTTAAGGGTTAGGTTAAGGGTTAGGTTGAGGGTTAGGTTAAGGGTTAGGTTGAGGGTTAGGTTGAGGTTAAGGGTTAGGTTAAGGGTTAGGTTAAGGGTTAGGTTGAGGTTAAGGGTTAGGTTAAGGGTTAGGTTAAGGGTTAGGGTTAGGTTAAGGGTTAGGTTAAGGGTAAGGTTTAGGGTAAGGGTTAGCGGTTAAGGGTTAGGTTAAGGGTTAGGTTTAGGGTAAGGGTTAGCTGTTAAGGGTTAGGTTAGGGTTAGGGTTAGGATGTTAGGGTCAACCGGCCCCCCCCATAACAGTCTCCCCAGACTGCCACAGTTTGATTAGGGGGCTCGGAGAAAGGCACTGGCCGGCGCATGTTTCTGGTGAACCGATCGACCTTTGCCTGATTTACAAGAAAGAGGTAGTCCTATCTGTGCCTATTTGTGCCCACCACATGGCCTTTAGAGACTTTCAGCATCTAGGCTTTAAGAATCTCTTGATTCAACAGCAATCCTAGCTCCATTTTCTCCACTCTATCCCTATTCCAAAAAGGTTCCTTTCCTGCACCTATTTGTGCCCGCCACATGGCCTTTGGAGACTTTTGGCTATTTGATTTAAAACTCCTTTTTGAGGGACCCTCTCACTATCCTATCCATCAGTCTATCAACAGCAATCCTAGCTCCATTTTCTTCCACTCTATCCCTATTCCAAAAAGGTTCCTTTCCTGCGCCTATTTGTGCCCGCCACATGGCCTTTGGAGACTTTTGGCTATTTGATTTAAAACTCCTTTTTGAGGGACCCTCTCACTATCCTATCCATCAGTCTATCCTTGTTCTGAGAAGAATCTCCCATCTGACTACCCCCCAGAAAGGATTTCTTTAAAGGGGAATATTAGTGACACCTCATCAGTAGTAAGCCCCAGACTCCTCGGGTGTTTCAACCTTTTCTTACTATACACCCTCCTCTGGGGAGGTCCGCCATAGGGGATCAGTCCTAGGCGTGTGTCACAATGCCCAATTGCTACCTCTCTTCTCCAGTACCACAATGTGTTTTTTGGGTCTGGTTTTAAAGCTATTGCTACATACAACACACCTACCTACCTACCTACCGTCTTACAGTACCTATTTGCCAAAAAAAATTGAACATTTGAAAGAAACCCCCAGGAATGCCAACCTATCCTGAATAAATACCCAGATCCTTCAGCGTATCCCCTCCCAAACCTCATTAGAATTCCTCCTAGAACAATTGTAAAATTAGTTCTTTTTAAATTCTGAACAAACTGCCCTTGCACCACACTACAGCCCGACCGCCCTCAAAATAGTAGAGCCAAAGTAGGTTTGTGTAATGCTGTGTTGTGCAAAAAATGTACTGTTGCAATGGTGGTGCTATTCACCAGTAAAAAAAGCTGCCCCCCATAAGTGCTTTGTCCTAGTGGACACAAGGGGGCAGTTTACTCACGTGGTTCTCAACCCAGACAAACCTGATCGTTAACACCGCAAGGTATCCACAGGCTGCCTGGGGAGAGATTGAGAAGGGTCTCATCCCGAGGGCTCTGACTGGCGGATGCCACAGCATCAAGCTTCTACCAGAGATAACCCCCTAAAGGTTTTTACAAAAGGTCAAACAGACATCATTCTTACCCAATCAACCGGAGATCACCAACACGTCTGACTAGAACAATGGCTAACTCAACCTCTTATACTAAAGACATAGCCTACACCATACTGGTGACAGCTTATTACCCACAATGCCCCTCTCATTTCCCCAAAACAAAAAACAAAACCATCAGTGTGGAGGATACTCCAACACCTGAACTACTCTCCACCCTCTCCTTGCTCCTATCTAAAAAGAGGGGAAAAAAAGGGGTGTTTTACTCTTTTTTGGTGTCTGGCCCCTGTCCTCTACTGGGGACCCCCCCCCCGGGTTCCAACTGGACATGGCCTAAAAAAAGGAGGGGTTAGGGTGTTCGGTACCGCACTATAGGGATGCCCCAACCGCCTTAGCAAGAAAATCCAAGAAAATAAGAGTATCTAAACCACTACCAAGGGCAGTGAAAAGAGAAGGGATGAGCTAGGGGGCACTGCGAGACTGCGCTGGAAACCCCCCGGTGCCACGCTTGGCCTCCACGCTCTCCCACCCAATTCACCACCAGGCCACACTGATAGGAACCAGGTGGGACAGCTGCAAAAAAAAACCCTCTACCAACCTTTATTCATCTTGTCTGCTTCGTAAAATCCACATTTAAACATTTAGGAAAAAAGGTTCCCAATTTCCTAATCCACCCTAATTCCTTCCTTAACCTGTCCTTTTTCCAACCTAGATCATGTTCTAACCCCAATACCATCAAACTACCCTCCCCATGACTAATAATATGGTCCACCAAGTGACCCTTCCTTTTGTTGTATCTATGGGCATTCACTAACCCCCCCCTCATATCCCCCTTTATTTTAATACACACACCCTCATACCTACCCTACCCTTTCCTAACATTATCCCCACAAGTATGGTTAGGGTTAGGGTTAGGTATAGAGGTAATTACGAGTTTCACCCTCATTATCTCCACCCTCATTTGCATATCGAATCTGATTGGCTGGATTGTTTCACAGATCAATCTTTAGAACGGTCTGTCCGATTTTGCCAAGCTTGGTGTCATCGAACTCAGAATTCCGTCGTTCTTCATGTGACGGGGCGAGATGAACAGAAAAAGAAAGCATTAGAAATGTAGCACTTAAAAAGGAAAACAGTCATTTGCATGTAGGTTTTGAGTGGTGGAAAAAGTCACCTGCACGCCTTTAAGATTTGCATGAATACGACTATAGAGGAGACGTGGTAATGAACGCATTTTTCACAAGAACGACGTTTCTTCTTTCCTGCGCATTTTGGCAGCATGTAGGCCTGCAGCACGTTAGCTTTGGGCAACAATAATAGCATTTAATTTGATTTGTAAACAGCCCTTTGCGGTTTAAATACTGTTTATATTTCAGTTGAGCAACTGAAATCAGTATCATATCCATGTATCACTCCTGAAATGTTTTTGTAGGAATTTTTGGGTGGGATGAACTCAATCCTTTTATTATTATCATCTCATGAAATGTATCGGACCATGCTTGTGAGGAGGAGATCATTCTGTTGCGAGCAGAGCAGACTTGAGTCCAGTAAATATTTAAAGAAATTGTTCCAAAATTGAGCGCACGAAGAGCTACATTTGTAAGGACCCTTCAGATTTTAAAAATGCAACTTAAAAGGCTTGAATCCCTCTGCTCCCAACCACCAGCACGTAGGGCTAGGGTTAGGGTTAGGGTAAGGTTTAGGGTAAGGGTTAGCGGTTAAGGGTTAGGTTAAGGGTAAGGTTTAGTGTAATGATTAGGTTAAGGGTTAGGTTAAGGGTTAGGTTAAGGGTAAGGGTTAGGTTAAGGGTTAGGTTAAGGGTTAGGTTGAGGGTTAGGTTGAGGGTTAGGTTGAGGTTAAGGGTTTTTGAGGGTTAGGTTGAGGTTAAGGGTTAGGTTAAGGGTAAGGGTTAGGGTAAGGGTTAGGTTAAGGGTAAGGTTTAGGGTAAGGTTTAGGGTAAGGTTTAGCGGTTAAGGGTTAGGTTAAGGGTTAGGTTAAGGGTAAGGGTTAGCTGTTAAGGGTTAGGGTTAGGATGTTAGGGTCAACCGGCCCCCCCCATAACAGTCTCCCCAGACTGCCACAGTTTGATTAGGGGGCTCGGAGAAAGGCACTGGCCGGCGCATGTTTCTGGTGAACCGATCGACCTTTGCCTGATTTACAAGAAAGAGGTAGTCCTATCTGTGCCTATTTGTGCCCACCACATGGCCTTTAGAGACTTTCAGCATCTAGGCTTTAAGAATCTCTTGATTCAACAGCAATCCTAGCTCCATTTTCTCCACTCTATCCCTATTCCAAAAAGGTTCCTTTCCTGCACCTATTTGTGCCCGCCACATGGCCTTTGGAGACTTTTGGCTATTTGATTTAAAACTCCTTTTTGAGGGACCCTCTCACTATCCTATCCATCAGTCTATCCTTGTTCTGAGAAGAATCTCCCATCTGACTACCCCCCAGAAAGGATTTCTTTAAAGGGGAATATTAGTGACACCTCATCAGTAGTAAGCCCCAGACTCCTCGGGTGTTTCAACCTTTTCTTACTATACACCCTCCTCTGGGGAGGTCCGCCATAGGGGATCAGTCCTAGGCGTGTGTCACAATGCCCAATTGCTACCTCTCTTCTCCAGTACCACAATGTGTTTTTTGGGTCTGGTTTTAAAGCTATTGCTACATACAACACACCTACCTACCTACCTACCGTCTTACAGTACCTATTTGCCAAAAAAAATGGAACATTTTAAAGAAACCCCCAGGAATGCTAACCTATCCTGAATAAATACCCAGATCCTTCAGCGTATCCCCTCCCAAACCTCATTAGAATTCCTCCTAGAACAATTGTAAAATTAGTTCTTTTTAAATTCTGAACAAACTGCCCTTGCACCACACTACAGCCCGACCGCCCTCAAAATAGTAGAGCCAAAGTAGGTTTGTGTAATGCTGTGTTGTGCAAAAAATGTACTGTTGCAATGGTGGTGCTATTCACCAGTAAAAAAAGCTGCCCCCCCATAAGTGCTTTGTCCTAGTGGACACAAGGGGGCAGTTTACTCACGTGGTTCTCAACCCAGACAAACCTGATCGTTAACACCGCAAGGTATCCACAGGCTGCCTGGGGAGAGATTGAGAAGGGTCTCATCCCGAGGGCTCTGACTGGCGGATGCCACAGCATCAAGCTTCTACCAGAGATAACCCCCTAAAGGTTTTTACAAAAGGTCAAACAGACATCATTCTTACCCAATCAACCGGAGATCACCAACACGTCTGACTAGAACAATGGCTAACTCAACCTCTTAGACTAAAGACATAGCCTACACCATACTGGTGACAGCTTATTACCCACAATGCCCCTCTCATTTCCCCAAAACAAAAACCAAAACCATCAGTGTGGAGGATACTCCAACACCTGAACTACTCTCCACCCTCTCCTTGCTCCTATCTAAAAAGAGGGGAAAAAAAGGGGTGTTTTACTCTTTTTTGGTGTCTGGCCCTTGTCCTCTACTGGGGACCCCCCCCGGGTTCCAACTGGACAAGGTCTAAAAAAAGGAGGGGTTAGGGTGTTCGGTACCGCACTATAGGAATGCCCCAACCACCTAAGCCTTAGCAAGAAAATCCAAGAAAATAAGAGTATCTAAACCACTACCAAGGGCAGTGAAAAGAGAAGGGATGAGCTAGGGGGCACTGCGAGACTGCGCTGGAAACCCCCCGGTGCCACGCTTGGCCTCCACGCTCTCCCACCCAATTCACCACCAGGCCACACTGATAGGAACCAGGTGGGACAGCTGCAAAAAAAAAACCTCTACCAACCTTTATTCATCTTGTCTGCTTCGTAAAATCCACATTTAAACATTTAGGAAAAAAGGTTCCCAATTTCCTAATCCACCCTAATTCCTTCCTTAACCTGTCCTTTTTCCAACCTAGATCATGTTCTAACCCCAATACCATCAAACTACCCTCCCCATGACTAATAATATGGTCCACCAAGTGACCCTTCCTTTTGTTGTATCTATGGGCATTCACTAACCCCCCCTCATATCCCCCTTTATTTTAATACTCACACCCTCATACCTACCCTACCCTTTCCTAACATTATCCCCACAAGTATGGTTAGGGTTAGGGTTAGGTATAGAGGTAATTACGAGTTTCACCCTCATTATCTCCACCCTCATTTGCATATCGAATCTGATTGGCTGGATTGTTTCACAGATCAATCTTTAGAACGGTCTGTCCGATTTTGCCAAGCTTGGTGTCATCGAACTCAGAATTCCGTCGTTCTTCATGTGACGGGGCGAGATGAACAGAAAAAGAAAGCATTAGAAATGTAGCACTTAAAAAGGAAAACAGTCATTTGCATGTAGGTTTTGAGTGGTGGAAAAAGTCACCTGCACGCCTTTAAGATTTGCATGAATACGACTATAGAGGAGACGTGGTAATGAACGCATTTTTCACAAGAACGACGTTTCTTCTTTCCTGCGCATTTTGGCAGCATGTAGGCCTGCAGCACGTTAGCTTTGGGCAACAATAATAGCATTTAATTTGATTTGTAAACAGCCCTTTGCGGTTTAAATACTGTTTATATTTCAGTTGAGCAACTGAAATCAGTATCATATCCATGTATCACTCCTGAAATGTTTTTGTAGGAATTTTTGGGTGGGATGAACTCAATCCTTTTATTATTATCATCTCATGAAATGTATCGGACCATGCTTGTGAGGAGGAGATCATTCTGTTGCGAGCAGAGCAGACTTGAGTCCAGTAAATATTTAAAGAAATTGTTCCAAAATTGAGCGCACGAAGAGCTACATTTGTAAGGACCCTTCAGATTTTAAAAATGCAACTTAAAGGCTTGAATCCCTCTGCTCCCAACCACCAGCACGTAGGGCTAGGGTTAGGGTTAGGGTAAGGTTTAGGGTAAGGGTTAGCGGTTAAGGGTTAGGTTAAGGGTTAGGTTTAGGGTAAGGTTTAGTGTAATGATTAGGTTAAGGGTTAGGTTAAGGGTTAGGTTAAGGGTAAGGGTTAGGTTAAGGGTTAGGTTGAGGGTTAGGTTAAGGGTTAGGTTGAGGGTTAGGTTGAGGGTTAGGTTGAGGTTAAGGGTTAGGTTAAGGGTTAGGTTGAGGTTAAGGGTTAGGTTAAGGGTTAGGTTAAGGGTAAGGGTTAGGTTAAGGGTAAGGTTTAGGGTAAGGGTTAGCGGTTAAGGGTTAGGTTTAGGGTAAGGGTTAGCTGTTAAGGGTTAGGGTTAGGATGTTAGGGTCAACCGGCCCCCCCATAACAGTCTCCCCAGACTAGGGTTAGGGTTAGGGTTAGGTTTAGGGTTTAGGGTTAGGGTTAGGGTTAGGTTTTGGGTTTAGGGTTAGAGGTAATTACGAGTTTCACCCTCATTATCTCCACCCTCATTTGCATATCGAATCTGATTGGCTGGATTGTTTCACAGATCAATCTTTAGAACGGTCTGTCCGATTTTGCCAAGCTTGGTGTCATCGAACTCAGAATTCCGTCGTTCTTCATGTGACGGGGCGAGATGAACAGAAAAAGAAAGCATTAGAAATGTAGCACTTAAAAAGGAAAACGGTCATTTGCATGTAGGTTTTGAGTGGTGGAAAAAGTCACCTGCACGCCTTTAAGATTTGCATGAATACGACTATAGAGGAGACGTGGTAATGAACGCATTTTTCACAAGAACGACGTTTCTTCTTTCCTGCGCATTTTGGCAGCATGTAGGCCTGCAGCACGTTAGCTTTGGGCAACAATAATAGCATTTAATTTGATTTGTAAACAGCCCTTTGCGGTTTAAATACTGTTTATATTTCAGTTGAGCAACTGAAATCAGTATCATATCCATGTATCACTCCTGAAATGTTTTTGTAGGAATTTTTGGGTGGGATGAACTCAATCCTTTTATTATTATCATCTCATGAAATGTATCGGACCATGCTTGTGAGGAGGAGATCATTCTGTTGCGAGCAGAGCAGACTTGAGTCCAGTAAATATTTAAAGAAATTGTTCCAAAATTGAGCGCACGAAGAGCTACATTTGTAAGGACCCTTCAGATTTTAAAAATGCAACTTAAAGGCTTGAATCCCTCTGCTCCCAACCACCAGCACGTAGGGCTAGGGTTAGGGTTAGGGTAAGGTTTAGGGTAAGGGTTAGCGGTTAAGGGTTAGGTTAAGGGTAAGGTTTAGTGTAATGATTAGGTTAAGGGTTAGGTTAAGGGTTAGGTTAAGGGTAAGGGTTAGGTTAAGGGTTAGGTTAAGGGTTAGGTTGAGGGTTAGGTTGAGGGTTAGGTTGAGGTTAAGGGTTTTTGAGGGTTAGGTTGAGGTTAAGGGTTAGGTTAAGGGTAAGGGTTAGGGTAAGGGTTAGGTTAAGGGTAAGGTTTAGGGTAAGGTTTAGGGTAAGGTTTAGGGTAAGGGTTAGCGGTTAAGGGTTAGGTTAAGGGTTAGGTTAAGGGTAAGGCTTAGCTGTTAAGGGTTAGGGTTAGGATGTTAGGGTCAACCGGCCCCCCCCATAACAGTCTCCCCAGACTGCCACAGTTTGATTAGGGGGCTCGGAGAAAGGCACTGGCCGGCGCATGTTTCTGGTGAACCGATCGACCTTTGCCTGATTTACAAGAAAGAGGTAGTCCTATCTGTGCCTATTTGTGCCCACCACATGGCCTTTAGAGACTTTCAGCATCTAGGCTTTAAGAATCTCTTGATTCAACAGCAATCCTAGCTCCATTTTCTCCACTCTATCCCTATTCCAAAAAGGTTCCTTTCCTGCACCTATTTGTGCCCGCCACATGGCCTTTGGAGACTTTTGGCTATTTGATTTAAAACTCCTTTTTGAGGGACCCTCTCACTATCCTATCCATCAGTCTATCCTTGTTCTGAGAAGAATCTCCCATCTGACTACCCCCCAGAAAGGATTTCTTTAAAGGGGAATATTAGTGACACCTCATCAGTAGTAAGCCCCAGACTCCTCGGGTGTTTCAACCTTTTCTTACTATACACCCTCCTCTGGGGAGGTCCGCCATAGGGGATCAGTCCTAGGCGTGTGTCACAATGCCCAATTGCTACCTCTCTTCTCCAGTACCACAATGTGTTTTTTGGGTCTGGTTTTAAAGCTATTGCTACATACAACACACCTACCTACCTACCTACCGTCTTACAGTACCTATTTGCCAAAAAAAATGGAACATTTTAAAGAAACCCCCAGGAATGCTAACCTATCCTGAATAAATACCCAGATCCTTCAGCGTATCCCCTCCCAAACCTCATTAGAATTCCTCCTAGAACAATTGTAAAATTAGTTCTTTTTAAATTCTGAACAAACTGCCCTTGCACCACACTACAGCCCGACCGCCCTCAAAATAGTAGAGCCAAAGTAGGTTTGTGTAATGCTGTGTTGTGCAAAAAATGTACTGTTGCAATGGTGGTGCTATTCACCAGTAAAAAAAGCTGCCCCCCCATAAGTGCTTTGTCCTAGTGGACACAAGGGGGCAGTTTACTCACGTGGTTCTCAACCCAGACAAACCTGATCGTTAACACCGCAAGGTATCCACAGGCTGCCTGGGGAGAGATTGAGAAGGGTCTCATCCCGAGGGCTCTGACTGGCGGATGCCACAGCATCAAGCTTCTACCAGAGATAACCCCCTAAAGGTTTTTACAAAAGGTCAAACAGACATCATTCTTACCCAATCAACCGGAGATCACCAACACGTCTGACTAGAACAATGGCTAACTCAACCTCTTATACTAAAGACATAGCCTACACCATACTGGTGACAGCTTATTACCCACAATGCCCCTCTCATTTCCCCAAAACAAAAACCAAAACCATCAGTGTGGAGGATACTCCAACACCTGAACTACTCTCCACCCTCTCCTTGCTCCTATCTAAAAAGAGGGGAAAAAAAGGGGTGTTTTACTCTTTTTTGGTGTCTGGCCCTTGTCCTCTACTGGGGACCCCCCCCGGGTTCCAACTGGACAAGGTCTAAAAAAAGGAGGGGTTAGGGTGTTCGGTACCGCACTATAGGAATGCCCCAACCACCTAAGCCTTAGCAAGAAAATCCAAGAAAATAAGAGTATCTAAACCACTACCAAGGGCAGTGAAAAGAGAAGGGATGAGCTAGGGGGCACTGCGAGACTGCGCTGGAAACCCCCCGGTGCCACGCTTGGCCTCCACGCTCTCCCACCCAATTCACCACCAGGCCACACTGATAGGAACCAGGTGGGACAGCTGCAAAAAAAAACCCTCTACCAACCTTTATTCATCTTGTCTGCTTCGTAAAATCCACATTTAAACATTTAGGAAAAAAGGTTCCCAATTTCCTAATCCACCCTAATTCCTTCCTTAACCTGTCCTTTTTCCAACCTAGATCATGTTCTAACCCCAATACCATCAAACTACCCTCCCCATGACTAATAATATGGTCCACCAAGTGACCCTTCCTTTTGTTGTATCTATGGGCATTCACTAACCCCCCCTCATATCCCCCTTTATTTTAATACTCACACCCTCATACCTACCCTACCCTTTCCTAACATTATCCCCACAAGTATGGTTAGGGTTAGGGTTAGGTATAGAGGTAATTATGAGTTTCACCCTCATTATCTCCACCCTCATTTGCATATCGAATCTGATTGGCTGGATTGTTTCACAGATCAATCTTTAGAACGGTCTGTCCGATTTTGCCAAGCTTGGTGTCATCGAACTCAGAATTCCGTCGTTCTTCATGTGACGGGGCGAGATGAACAGAAAAAGAAAGCATTAGAAATGTAGCACTTAAAAAGGAAAACAGTCATTTGCATGTAGGTTTTGAGTGGTGGAAAAAGTCACCTGCACGCCTTTAAGATTTGCATGAATACGACTATAGAGGAGACGTGGTAATGAACGCATTTTTCACAAGAACGACGTTTCTTCTTTCCTGCGCATTTTGGCAGCATGTAGGCCTGCAGCACGTTAGCTTTGGGCAACAATAATAGCATTTAATTTGATTTGTAAACAGCCCTTTGCGGTTTAAATACTGTTTATATTTCAGTTGAGCAACTGAAATCAGTATCATATCCATGTATCACTCCTGAAATGTTTTTGTAGGAATTTTTGGGTGGGATGAACTCAATCCTTTTATTATTATCATCTCATGAAATGTATCGGACCATGCTTGTGAGGAGGAGATCATTCTGTTGCGAGCAGAGCAGACTTGAGTCCAGTAAATATTTAAAGAAATTGTTCCAAAATTGAGCGCACGAAGAGCTACATTTGTAAGGACCCTTCAGATTTTAAAAATGCAACTTAAAGGCTTGAATCCCTCTGCTCCCAACCACCAGCACGTAGGGCTAGGGTTAGGGTTAGGGTAAGGTTTAGGGTAAGGGTTAGCGGTTAAGGGTTAGGTTAAGGGTTAGGTTTAGGGTAAGGTTAAGTGTAATGATTAGGTTAAGGGTTAGGTTAAGGGTTAGGTTAAGGGTAAGGGTTAGGTTAAGGGTTAGGTTAAGGGTTAGGTTGAGGGTTAGGTTGAGGGTTAGGTTGAGGTTAAGGGTTAGGTTAAGGGTTAGGTTAAGGGTTAGGTTGAGGTTAAGGGTTAGGTTAAGGGTTAGGTTAAGGGTAAGGGTTAGGTTAAGGGTAAGGTTTAGGGTAAGGGTTAGCGGTTAAGGGTTAGGTTAAGGGTTAGGTTTAGGGTAAGGGTTAGCTGTTAAGGGTTAGGGTTAGGATGTTAGGGTCAACCGGCCCCCCCATAACAGTCTCCCCAGACTAGGGTTAGGGTTAGGTTTAGGGTTTAGGGTTAGGGTTAGGGTTAGGGTTTAGGGTTTAGGGTTAGGGTTAGAGGTAATTACGAGTTTCACCCTCATTATCTCCACCCTCATTTGCATATCGAATCTGATTGGCTGGATTGTTTCACAGATCAATCTTTAGAACGGTCTGTCCGATTTTGCCAAGCTTGGTGTCATCGAACTCAGAATTCCGTCGTTCTTCATGTGACGGGGCGAGATGAACAGAAAAAGAAAGCATTAGAAATGTAGCACTTAAAAAGGAAAACAGTCATTTGCATGTAGGTTTTGAGTGGTGGAAAAAGTCACCTGCACGCCTTTAAGATTTGCATGAATACGACT